>JBAMJV010001639.1:0-142054 GCA_037951105.1 Echinarachnius parma | reverse complement strand
AGCATACAACTCTGGTTAGTATAGAGTGTAGCCATCATCGATATGCTATATCAATTTAGCACATCCATATGAGCAGGCGCATGCTACCACCCATCGATATATCGATGATGCTACCGTGGCAACCAGTGGCGTAGCGTGGTCGGACTGATTGGGGGGGGGGGGGGGGGCACGCACAATTATTGGGGGGCACACCTTATGTATTTGTTTGTTTATACAAAAAATGTCCCCTTATGTTTTCTATTGTTTTTTCTAAATTATTGGGGGCGGGGGGGGGGGGGGGCACGTGCCCCCGTCGCTACGCCACTGATGGCAACATAGCCAGACTATGTATATAGAGTCATCTCCGATTGCCCAATAGAAGTAATGGTATTCCCCATAATTCTTCGGTATACTGTTTGCGTATTTATGTACAGTATGTATGTCTGCGTGTGTGCGTGTGTATGTTTTGAGTGGTTGTGAGTGTGTGTCTGTGTGTGAGCGTGTGTGCGTGTGCGTGTGTGTGTGTGTTTATGGGTTCTGCAAATAATTGTTCTATTCCGTTTATGTTGTGATATGCTATATTTATGTTATATGCATACTTATGATGTTATATGTAAAATGTTATATGCTTATAATTTGGAGAAATAAAAATCACTTTAAAAAAAGTGTGTGTGCGTGCGTGCGTGCGTGCGTAAGTGTGAAAGTTATGATATACATAACAAACAAATTAAACAAAATCAACAGTGGATGAGGTGACATCCCTTTGACATACGTACATGTGCATCATGCACCAATCAAAATACGCCACATTTCTCTATAAATTATATGGCACACGTGACGCTTGTTCAGTGCTTTCATAACAGTCATGATAACAAAGTCCCACCATTCATCAATATTGTATGCCACTGTATATAAATATTGTGTAAATGCTATGAAACAAAGCATTGGTTTCAATAATTTTTCATACAAAAGTTGACATTTTTAAAAAAGGGTAATCATTTTATTTTAATAAAAAAAAAAAAAAAAATCATCGAATAAATCTGGGGCCCAGATTTATTCCGATCGGATATATTTATTGATATTTCACCCATTTCTGAACCGATTTTGATCAAATTAAGTTTATTCTGTTATTAAAATTTATAGAGAAATTTGGCATATTTTGGGCTAAAAATATACAAACCCGGCAACGCTGCTGTTTATTTGGGGAAATGTTTGGATTTGTGGATCATTTCGCAATGTGAACAACTGACACTAACACACACAAACACACACACACACACACACAGGGTCAGGGTCTAATAAACCCTGACGAAGCCCTATGGGCGAAAATTCGGAAACTATGTTTTCTTATTTCTTACGGTATTTGTTATTAATGTTTTGTCTGACTATTCACCACACCGACGCAGACCAACTTTTTGAACACACACACACACATACATACATACATACATACACATACATACACACACACACACGCACACACACGCACACACACACACACACACACACACACACACATACACACACCTACACACACACACACACACACACACACACACACACACACACACACACACACACACACACACACGCACACACACACACACACACACACACGCACACACACACACACGCATACACACACGGTCAACACACACACACGTCCACACACAGGTTCATACATCCTCAACGCCACTTATCAATTTCAGAAGAATTCAGAATCTTTTCTTTGTATTTTGAAATGTTTTAAAACATCTTTAAAATTTGCGTTTTATAAACAAACCAAATATAAATGACTGGATTAATTAGAACAAGTTGTATACAAAAGTATTAACCCGTTCAGAACTGGTCCCGAAAATACTCGGGCTAGGGTATACCTATGGAAAATACAAAACGAAGGCACTGCATATATAATTATACTGTACTGTTCGAAATGGAAGTTGGTATAAATACATTATACATTAAGTAATTATTTAGCGGTACGAGTCGACATTATTATACTATTATTACAACGATCGGTAGAATTTGGAAAAATTTGTTTCGCCCACATATTCCTTTATAATAATCATAATCATAAATGCTTAGGATTTCATCAGAGACAATACAGGGTAGCCCAAACAAACGGAACGGGGCACTTCCCAACATTTGGTAACACATGTATTACGTCCATCGGATAGGGTGTCTTTTCAAATGAACAACGATACCAAGAACAGTCAGTTTGGTCGTGTAGTTTTTGTTTTAGGGCGCTGTGAGTGACACCATGTCAGGTTCTCTTTTTTGTCAATTTTTTACCGAGCCAGTGCTTGGTAGATCGCACGTACCGCCTTTCATAGCGTTGAACAAGGCGCGCCATTGTTAGTGTGCACTCAGCCGTGTGCCGAGAGAATGGGCATGTTCGTTCAATTGTATAACGGGCAGGGAGTGCGATTTAACTGGCATTGGAAAAGACACCCTATCCGATGGACATAAATATTTTGGTACTATATTTTGTGCCCCGTACCGTTTTTTGGGGGCCACCCTGTATAGAAGTTACGGACATTCGACTGTAAACATAATTCCTTGATGATAACCATAATAATTAATATTATATGCAGGGATTGTATGTCAGAGACAAACAATATAGAACGTAAATCGGAATAGTTATTCCCTTATAAATTAATGTTACCATGCTAAATGTTATCAGAGACACACACAATTATACATGATTTAGAAGTAACGGTAATTAGAATGGACACATATTCTATAATAAAAATAATTATTTATGATAACCATGCATAGATGTTGTTCAAAGACAAACATGAAACGAACGTAAATCTGAATTGATCCGAATGGACACACCATATTCTCTAAAAAATAATCATATACATAATATCATGGATTTTGATTATCAGAGACAAACATACAAGTACATACACGTATACCCCGTAACGCTTAGACTTTGTATAGCGACAATATCATTGAATATCATCTCTAAGCACTTTATACATAATGTCAACAAAGTTTAACGTCTATTAAAAATGATTCTCTATAATTATGACACATAATGCTGAAGGGCATGTGATTGCATGCTATTGCAGGTTATAGGCGTAAACTTATATTTCATAACATGTCAGATATTTCAGTTAAGTTTATATAATACTTCAATATCAATATCAATATCAAAAGGTCATTTATATATACATGGGGGAATTTTGTTTTGTTATATTCTGTTCTGGTTTCAATTTGTATCAATTATTCATACAAAAATACATACATACATGAACCAAGTTTAAAATTATGCTTATTGTTATTATAATGTACTTATCGCATAAAGTTGTGAGTTATGAAATCATTCTAAAAATTAAATAAATCATATCTAACATATAAAAATGAAAGGCGCTATTAAGGCCTGCAGTATATTCGTATCAATGTGACATCGTGCTTTCAAACCTAACCCGTGTGATAACAAGTTGATTTATGAAGAACATAGTTACCTAATTTAATTTTTTTCAATTTCAATTTCAATTTGTTCAATTTCAATTTCAATTTATTCTTGCTTCCAACAAAATATTACATATGAATTATAATTATTACAAAAATGGAAAAATATACATATTTTACATATACAATTTACATTGTAACTTTCCAGTCAAACCCCATGATTAACCATATACTTCACAGAAAATTTTGTGTACACTGTCACATGCATAAACCTCAATATAAAAATAACTAGCTCCTTACACAATACGTTGTTATGGTTTTTAAAGGTTCCGCGGCCTCTCGATTGTAATTATCCAATCTATACACTAGCACTTGTATGGTTTTTTTTCTTCTAATTTCTTTTAATACAATTGGATAATAGAAAACCATAAACTACAAATACATTTTTTTTCTAAAAATTACATTCGATAATTCAACTTTTTTTTCTATCAATATCATTTTAAGATTCGTCCGAAGAAGATATTTTCGTGGCAACAGAACGCTGTTATTCTTCAAGGATTAGTTGAGTTTTGGTGTAGAGGGCACTACACAAAATACATTGTTGTGAGATAATGAAAAACTGAGTGTCAAATTCGAAATAATATACAATTTTAATGGCATAATAAACTTATCAAATCGGTTCAGAAATGGCTGAAATATCAAAAAACATAACCATTTGTGGTAATTGTGGGGCCCCACAATTATTCAAGACTGTTTGACCAGCCTTTACAAAAATTTAAAAAATGCTTCCTCTCTTCAAAAATTTACAAAAGAGGTTTTTAAATAGTTGTTGATTATCTCCCTTATCTAATCACTATTTCAACAAAACATCATATGCACAATATTTGATTTAAAATGGTTGAAACTGATGAGTGTTTAGAGAGCGCCCTCTTGAGTTTTAACGGCTCTTATTGAATGATAACAGGATTTTTACTTAGTCATTTGTAATTTTGTATTCCTTTCGAGCATAGTGGAGTTATAACTATTAGTTTCTAATGTAATGGTGCAGGTTTTGGTTACTAAAATTCAGTTTGACCAAAACTGTACTCTCTTTACCAGAATTCAACTAGTGCAAATATGCCATGTTTTTGCCCGAATTTGAAATACATTTTGCAGCTCGAATATTGATGTGTTAAAAATTCTCAGGGGGGGGGGGGGGGGGGGGGGGGCTGCATCCCCCTAGCCCTCGCCTGTAATGTTAACCTAATCAATAATCCTAATGCGGCATTCCCACTGTCGTGCGATTAGTTACGATCGCCACGATTGGCCATTCGTGGAGTAATCGTGGTGATCGTATCAGATATTATCAGATCGTAAGGTCAGTCGTGCATGGCAATCGTGTTGATCGTAGGAAATTTTTGAAACGGTTCAAAAAATGTCTACGATCAACACGATTAATTGTCAATCGTGATCATCGCATCGGATCGTATTGGATCGTAACAAAGCGCATCTAATCGTGCTTCCAAATCGTGGTGATCGGGATCAACCTTGGACAAGACAAACACCACCCTCTGTTGAGATGTGCTGCGATCTCCCACGATCTGTCACGATCTGTCGGGTACCATTGCTCACGACCTGACACGAATGACTCACGAGCAGATACGAGTTGATACGAGTAGATGCGAGTAAATGCGAGTAGATAAGAGTAAATGCGAGTAGATACGAGAAGTCACGCTTTTTCATGGACGTTCACGATCTGTTACGGAGTTCTCGCGCCCATATATACCGGACAAGATTGAATGAGCCTCATTCAGCGATCTACACTTGAAGAGAGCACATCATTACTGTCAACTTGCTTTTGCTAGTAATTTTTGGAGCCTTTGAGAGATGCCACCCAATGGTACCAGACGCAATAAGGGAAAGGGCCAGACTGTTCTACCCCATGAGCCTGAACCAGTCCAGCCAGAGCCGGCACCAGAGGCGGCAGAGGAGACCACCCCCACCAATAAATCCAAGAGAAAGAAAACAGTAACTGCTGAAGAGCAAAAGGAGGAAATCATGAAGTTCCACATGATAAATGAGGTCCTCTACAGCAAACGCCTTGCGGGTTTCAAAGATGTCACCCAGAAGGAGGATCTATGGGCTGCACATGCTGCCAAGATTAAAATATAGTACACTAGCATGAGGACCATGATGGGCCGGCTGAAGAAACGCGCCAAGAAGAGTGGGTCAGGAGGAGATGCCATTACTGATATGAACAGCACAAAGAAGTGGGTGTGGGAGAAGTTCTCTTTTGATCCCTCACATTGAGACGGTGGATGCGAGAAATGTGGCCTCCTTTGCAGCAGCAGCAGCAGCAAGTGCCGCATGGCTTAATGAGGTAGTTTCTGAGTGCAAAGGCGTCATTCCTCAAGATGAAGAAGGGCATGTCTTGGTGGTCATCAGGGCTTGCAGTTAGAGGGCAGGGAGGGGGGGGGGGGGGGGGGGGGGGAGGGAGTCCTAGGGCTTCCTCTTCCAGGCCGTTGAACAGCTCAGAGTCGCAAAATATCTGAGCATCTGACATGTGTCATTTTCCACCAAGCTCGATCCACACAAACTTGCAATCTACATTCACCTAAGGAGTGGTATCAGAAAAAAGCCTCTGTAATTGTAGTACAGACTGCCAGTGAGGATTGGCTTCTTGATAGCAATGTGTTTGCCATCCAGGGCCCCAATGGCTTGGGGGTGGTCCATCTCTGCTTAAAGGTAATGGTGAGTATTGGTAATTTCAAAAGTGCCCCCCAAAATTAATTGTAACGGATTTGGTTGATTTCAATTCCAAATGAAAGATCATCGAAAAAAACATGGGAAATAATAATAATTCCCTTTCAAATGCTTTCATTGTTGTGAAATTTCCTTTTAAAATATGATATAAAAGGATCGACGCCCGGGTATCACTTTTTAGAGAACGCTAGCGCGAGGCCCTAACGTTCTAGGTGCTCCTAATACAGGACTGAAAATAGATATGTTTGTGCACGCTAATTGTGCTTAAAACTATACATATGATACGGTACTTACCAACAATTCACTCTCCAATATGTGATCCAACTATAGGGTGGATTAAAATTATGATTTTCCCCTCCATTCCGCAAAAAATCAGTGATATTATGCGCCTCATGGACTTCTATCCGTGTGTTAGAAAGACGAACGAACGGGGATTGCGGTTACACATGAATATGCATGGTACTATTACCGTACCGCGCACTGCAGTCCCGTATTAGGACCTAGAACGCTATCGCTTCGCGCTAGAGTTAATTTGACACTTGAGTTGTAACGGCTATTTTTGAATGATAACAGAGGTTTTACTTTGTCGTTTGTAATTGTGCATACTTTTCGAGCATGGTGAAGTAATAAATATTAGTTTGTACCGTAATCGTGCAGGTTTTGGTTACTAAAGTTAAGTTTGACCAATACTCACCATCATCTTTAAACTGGTTAGCTACGGCTGTCTAGGATTCAGGGGTCACATGTAGCTGATAAACACCTCATCTTTGTACACTTGCACAATTGCCTGGCACACCTCTGGAACCATATCTGAGATGCTGGACACTTTACACCTGAAGGCATCCACAAGGAACCGATAGTTGTCTCCAGTGACAAGGTGCCTCAGTGTCACTGCCAGTTTCAGTCCAGGTGAGAGGGGTTGCCTGAAACTGGTGAGTTCCCTCTCGAATGATGGGATCACCCTCTGCAAGACTTCATCGAAGAGCTGTGGTGTTAACCTTGTGTAGTTTTGGAACGCTGCTGGATATTCCAGCCTCAATTGGGTGTCTAGGAGGCCGGAGAACTGGCCAAGCTGTTGTCTCCTCTCCTCTGTGAGCCATGGTCGCAATCAGCACTGCCTGACTGCAGCTCTCCTGGCCCTTTGTGGTTGGGGTTGTGGCTGGTCTGGCTGCTGCTCGTCTTCTTCCTCTCTGGCGATAATGTAAGCAAACAGCAATACTGCAAATGTCACGTTGCCATCATCCTCAACTCCTTCCATCATCAATGGTTGTGGGAATTGTAGTGTTCACTCTGTAGACGTTCAAGAAACAATGAAGTCCATGTCGGGGTCCAATCGTAGCTCAAATCGTGATCACTCTCGATCCTCATCGTGAAAGACATCGCGACCACAATCGTATCATATCGCAACAGAGCGCATCGGTTCGTGATGAACGTATCGGAATGTATCCGAACGTATCTGCACGTACCCGATCGTCCCAAATCGGGGACCCCGATCGTGATGATCGTGTCACATCGAGACCCAATCGTGGACTCAATCGGGACAATCCTATCGGAACGTATTTGATCGTATCTGAACGGGAGACCAGATCGTGACAGATCGTGTCACCTGAAATTTACCAATCGTGACAATATCGCATCCAAGCGCACCAAATCGCACCAGAACGTATCGACTCGCATCACCTCGTATCCAAACCTGAAATTTCAGAGAAGTTCCACGATCAGCTACGAATTGCCAATCGTGGCGTTTGTAACGGATCGCACGACAGTGGGAACGCCGCATTATCTATTTTGCTAGGAGACACAATGGGAGTAGAACACATAGACCATGGATCAATGACCATGATGGACCATGGATCGCTTGCATCCACACGTTATCAATGCGATGCCGTGATGCCGTACACATATGTCGTCATACATGTTGGGGAAAATACACTCTCAATCGTCCTGCATTCCATGGGAGTGGCTCATACCTGCATTTAAAAAAACGAAAAATTGAGACAGAACAATTATTGAGAGGGAGGTGGCGAGAGAGAGAGAGAGAGGGGGGGGGGGGGGGTGGTTAGAAGAGGGAAGGGTGGAGGGGGATGGGGGTACATAGGGATGGAATAGAAGAAGAGAAGGAAGATGGGCAGGAAAGAGGAAGATATAAGGCTCATTAAGAGTATCATAAATCGACATTTTTAAAAACTTAGTACATCTTTGTTTCATCCAGCACCAAACGTCCTCTTTATTGAAGTGGCATATGTTACGGGGATATATCTCCTTCAACATTTTGAAAAAACTTTTAAAAAAGCAATACAAAACTCATAAAGGAAAATCCTATCTAAAGAGAATACAAGCGTTTACGGGGCGTTTGCCCCCTCCCCATTACATGTCAAACCATCTTAATACTGTGCATAATAAGGGACACAAGAAGACAGGTGACACTCCAGAGGTTCTATAACATTGCCTTTCTCTGCAGGTTTAACGGTTTCATGCCCACTATATTTCAGGCATGCACTGCGGCTGCTAAATAGACAGATAGCCGCTATGACAGGTTTGACTGCAGTCCCAACACGCTTCGTCACCATGGTCACTGAGTGTACAATATATTATAATACTCCGAGAAAAAAAAGAAACAGGACACTTATTCAAGACAAAATATCTCATATTTATTTACGATAAAATATATGATATTGTATATCAAATTAAAGATAAACTGACCCTCTTTAATATTAACATAACATCCAGATGACATCATTCATGCATGGTCTTGTCACGGTCAATTAACCACAGCAAGGTCTGTTTTCAAAAATAGCAAAAATGGAACATCCACTCAACCATATAAATGTTGATCTAAAACGGTATATTCATGTCATAGCATATTTTGTTCATTACAAGTGTGATCTTTTTTTAAATTTTCATCTCAATAGAAAAGGTATAAATTATGACAAATTGAAATCGTTATAGGTTTTATTTTCATCCAAATGTAACAAAATTAGGAATTCTATGACAATGGTTTATTCGTCGAAACCACAGTATGTGCCCTTATTTCAGCATGAAACTTGGTATAAATTATTCTCAAGAATATTATTCTACTGTTGTCCAAAGGTCTTCCAAACCTGATGTTCAACCAGTTGGGCAGTCTCTAACATGTAATTTCCCCAGAGGTAAATATGGTTATATACAATCGCAGGGGACTGATGAAACAGACAAGCTTTATGCCTCAAAGACAGACCAGTTTGTTGATGTACTCATTACCTGACCCTGTTTTTATTGGAAAATGTGTATTTTCAGAGTTTGTTCATAACAATAAGGTTGACTGTGATAATATACTTGCTCCGCACATCTTGTCTTAGGCGAAACGACTACTATTATTTCAGTCGAATGGTGTGGTCTTCCATTGTTTTTGCTATTTTTGAAAACAGACCTTGCTATTGTTAATTCACCATGGCAGTTCATGCATGAACGATTGCACATTTAGATTATAACCTGCATGTAGAAAACTTAATTCCCTTTAATTTGATATATATAACAATGTACACGTTATCGTACAGAAATATGAAATATTTAAACTTAAACAAGACTAGTGTCCTGTTTCTTTTTTGCGGAGTAATATTGTGCGACATAGTGTTCTTACCTGTACCTGTACATGTCCAAGTGGTTTTTGACTGCAGGTTTGATTTTAGCCACTCCCCCTCTGCTGTGACGGCCCCATCCAGTGATGATTTCAAGGTAACCCGTCTTCCCTTTCATATCATCGAGGGCCTGTTCCGTTTTCTTCATTGCATTTAGGACTGAGAGGTTGTGGAGATCAATTACCCGCTCAGTCACATCCGGCTCTTGGTATATTTGCACCACGACGTCGTCCTGAGGAATGGAGCCCTTTTCAGCATCCCAGGATATTGTTTCATATCTTCTGGTATAGCCGCACCACGAGCAGAGACATTTGTAGCAGTTCTCAACCAAGCAAAAAATCACGGCTAGCACAAGGAGTAGCCCTATGGCTGCAAAGTAACATGCAACGAGAAACACGCACCATGACAACACGTCGTCCACCATTGTTTTACAGGATTTTCTTTATCTGCATGGAAGAAATAAACAACAAACAGACGAAAAATTGTTATCAATGATACCATGATACGGATTCTAACAAATTCTACTTGTATATGACGATTTTACATTGATTAATTCATCATATGATACTATCTAATTAAACCCAGCACTATGCACTCGGCAATCTGAGTGTCCCAAAATGTTTCTGTATTCAACTGTTTGTTCGTTCTTGAAACAATTGGCTAATACATGTAATAATTATTATTTAAATATTTTAACATTTTGTTATGACAAAATATTTTCACTGCATGGCATGCTAAAATGCAAAAAAAAAAAAATCTCACACAGATCTGGGTATATAATATTGCAGTGTATGCCCGAATAAGGGTTGTGGTACTGTATTTATTTAAAGCGTAAGTGTAGTGTATTTCACTGGATATATGCAATGGATAAGGGAAAAATTGATATGTAAAATATAGAAACGAAAAGGAGCAAAGAAATAGGATTCCTCCGGGATTTCGGAGAACCCAATTTCTTTGCTCTTTTTCATTTATATCATATTTTTCTGGTCAGTTTCCTGATACATGTATGTTTGAATTCAAATACAGCAACGTCAACTCAAGATATCAAATTGTAGTTACAAAGAGGGGAGAGACCAACACGAAAACGATAACACTTAAATACAGTTCATGCACTACCTTAACTTACCGTATAGTCACAAACTGGTTGATTTCGGAAGCCTCGTCTGAAGCCTTATGTAGATGAGTTAAGAAAGGAGCTGGTATCTTCCAAGTGTATACCTGGTATAATTCGAAAGAGGTAATCAGGCTTTATTCCTCATGCAATCTGCAAGTGACAGTAATGACAAGAATCCCCTCTACAAGTCAGAAATAACCAAGCGTACAACCCTGGTCAGTGTAACCAGACCATTGATACTATCGATAAGCCAGCTATATTTTACTCTCTCCGAGTGCTTGTAATTTTAAGCCCACAACCAAACAGAGTTATGAAGCAATCACGGCAATGGTAGGCCTATAAAGGGGATTCCCCATAATTCCTCGGTAATATTTGTGAATATGATTGTTTTGTTTTGTGAATGTATGTTTATAATGTAGGTGTTTGCGTGTGTGCGTATGTAGCATATGTGTGTACAATTTGTGTGTGTGTGCGTGTGTATGTGTGAAAGCTATATCACAGACATCATCTATAAAGAAAAACAAATCAACAATGGATGAGGTGACATCCATTTGACGCGTGCATGCACCAATCAAAATACGCCACATTTCTCTATAAATTATATGACATACGTGACGCTTGCACGCAGTTCAGTGCTTTCATATAACAATGTCCCACCATTCATAAATATTGTATGCCATTGTATGCCACTGTATATACATATTTTGTAAATGCTATGGACCAAATCGTTGATTTCAATCATTTTTCATATACAAACGTTGAAATAAAAAAAAAGGGTAAGCATTTGTTTAAAAAAAATAAAAATCATCGAATAAATCTGGGGCCCAGATTTATTCCGATCGGATATATTTATTGATATTTCAGCCACTTCTGAACCGATTTTGATCAAATAAAGTTTATTCTGTTATTCAAATTTATAAAGAAATGTGGCATATTTTGGGCTACTAACCCGGCAACGCTGCTGTTTATTTGGGGAAATCGCCTCATGTTTGGACTTGTGGATCATTTCGTAATGTGAACAACTGACACTAGCACACACACGCACGCACGCACACGCACGCACACACACACACGCGCGCACACACACACACACACACACACACACACACACACACACACACACACACACACACACACACACATACACACACACACATATATATACACATACATACACATACAAGAACATACATCCTCACCGCCACTCAATTTCAGAAGAATTCAGAAACTTTTCTTTGTATTTTGAAATGTTTGAAAACATCTTTAAAATTCACGTTTTATAAATAAACCAAATATTATAAATGAATGGATTAATTAAAGGTTGTATACGATTTTGACAATGTTACCATTCTTGGTCACTATATCAGTAGATCCCTTTAATTATTTAGCGGTACGAGTCGACATTATTATACCATTACAACGATCGGTAGAATTTGTTTCGCCCATATATTCCTTTATAATAATCATAATCACAAAATATTGCTTATAGGATTTTTACTAGAGGCAATATAATTTATAGAAATTTCTCTACATTTCTCTATAAATTATATGACATACGTGACGCTTGCACGCAGTTCAGTGCTTTCATAACAATGTCCCACCATTCATCAATATTGTATGCCATTGTATGCCACTGTATATAAATATTTTGTAAATGCTATGGACCAAATCGTTGGTTTCAATCATTTTTCATACAAACGTTGAAAGAAAAAAAAAGGGTAAGCATTTGTTTTAAAAAAATAAAAAAAATCATCGAATAAATCTGGGGCCCAGATTTATTCCGATCGGATATATTTATTGATATTTCAGCCGTTTCTGAACCGATTTTGATCAAATAAAGTTTATTCTGTTATTAAAATTATAGAGAAATTTGGTATATTTTGAGCTACTTATCCCGCAACGCTGCTGTTTATTTAGGGAAATCGCCTCATGTTTGGATCATTTCGCAATGTGAACAACTGACACTAACACACACACACACACACACACACACACGCACACACACACACAAGTACACACATAGTGACACAGATGTTGAATTTAATAATACACAATACATTTTGTTTTGAAGGAACGGCAACAAATTAAAGATATTTTAATTTTTTTTTCACACAAACAAAGATCATTGCATACCAAAATAGTTTTATAGATGACAGCAAGGGCGCTTTTCAAAAATCTCGCAATGTAAATGCCAGCCTCCATTCATAAAACCCTGCTAGCTTAGTTCCTTGCTAAGTGTATTTAAGTTGACTTGTGCAGTTTATTGAACTTCAAACCGGTTTCCTTGTCCCCAGCTAGTGTTAGCTGGGCAAGTCTAACAGTCTAAACCCTACATGGCAACTGAAAGATCTTGTGTTTAATTGTTTGCCACGTCATCTAGAATAGCAAGGAAAGCAAGCGAGCTATAATTTTATAAATATGGGCCCTGCCGATTTCGCTCGTAATGCTAGGTTTACACCATGTCCCCAGCGGCCACGGCAGCCCCGTTTGCCCAAAACGTAGTGCGCCGTGAGATTTTGACAAATTTTCCCTCTGTATTCAAGTTTTGTTAGGTCTTGCCAAGTTTTCTCACGGTATATCCGTGACGGGCCGTGGGGGGGGGGGGGGGGGGGGGGAGAGCCCCTTCCCCCACTGATGGTGCGTTTACACCATGTTCCTGGCGGCCACGGCAGCCCCGTTTCAGGACGTGAGACAACGCGGGGGGACGGAATTGGCAAACGTGACAGGCCGCGATTGCCGTGGATGCCGGGCCAGATTTTTAAACTGTCAACAAATTTGCCACGGCAGTCACGGTGCGGATGAGAAGCAGTAGCAGGCCATAGTAAAACGGGGTGAACGCAACAAAACGTGAAAGTACGTAATAGGCCGTAACAAAACTTGGAGGCTGCCCGTAGTAGGACGGGAAAGGACCGTGAGATGTCGGGGAATGTCTTCCCGTCCTACTACGGACAGCCTCCAAGTTTTGTTACGGCCTGTCACGTTTTGTTGCGTTCACCCCGTTTTACTACGGCCTGCTAGGTTGCCATGGCAAATTTGTTGACAGTTTAAAAATCTGGCCCGGCATACACGGCAGTCACGTTTGCCCATTCCGTCCCCCCGCGTTGTCTCACGTCCATCCCGTTTTGTTCACGGTGGCCTGAAACGGGGCTCCCGTGGCCGCCGGGGACATGGTGTAAACCTAGCATAAGCGCAAACACTATGCCTGATGTTCACTGTACGAATCTTCCGGCGTGCGCCCGTTAAATGAAATGATTACATTGAATGAAAGAACATACGTTTGGAAAGCTACCTTTGAAAGTTCGAGTCATTTCCGATTTTGAAGTCAAGACTTTTGATATTTAGAGTTACTTAGCAAAAATACAAACAAAAATCAAAATGCTACAATTATGGTATCCTACACGATGACGATCTGTCAGAAACTGTGATTTCACAACAAAAGAAATCACCACATAATATGTAAACAAAATGTTCAAATGTGTACGATTTGTCGCACTATGTTGAATGTATGTACACTTAATATTGCTTTAGCAAATCTTTGTACACGAGTAGGTAAGCGAAGATGCAACTACATGAAAAGTTAAATGTTGTGCGATATTCTGTACAGTTAAATAAGACATTACACATTAAGCAGAGAATACTAAATATCACAATGTGAATATTTTCCTGCGATATTTAAACACTTCAGGGGGGTGCTTAACGAAGAGCCTAAGTTGAACTAAATTATACGTTGGACTTACACAGTATGGAAAGCTGTTTTTTTGTTTTAACCAAATGGTTAAGTACTTTTAAAAGCATCACATGTTGTTTCAAATAATAAATATATTTCTATTATCATGAAGATGAAAATGAACATTTATCAAACGTCTAAAATGTTTGCATTTATACATTTAAATATAATTAATGTCAAGGCTACAAATGGCTTCCCATACTTTTTACAGCCGACTAAGTCAGAGTAATGTTCAACTTCAAGTATATTGTGCAACACCCCCAGAACTTGTTTCCCATTCACCGAATCTTCTTATTAACGATTGGGGGAAACATCTATGTTAAAACATCGCATAACATAACATTGTTCAAATCCTCACTACCTCATACCGTGTTGTATTCGTATTAACAATTTCGGTTTTTCAAATTTCCCTTTCGTTACAAAGATATGTACGATCGAAGTATTCAGATAATAAAAACTCCGTTGGCGTTTTGAAACCGTTTACAGAGTGTGTGCAGTGAGTTAGTGAATATCACTTTGCATTTTCGCTCATTACTTGGCCATGCAATGTCCATTTGACTTTAAATTTTCACACAATACCCTGTGGACATATGAGATAACAACAATATACATTGCATCAACCATTCATCACTTTTTGCACATGTCAACAATTCCAACAAAGTTACTAGATCCCTTTAATGGATACGCAAATTTTGAAAGTGAAAAAATAAATTTAGCACAAAATGGTTGCACTTTACTTCTTTGCACCTTGTATGCAACTTTTTTTTAAAAGGCGCGACGTTGAACCTTTTAGGGTGAAACTTATTTGCAAAGGTGACAGCTCATTTAAAGGTGGAACTTTGCACCGGTAGGTAAAGTGTAAAGTTGCAGTTTAGATTAAAGGTTAAAGGGGTAGTTTAGTTTGGGTAGATAGGGCGCTGCACATCACACTTTTTTTGTGAGTTAATGAATAACTGAGTGTCGAATTTGAGAGAACATGCAATTTTAATGGCAGAATAAATTTTATTTGGTCAAAATCGGTCCAGAAACGGCTGAAATATCAATAAATATATCTGATCTTATAATTATTTGGGGCCCAAATAATTAGATGATTTTTTCAGAAAATGTAAAAAATGCTTACACTTTTTCAAACATTTTCAAAAGCGTTTTTTAAATAATTGTTGATGATCTCTCTATGTAATCATTATTTCAATAAAACCATCACATGCATAATTTTGTATAACAAATGGTTGAAACCAATGCCTCTTTAGAGAGCGCCTCTTTTTTGAATGAAAACAGGCTTTTGTTTGTAGTTTTGTATACCTTTCGAGCATGGTGCATGAGTTATAACTATTAGTTTATAATGTTACTGTCCAGGTTTGGTTACTAAAGTTCAGCCTTACCAAAACTGTACTACCCCTTTAAACTCATAGTGGTCAGAATGGCATGTTAGGGTGCTTCGTTGCACCCAGAATGTGCAACGATGCACCTTTAACCCAATGGTGCAACTTTTTTGTTAATATAAAGGTGCAAATGTACGCCTATAAAGGTGCTCCCAGTGGGGCAAAAAAGGTGCAGATTTTACCCATTTAAAAAACAATTTTTTTTTTTACTGTGGACAGTAATTACTAACCAATATATTTTGTAATATTTCAGCTGTTTTGTAGCCGATTTTGATCAAAATAACATTTATTCCATCATTTAAAGTATGTGCTCTTTCAAATTCGACACTCAGTCTGTTGTTGGTTGTCTAAAAAAAGAGTGTTTCTTTAAGCGGTCTATATGCTAAAACTCAACTATACATTTTGACTATGCACTGCTTTATAGAGAGATCAACAAAACCAATTTCTCCATAGCCGACCGCCCGAGCGTTTTCGGGATCAGATGTAAACGGATTTCGGTTCAGAAGATTTCAGGAGGATTCAGACATAATTATACGTATATTTACATGATGAACAAGAAGCTTATATATACAAACATATGGCAACTATTGTTAACAGTATTGTAACAAATTTACGGTTATGGTTATGAATACTTAATCCGGATTAAACTGTACATTTTACTCTAATACGATCATTATGTATACAATTACCCTATTTTTACTTTATTATTTTCCATTTCTATCTACAACTGAGCTGCAGTATACTTAATCTTATGTTATAATACATTCAAACGAAGGGTAAACATAAATTTTGAGAAAATTAAGCAAAACTGGAATTTTGTGTACAAAACATATGGGGAGTAGTCCACAACTTTTCCAGAGTGCGTTGCCAATTTGTGTCACTAGTAAGAAATAAATGGTTTTATGTATTTTGTGTATTTCTTCGGCGATTGTGCTCAGTTTGTCAAGGACTGTTCATCCTATTTAGTGTCTCATAGGTGATGTATAACAATTTGTCTGCATTACATTGTCCTTTAAGCTCGGAGGGGGGGGGGGGGGCTGAGGGTCAGGGTACCCGTGCACCAGCAATCATTCGGATGAGCAAGCCGAATACAATAGCACTATCAATAATAATACTTGTATTTTTGTTTTCGATTGTACGCTAGGAAGATACGGATGAGTGGGCAGATTTGTTATTATTTAAGCCTAATCATGAGCTCTCTTTATAATAAGTTTAAATGTTTTAAGCATAGGCGTACACAGAAGGGGTGGGGTGATTAACCGCCCCCTCCCCTTTTTACACAATGTAAGTGTTCTCAAGGCAACATTTTAGACCACAATAACCATTAATGGTCTCGGCCCCCAAAACCAAGTGGCCTCGGTCTCGGCCACAACATTTTTGACGGATTTTGGTCTTGGACTTGAAAAATCTTCTCCGACACCCTACTCCCCTAGAAAAATATTCACCAACACCCCCCCCCCCCCCCCCCCCCCCCCCAGTCGAGATTCTCGCCTATTTTTACTCGTTCATTTTATTTCCCCGAGCGCCACCCTAACTGGATCTAGCCGTTAGAGGGCCGCCGATACCCACAAATCTGTACTCTCGAGAAGTGACTGGGATTGACGGGATTGACTAACCGGGTCCTGCACGTTTTTGGTAAAGAGGTGTTTGGGGGAGGGTAGCCTATCCGATAGGCGTCTGAGCTTTCTGGCAAGTACTAATCGCGTTATGGAGACGAAAAACCGGTGATCTCGAACTAGGCATATCGCGGTTAGTACACTGCCGGTAGAACCTGCCAGACAGCACGATGCCTATTAGATAGGCTAGGGGGAGGGCCGCGGGAAGTTATTATTTCCTATGCTTAATGTTTTTATTTACAGCTGTATTTATGTGCAACGAGAGGTGTTGTATAAGTCACGGACCTGTGACTCAGACAAGGTGTGATTGTAAATACGCACTTCATCGATCAGACCGTGGAAGTAGTATTTGTGAGAACTACCAACGGTCACAGGTGTGTGTTTGGTGACAATCTCGCGGTTGCAGCAGACATCCTTTGTACGCTTGTTACCTCCATTCAGATAATCAATATTTTGGTTGCCATCGAAGGTCATGACCACGTGGTTCCAGTCTGCCGCGGTTATGCTAATATCGTAATGAACACAAGGTCGTTCATCAGTGGTGGCAGTCAAGCAGGCTGTTGCTTTTCCACTAGCTTCTTGTCCATAGACATAGATCGCCCAGCTCCCAGCAGTGTTGTATCCGTTGTCGACAATGCCCTGGTAGGTGCCCCATGGGCCAGTGCGCTTAAACCAAACGCTCACGCTGAAGTTCATTCCCCAGGCGTAGCTATTAAAGGACTTCACGGTTACCCTAGAACTACCGTTGAAGACCGCTGCCTGACCGCATATTCCCGCATCGTACGTCAATGAACCGCTTACGCTCACGTCCGAGTCGGAAGCGAACTCAGAGCTGTCTGTGACGTCATTTTCGAACTGGAAGAATGCTGTGACAATATAAATAAAGCAAAATTAACTGACATTCTTTCCGGATTTTAAAACAATCAAATTCATACGAGGTTCCTAAAATGAAGATTAGTTCACATTTTTGGAAGGCAACTAACCACATCTATAGTCGAGTTTTAGACTATCAACATTGTAATGTAAGACACATGGATAATGTATTTTCGCCAGAGCATAGTAAAATATTACTTGGCTTCCGTTATCAATAATATAGCGATATACGCAGTGGAAACAATACGTTTTGCCGTGACTCGAACACGTCAAGTATCCCGCTTTAAATTTCGACGCCACTACGAAGCGACTAAGACATCGTCATTGAATACACAAAGAATACGGTTCGTATTAGCAAGGATGCATGCTGCAAAATAGCAACACGTTTAAGAGTGCAATTCTGCACCCGTCATGCCACCATTGTACCCCATATAGTGGTGAAGTGTGACGTCAAAGTGTGACGTCAAAAATCTATTTTTAGAATTTTCAAATTTGAACTTTATTTTCCGAAAGTACATCAAAAATGATGTAAAAATACCGAAATTAATTGAATATGTTAGGTATTGGCTGAAATATGCCCATCCGAATGAATTTGTTTGGCAATAAGCACTCAGTGTTATAGTGCTCTGGTTCATAAAGTTATGATCCAGAGCACTATAACACTGATTGCCCATTGAAGTAAAATTCATTCGGATGGGCATATCTCAGCCAATACTTAACATATTCAATTGATTCTATAGGGTACAGACCCAACGTTAGGATAATTATCCGGGATAATTATAGTAGCGTATATAGCCAGCTGCCTCTCGGCTCTATGCCCGGCTTGTTGCACTTTATCATATACTCATCTCATAGTGTGTTTGTTTTCTTTTGAAAGGGGGGGGGGGGGGGGTTGTTAAAAGCATAGGGTAAAACCGTTTAGAACGTAAAGAAAAACAACAAAATGTGCCCCACGTCATTTCAACCGCTCTGCGCGAGTTGACCGAATAACGAATAAGCTAATCATGCATATTTAAATCTTGCTCGTTGATCGCAAATTTTGTAATGCAGATCAACACAATGTGTTTATTTTAAACTCATTATTGCAGCTTAAATTAGGCAAAACTGATATAGGCCTACCAGTAATACTATTTGTTGGCTTACCAACAGGACGTATCTCGTATGACGACGAGGAAGCAGAGGTTAGAGTCTCCTTGGCTGTCGGCATCGAGGTCGAGTCGGAAGGCAGGGCGGATACAGATGTTGGTGTCTCCGTGGTTGACGGCGTCGAGGTCAGGTCAGATGGCGAGGCGGAAACAGATGTTGGTGTCTCCTCAGTTGTCGGCGTCGAGTTGAGCACTCCAATCTGTTTATCAGTGCTTGTAGCTCGCTGTGCAACTTTCTCTGAATTTGGAAAAGATGTGATAAATGATATTACTCACAATATTAATGCTTATTCTTTCCAGATAAATATTATTCATGAAAACACACTAGCTTAGAGCACAATGAGACCCAAGCAAATTGTTGCTTTTATACACCTTAAGGCATAGGCGTCGATCACGGGGTGGGGTGGGGGGGGGGGGGGGGAGTGGGGGATATATCCCCCAATATTTGAGGTGCGGGGGATGGCCTGTATTATCATCCCCCCCCCCCCCAAAAAAAAAAAAAAAAAATATTTGGGGTTCATAAATATAAAATAACATTAAAAGGAAGGGACATTACACCCTCTCATTCATTTTGTGAAGTTGATACAATAGTCTTCTTTAAACTACATCTTGAGAGTGCTAAACTGCCCAAATCCAAAATCTTCCGGGGGCTGCGGCAGCGCCTCCTGGAACCTCTATTAAGGCCACCTGGTCAAGTCCCTTGTATACACACCTAATCAGGATTTCCCGCTATGCCCACTAAAAATGAGCTAACATTCAACATACTATTTGATACGTAACGGTTTTACGTATTGACATAATTATGAACAACATCTTTAGTTCTTGATATTCAAAATCCTAAAGCTTCTGGGGGCTCCGCCCCCTGGACCCCCTAATGAGATTATAATGTGAGGGCAGTATCCCTTGACTGATTTAGTTCAGGGTTCCAGCAGGGTGCTTGCAATGTGCACATCATAATCTGAACATTTCTGAACAGATAACTCAGAAAATGCCCGTTCATTTAAATTTAGGTGTCATATAAACTATTTTGTCCCCTACCCCCCCCCCCCCGTCATAAAATCCTGGACGCCATGGGCGTCGATACTTACATAATACCCATTCATCGGGGGGGGGGGGGTGGATGAATGGATCATCCCCCCTGATCAATGGGTATCAATGACATATCGACGCCCGTGCTGGACGCCCTTGCCTTAAGGGATTTATTTCGGATTTCACTGTCCTCTAAAACCTCTAATCATTATTGTATAGAAAAAAAAATCGTTACTAATCTTATCAGGCAACAATCTGTAGCCAAAAAATATGATTACATGCTGAACATGTTAACGGGCAGGTCTTTTTTAATGTAATGTCCTTTTAGTTTGATATACCCATGTGACACATCTGTCACAACTTATTTGCTGAATGGTATTGCAAATATCAGCGACGGTGACATTTGGCTTAAACAATTGTTTACTTATACTGTACATGTAGTTAAAAAAAGAATATTTTATTTAGTGTTATTTATAGACCACCAAATTCATCCTTGCCACTATTTATTGAATCATTAACTTCAGTACTTCATAAGGTAAATAAGGAAAGTAACATTTCTTATTTTACTGGTGATTTTAACTTAAACTTATTGGACGCTCATTCCTGTCATCAAGTTAACGAATTTCTAGATGTGTTTATGTGTAATTCGATGTACCCAGTCATTCATTTTCCAACTCGTGTTTCTGATCATTCTGCTACTTTAATTGACAATATTTTTACAAATGACTTGAACAATATTTTGTCTGGTACATTATTATTTTAGTTGACGTTAGTGACCATTTCCCTATATATTGTATTCATAATAATTTTGTTAATGATACAAGTAGAATAACAAAGAAACGTGATTTATGTGATAGAAATATAAATATTTTTATTGAGAAATTGAAAAAAGTACCATGGCGCATTAATAATGATGACCCAAATATTAAGTATGATAATTTTTTATATCAATTCATGGAAATATATGATGAATGTTTCCCTCTAAAAGTTAAGATTGTTAAATTATGTAAGGACAAGCCTTGGTTTAATGAAGAGCTGCGTAAATTGTGTAAAAAGAGGTATGATTTATATTAAAAATTTATTAAGAATTCAACTGCTTATAGAGAACGTATTTATAAAGAATTTCGAAACATGGTGAATAATGAAATTAAGCGTGTAAAAAATGCTTATTTAAAAAAATTGTTTTCTGATGTTAAACATAATATGAAAAAAAACATGGGATGTAATTAATAAAGCATTAGGTAAAACATTAAAATCAAGTATGATCGATTGCATTGAAGTTAACGATCAGAAAATTACAGATGAATATGATATAGCACAATCATTTAATCAATATTTTGTAAATATAGGTATATCTCTTTCTAATCAACTTCAAAGTGATAATATTAATGAAAATGAATATGTGCAATACTTGAAAGAAAATCCTCAGACAGCTTTTTTTAAACCGATCACTCCTGGAGAGATTGTAACTATAATTTGTAATTTTCAGAATCGATCAAGTGCGGGTTGTGACGATATTAATATATCGATTATCAAAAAGGTTACACACATAATTTGTATTCCATTGTGCAATATATTTAATTCTTCTTTGAACACTGGTATATTTCCTGATAAATTAAAGGTGGCAAAAGTAACGCCAGTTTATAAAAGTGGTCTGAGTTCAAGCCTTAATAATTATAGACCTATTTCTGTGTTACCTGTTTTTTCAAAGATTTTAGAAAAATGTATATATAATCGGCTTTTAAATTTCTTGGAAAAGTGTGATATTTTATCTTATACCCAGTACGGTTTCAGAGCAGGACACTCCACATCCTCTGCTATAATTGATTTAGTTGCTAAAGTTTGTTCAGCCTTTAATTCTAAAAATGTATTACTTGGTTTGTTCCTTGATTTAAGTAAGGCTTTCGATACTTTAGATCACTCTATTTTGTTATATAAGTTACATAATTATGGTATTCGTGGTGTCCTTTTAAAATTATTTCAAAGTTACTTATCAAATCGTAAACAATATGTTGTCATTAATAATCATAAGTCTGATATGAGTGCAATTGAATGTGGAGTGCCCCAAGGCTCAATTCTTGGCCCACTTTTATTTCTTGTTTATATGAACGATATATGTAATGTCTCTAATAAGTTGCAGTTTATTTTGTTTGCAGACGATACCAGTGTGTTTATGTTAGGTGACGATATTGATACTTTGATTTTAAATTTAAATTTTGAATTGTATAAAATTAATAAATGGTTAATATTAAATAAATTGGTTCTTAATGTAAATAAAACTCGTTATATGTTTTTTACTCACAAGAAAATTAATTACGATAATGTTATCATTTGTATGAATGATAAGATTATTCAACGTGTTGATTCATTTAAGTTTTTGGGTGTCTTAATCGATAGTAAGCTTGCTTGGCATGAACACATCGATACTATCTGCAATAAACTTTCTAAATGTATTGGTATTTTAAATCGATTGAAATTTTTTCCACGAAATATTTTATTAATGATTTATAATGCAATTATTTCTCCATATCTCCATTATTGTAATACTACTTGGGCTAACAATTGTAATTATTCAATGATGAGATTGTTTCGTTTACAGAAGAAATCCGTAAGACTTGTATATCATGCCCAATACCTTGCCCATACCAAACCAATATTTTGTGATTTGAAATTATTGAATGTATTTTATCTTAATAATTTTAACATTGCTATATTTATGTATTTATGTTTTAAAGATTTGATCCCATGTAGTCTTTCAAATTTGTTTCATCTTAATTCCGATAAGTATACATACAATATGCGAAATCAATTAACTTATAGCTTACCACGTGTAAATAATAATGTAGCCATAAACTCAATCTTTTTTAAAGGACCAAAAATCTGGAATAAATTACCAATACATGTAAAATTAAGCCCCACTCTATCAGCTTTTAAACGGAGATATAGATTAATCTTGTTACAGTAAAGTTTTTTTTTTTTTCAGGTCAGGCCATTTTAAATTTTATATAGTGTATGTTTTTTTGTTTTTTTTTTCTTTTCATGTTGTATATGTGTAAGTTATGTAGGAAAGAATTAATTCAATTTTATATATTCGGTGGCAGCATTAATAAGGCTATTTTGCTCTTTCTAGCTGTCTCCTCATTCTCATAATTGTATTTATCTGTTGTTAAACTTTGTAAATTTTGTTGTGATTTGTTAATGTTATTGTTTTTTATGAGATTTGAAATAAATGATCAATTCAATTCAAATGATCAATTCAATTCAATTCAATTCAAATACATGTAGTAAATATGTAAATATATTCACCTGGAATTCGACAAACCAGTTGATTTTCAAATCCCGGGATCTTGGGTATGTTTCCCAACACTGGGCTAGGGACGAGATCGATCATGTTGCCGTCTGGTCCACGAATCGGTTTACAAGGGTTCTTTGATCCTGCGAGGGCTTCAGCTGCAGCAGGGACGCCCGTGACATACCGAGGTACAGGACCGGATGTACTTTCCGCATCGGCGATTCGTATGTTCAGGTGTCCGACTGTGGTCCGAAAAAAAGTTTTAAAAAAATCAAAAGTGATATTGTCAAACGTCCGATTCCACTAAACCTACTTAAATATCTGGTATATGGTTTTGAAATAATTCGTTGTATTCGTATTATTATAGGTTTTCCCGGCCAATTTCCAACATTACGCGCCCAAATTCGTTTACGTGCATTCAAATTCGCCCAATAAGCCAGTTCGTAGTTACAATCTGCGCATGCGCGTATTTACTTCCGGGTATTCGGATATTCCATCGATCGTGAGAATCAAAGGAGCCACACGTGCAATTGAATGCGAATTATTTGTTTACGTTTTTAAAATCTGGATCAGGATCAAAATAAGCCCATCGTTTTTGTATTCACCACATCAAAGGTTAATAGCATAATATGTACTATTTCATAGAATAAGAACCGGTTTGATAGAATGTGTTATTCATGTGTAATGCTGATATTTATTGATCAATAATTTCACCGAGCCTTGCTTGGCCTGGCTAGCACGCACGTATAGGTGTACATAATAGTGTACATAGCATTGTGCGGAGATTATCGTCTTCCGCTTGCTGCACTATCCAACGCAAAAACAGTTTTTGCCGGCTGATTTCTCTCTCCATTTATTAGCAAATGCAAACAAAATTTCGTTTATGTGATCCACAATTTATATAAATTGATAATGATTGCCGACTTTCTTGTTTTGAAGACCGCGCAACATGTAGAAAGAAATATTATATCCCGTCTGTTTTCCTTGCCGATGGCGTCCTAAAACATAGCGTTCAATTTTGAACGGTACATTGTACGAATTTGCGGTATGCTTATCGCCCGCCTTGTAGCATTATTGCGTGTGAATGATTCACCTAGATCATTCACAAGAAAGATGATTACAAGAAAGTTGATATGGAGAAAAATCGGTAAATTCTTGAATATACTTTACATCAAATGTGTTCTTTATGAGTTTATGCAGCTGCTCGTATAATTTCCACTTTGATTGTATGCATCTAATGTTTGTTTTATGCTGTCAAACTAAAATTATCCGGTAATATGACATGATACCATACTCTTTACTGTACGTTGATGGCCCGTTGATGGAACATCGGACTACGCCCTCTGCTCCAAGCTCCATAGTCTAATTACGAACTGGCTTATTGTCGTGGAGGAGTCGTTTTGGTCATTCAAATTCATATTCCGAGCATGCATAATTATTCGTATAATGGGCACTCAAATGTCAAATCGCCTACTTCAAATTCGCCAATGTGCATTGGATTTCATTAATGGGAGCTATTTTCAACATAATTATGTCATTCAATACGGCAAGCTTGACAATCGCTTGTTTGTGCATTCAATTTTGTTAATGGGTGACCAATTTCCAGAAATGTCCATTCAATTTAAGTTACACAAACAACATCCATACGTACTCATACATAAACATATTTACATGCATGTATACAATCATATAAATTTACATACGCACACACATACAAACACACACATACATGACATGCGATGACTTTGGTTTATCTTTTATAATAATCATCACCTTTCTTTTCCTTACATAGTCTCGACCATTTCATCGTGTTATATCTTTCCCTTTTCAGACATACTTTCAACATTTAATCTTCACTTTTCGATATTCATCAGTCACATTTTGTTAAACGGTTCGCTCATTGATTATAAATTGAGTCGAATTTGGTATGATTGTGAAGGTAATCTTGTACTTAACAAGCCTCGAGAAATTCAGATTTTTTGAATTTTTAAAAATATTTTTAAATCGAAATTGAAAATGAGAAAAATTCACCCTCCAAACCAGGCCCAAATTCACTCCGATCTCGCCGATTAGGTCGATGACGTGTGACGAGGGGGTGAATTCTCTGCTATATCGCGGTATACATCAGTTTGCGTGCATTACAACGTCCATCGCTCGTTCGTTTTGCAACATCGGAAATGAAGAAACAAAAATCTAGAATTGCCCAATGTTAGTGTAAAAGTAGATATTTTACCGTATGAGTGGTTATGTTCCCAAAATTAGAGATTTGTTTGACAAATTGAGAGACGCAAATTGAACGTGCCTCGAAAAAAGAAATGCCCGTCAGTTGAATGATACGAACACGCACTAGAGTTTCAGCGGCACCGCTCCGCGAGACAGGCTGTGCTCATAGCTATACCTAGCTAGCTGCACGCCAACTGCCATGACTGCCTTGTAAGTAATTGCACTTTTAAAATGCTCCGAAAAGGAACGAAAATGCAAGATTATTACGATCACACCTATTCTAGACTATCTCTTATTTTACTTACATGTTTGTAGGGGTTTTAAAACAAAATACGAGAACAATTACCTGCAAAAACAGCTGATAATAGTGCACTTTACGCGAGCTGAATTGAAGCGAGCTAAATACACTGCACTAGCCGCTATTATATTGCATGCATTGTCCACCGCATACGCGCAGTACGGTCGAGGCTCTCCACGTATCATGCATGCTGCCGGCGAGTATGATTCAACTCGCAGACTAGGTGATTTATTTACCTATTTTTACTTTATCAGACACATTAATGAATAAAAGAATAACTTTACAACGAATATAAACTGTTGTTTTATTAGTTCAAACAGTTTAAACCACCATAATTGTATAGAAAATAGTTTAAACAACCACGGAATCCCCGGTATAAAGGGGTATAAATCCGGTATATAATGTGGTAGAAACCGAGGCTTCTGATTGGATAACCCCTCGCTCTACGTCAGTACAACACACCCAGCTATCGGACCCCGCTTGTAGTTGGATTGTGGTTTTGAAGCAGCGTTTAGTATTTTCATTTTTGTTTTATTTTTCGGATGTGCGAGTACTTGGAAAGTGATATTTTCATTTTCTGTATGATTTGAACTTTTTGGAAAGATGAAACTTGGCTTATGTTGCTTTTTCTTTGAATAAACACTTTAAGATTTGTTTTTCAATGTTCAATAATTTCATAGTCATTTCACATTGTGCTTTCTTTTTGTTTTATCTCTATTCGTTTATCATGTTTTTACTTTATTATCATGCGATATCATCATTTTGATCTTTATTTTCATCACATTTTCTTTTTTTGTCATCATCTGATCTTAATTTATCATTATTTTCTCATAATCTGTATCTTTATTTCCATCGTGTTTGTTTTATTGATTGCCCATGCACGAAATAACTGTACCATATTCCATGTTACATATCCAGTACAACTCTACATATTTAATTTGAGTGAATTTGAATGACCGAAATGAGACCGGAGACTGCTAGAGATGAATTTTAATGACCATTAACGAAAATGAGCGCCCATCGCTTAGATTGGAATGACGCAAGTGTGAAATTGGTTGCTCCGTTACTTAATATGAATGACTAAAAACGAATTTGAATGACGATGGGTCGATCTAAACGCGGATTTGGTGAAATTGAATTCTGCTGATATGAAATTGCATGAGAAAATAGCGAAATTGACTAAATAACTAATACGAGTAGGCCCTATGGATTTGTGTTTTCCGAACATGCCAAATATCTATTTCGTCATTATTTAAGTAATGAAACTTTTTCGCATTTCTTAAACGTTGCTCCTGAAAAATTGTGTTTTGAGGTTTATACTTGATTTGAATCCATGGGAGAGTAAAGTTGGTCCAGACATTATGTATACATTCCTTCATACATTGTTGTGTTTGTGTTTACAATAAGAGCACGGGATAGGTTTCGGTTTGTTTTCCCCTTTGTTAAAAACATACTACGATTCAAGTGTTCAGATGTTATATTATCCACTGGATCGTGTACAAAGTGAGCGCAATGAGAGAGTGAATATCACTTTGCATTTTCGGTCGTATCTCAGCCAAAAAACATCAAATTAACGTAAACTGTGTACACATTACTTTGTGGATATATCAGCTCACACCAATACACATTTTATTAATCACGCATCACTTTTTGCTTGTGTCAGCAAAGCTACTAGATCTCTTTAAGGACAACATCTAGTAGGGAGCAGATTAATAGAAAGGTCATATTACCTTGGAGATACACAGCAGTGACATAGATGACTGCAGTCAGGTATGTGCTTCGGGATCGATCCATCTGAAATTCAATTTCAGAACAATTGATCATCAAAACAATAATAGCGACCACAATTATTTCGTGCAGCGCCTTCTTTACCTTATTGTACAATTATTATTTTTTTTACGTAAACATAAATAACTAACAAACATTAAGCCCGGCGCAGACAGAGCCGCCTCGACCCAATCCGACTGGTTTTCAGTCAGGCTAGAATCAGTTTCGCTCAGTCGGAACCGAACCAACGTGTTGAATCGGCCTCGAAATACCTCCGACTGGCACTTGACTGGAGTCCTGAGGCTGAAATCCAGTCGGATGGGGTCGAGTCGGCTCTGTCTGCGCCGGGCCGGGGCCGGGCCTTAGAAAAGACAATTGAGCAACGGCGAGACTCGAACCATATAAATTGACCTCTAATTTGCTGGTAGGTAGACACAATGGCGTATCGAGGTCCGCTGGTATGAAAAACTGAGTGTAAATTTTGAAAGAGCATACCATTTTTATGGCAGAATAAACGTTATTTGATCAAAATTGGTTCAGAAACGGCTGAAATATCACTAAATAGCCTAATATATATCCGACCGTAATAAATCTGGAGCCCGGATTCATTCGACAAGCCGAGAAATAATAACAAGTCCCAATTTTTAGGAAAACGTCCCAAACTATAATACAGTCAAACCTGCTAATGCGAACACCTGTCTATAGCGACCACCTGCTCATAACGACCGCTCTCCAGTCCTCTCTGAAAAAAAACATGTTTTAAGCGACCTGCGTAATGCGACCACCTGCCTAACGCGACCAGCGACCACCCCATTTGGGTCCCGGGGCACGTTTAAACCTGTGTATATAGCGAACACAAAATTGGCGCTAATGAGCGACCAAGGCATCGAGTCGGTCGTGCCTGGTCGCTCAAGGCTCCAATTTTGATCATGCCAATACACATAACATACTTTTGAAATCACAATGAACTTCAGACAGACGCTTAATTACCAACATGCAGTGCCCTTCAGTACCTGATGCTGATACAGAAATGCGTCAAACAAAGGCACTTCACTCAACATCACAACTGAATTTCGTCTAACAAATAGTTTAATCGCCGAGGCGGGGGTGTTTACCCCGTGTTTCTTACTCTTTTTTAAATTTAATTTTTTTAAATTTTTTATTGATAATCCACTACGACCAAACACCAACCAATACATCTTGACCTCAGAAGTCTATATAGAAAACTACACACGCGCAATATAAAGGTGCAGCTGATTCTCTCAAGTCTCATGATGAGTAAATAAATTAAACGAATTTTAATTTCACTTACAAAGATTAACAATATAATGCCAATATACACGAATCCGACGGCCAAATCATGTAATTGGCCCTCTCGAAGCCGCCGTCGCTGATCGCCGTACACCGCAATACAAAACTAGTACAACAAGTGACAATTTAAACTAATTTTTCATGCGTTTTATCTGATAATATTTCATCGAGATTCAATCATGGAAACATGGGAAGATGATGTTCGACAGTGGCCGAATATTTCTGATCAGGGTATGTAAATATTTAACATTGGTCAATGCAAAAAAATGTGTAAGTTTTGTTGAAATCAGACGCCTATTGTAAACACGATCTCTGTCTCGTTGGTTACCAAGACATGACTTTCATTTAATGAGCAAAACCTTAACTCATATGACATATATTTCCCCAAAAACAAAAGTACAAATAACAATTACAATGGACAAAATGCAGTGAGTAATACGAACTAATTTAGTTGAGTTACAAGACAAATAAAGTGATGCAAAAAAAAGAAGGAAAAAAAGGTGTGCGAAACTGCATTAGCGCCTGCGTGTTTAACCGGAGGGGGACACCGCAGCAATTGCGGATGTTGTACTGCCCTCATACGGCGAGTCAACCCGTCGGATCGGCGTACAGTATTTCGACTTTTGTTGTGGTAATGCACGCAACACACACAATGAAACTATGGACACGTGCGTGTACAGATGGCAATATATTCGACCATACATTCAAAATGGCCGCCAACTTGATTAATGCGACCACCTGTCTATAGCGACCACATTCCGCCGGTCCCTTGAGTGGTCGCTATAAACAGGTTTGACTGTACATAATCATTTCGAGTGCAACCATCTTAATATGGAGAATGATTGCATAAATTATACGTAATAGTTTTACCTGCACCATTAGGGTTCAAAATAATAGTTATAATTTCACCATGCTCGAAACGTATACACAATTACAAGCGACTAACTAAAACACCTGTTATCATTCAAAAAGAGCCGCTGCAACTCAAGCGGGCGCTCTCTAAACTATCATTGGTTTTAGCCATTTTTCATACAAAATTGTGCATTTAATGTTTTGTTAAAATAATGATTTTAAGGGACTTAGTATCATTGTCCAAATCCTCAAAATCCAATTGAAATGTTAGCGGCTCCCTCATACATGTCATACTTGTTGTATTGTAATTAACCAAAATAAGCATGGGACAGGTTTCGGTTTTTTCAAATTTCCCTTTCGTTAAAAAGATATTTACGATTAAAGTGTTCATATGTCAAAATATCCAACGGATCGTCAGAACCGTGTACAAATTGAGTGCAATGAGCTAGTGAATGTCACTTTGCATTTTTGCTCATTACTCGGCCATATAAAGTCCATTGTATTACATTGTATCAACTACTCATCGCTTTTTCCTCATGAGCATAACCAAATGATGATTGCAGCCTATAACTCATATTTATTTAATTCATCAATAGTATCGACTGTGAGCAGACTCCACCCCGTATCACACAACGCACACTTACCTTGCTCATACACATACATTATAGCACACCAGATTAATACACCATTAATATCACTGTCCCAACCCAAAGAACTGAGATAACAAAATAAAATCCCTAAAGGGCAATGGTATCCAGACAAATTGTTGTATGCACTATAATACCAGGGATCTGGATCTACATGTATTTCCATGATAATACACTAAATAAAATTAATAGTCCCTGGAAATTTGAACACAATCGGTCAAGAAATAAGAAAACTATGGCTCTTTGAAAGAGCCATGTATTTCTTTGAGTGACTCAAATTGGCAACGCACTCTAGCAAAGTTGTGGATATCTCCCCATACATTTTGTACATAAAATTTCAATTTTGTTCACTTTTCTCAAAATGTATGTTTACCCTTCGTTTGAGTTCAACATATGTTTTGTAGAATGCTTTTATAAATAACATATCATGAGTTGGAGAAATGGAAAAATGTGACTATGAAGAAAACTGTAAAAATGGGAACATTTGTGTACAAAACATATGGGGAGTAGTCCACACACTTATCAGAGTGTGTTGCCAATCTGAATTCCCCATAGCAGGGGCGTCGATCCGTTTTTGCGATTGGGGGGGGGGGGGGGGCGAAATTTGAATTTGTTCCAGAGTGACTACTGAGAGAGCTAAAAGCCCCACATTGGCATGCCCGGAAGTTTTATTATGCGCTCATTGAAAGTATCTTGATGGCTCGAAGACCTGACTTTGGGGGGCACCCACATTTGGGGACAATAATGGGGGTCCAGGGGGCGGAGCCCACTGAAGCTTTTAGATTTCAGACATTTGCAACTCCTATCATGGGTGTTAAAATTGTATAAAATAGTGAACCTACTCGTAACGTATTTTTAAAGGGCATAGCGAGGAAAAGATTGAGCCTTGCATGAGATGGATCCACGTGATCCTATATACTATAGAGCCATCAATATAGGGCATTGGGCTCCCATGAAACTAAGCAAGGGCGTCAACAAATTCTCAAAAGTGGAGGGGAGACATTGCGAGGATCGAAGCGAAGCGACCGAGTGGGGGAGGGTGTGGGAGGGGGAGTCCCTCTCCCACAGCAGGGAGCTTTTGTATTTTTGGGCGTGAAATTGTGCGATTTGGTGCACACCTGAGACAGAAATTTCACGTAATATGAACTTATGAAGTATATATAGAACCAAACATACATAACGACAAAGGGAGGGGGACAATCTCCTTCACTTTCAAATGTGGGGGGAAATGATTTTCCAATTTGATTTGCGTTCAGCGCATATGGACCGAATTGACTGAAAGATATAATATATCTTTATTATGTCAGATTATTTTATTTTCTGTGACGGTGTGAGGGTTTAATAAACTTCGTTTGAGGTGTGCGTCTGAGAAATTACACTGCCCAACACATTTCGAAAGGTGAGCTCCCGCAACCAAAATGAAACTTGCAATAATGATGAACTGTTAATCTCTTCAACTTCAAAACTATGAAAGCAACAATTTGCTTGGGTTTCATTGCCCTATAATTAAATCTGTCCAGCTCCCATCTGTCAAACTTACATATTTTGTTGTAATAATTGGTGTAACTGATCAAGCGTTTTCGAATCATAGTGAATTAAATCAACGATTCCTATACAATTCAACTTTTAATTGAGACCACAGATTATGTTTTTGTTAAACTCACCTTTTGTTGTACACTATCTTCTCCTTTTCACTTTGTACTCGTAAGATAATGTTATTGCAGTTTTGTTCAGCCCAAAACTTGCGGATATCACCAGCGAAACTCCAAAACTCGAATTAAATATATACGATGAATACAACAAATCGAATTAAAATTATAGGATGAATATGGAAATTGTTGTATTGTATTACAAAACAAGATGGACACGAACTCAACTGCTGCCGTCCTCATTCCTGATCATGCGTTAATGAAATGGCTGAATTGTTTTGCTTGATACGGTGTGATAAAGTCACATTTTGAAGAGACCTCGATACGCCGAGGTAGAGAAACGGCTAATTAAGAATTGTTTTTATACAAGGGAAGAATACAAGGGGCAATTGCATGAACATGATGCAGGACCAGCCCTACAACCACTGATCTATTGTTGAATGCTTGGATAACATTAACGGTTAAATGAGTAGGGAAGGTTATGTGTGTTAGGATATACGCTACTATAAATCGGACGTAATTCTAGTAAGTTGACATCAATGGGTTATAGAGCCAATTAACACAATCACAATTTGTGTTTGGGCTGGGCTCTTTTTAGCACCTCATCCCTGCTCGTTTAGGAGGAGGTGCTGTTGTTGTCAAGTGATAGTTGTACGTACCAGTCGTTCCTGTAAATCAGACGGGAGACTTTATAGAACTGTATATTCATTTATACATCTCTATGGGCGCAGGACCTTGTGAAAAGGCTATGTAGTACGTGGGAGAGTGTAATCTTCCTCACTGGAGGCTCACATTGCTTAGTGGGGTGGGGGGGGGGGGGGGGGGGGGTGCACGCGCTGTCTGTATTTCAGTAGTTTTTCCTTGAAAAGTTTATTGGGAGGGAGAGGGAGGGGGCACATATCACTTCGGAGTCCAGGCATGAAATACTTTCGATATCAATGTTTCCAAAACAGAGAGGAAATGCGTCAATACAGACAATACACTGTTGAGACAAAAACTCTGACGTATCTATCTGCAATGAATTTGCAACTTAATTAGCAACTTAATTAGCTCACTGCCTGGATATCTGTTACGTGACGACAACTTTTCTCATCAGAGAATGATACTAAAATAATGAAATATAATGATTGCAACAAGCATTATGGCAATATTTAGCCGTTATTGTCATCACGAAACGATGTATAGGAAATAATTCATCCACATGGAACTAGAGTACAATAAGAGAGAAAGCCATGCAATTTAACAATACGATGTACGATTATAACTGCACAAATTTGATTTAATTGCGTTTCATAACTACAGATAGGTAATGATTTGTAATTTGTTGAATTTTATTTTATAGTAAAAGTCATCGATCAACTTTGTCAAACTCAAGCAAAATCACCTGGAACTTTCAAGTTTCTCCTGCATTCTTAAGTGTTGCATATCGTAGCATGGGAATAAAATGGGTTAAGACTTGTTAGAATAATGACGCCTTTGATGGAGTTATATGATTTAATAAAAATGCCAACCCTTCAAAGACCGCCTTTTATTGTACAATTGTCAGTGATAATCAATCGGCAGTAGGGGTTATAAAACTGACTCTTTAATTCTATATAGGTAAGAGTGTTATTCTTTCTCTAAGTTCTCGTATAGGAGGATGTGCTGGTGTTGTCCCGTGAAAGTCGTCACTGCCAGTCGCTTCTGTCGACAAGAAGCAAGATCTTGTCAAAAGGCAATGTAATGGGACTCCTAATTAGAGGGGCGCGGTACGTTTCGGGCTAGGGGACGGCACTCGCTTTGTATTTTCTGTATTTACATAATTGTAATTTTACAGTTTAAAAAATGCGAATATTCACCACTCTAGGGAAATATGCCAAGTGACCAAAACTGAAGACGGGTGACCTCCATTAGACAGGTACGATAACATGTTGTCTATGTCACATAATACACCGTGTCTCAGATAAAACGAAACCGGGTTTCATGGCAGAAATTTTCTGTCATAATGAATAATTTCCTTGATGATATATATATGTCTGAAAAAGCTCTGTGTCTCTTCTTTCATTTGATGTACAACTTATGGCACATAATTCAAGCATGACTGAATTAGAACAATGGAAAGTGGTGTTACCAATATTCCATTTGCACGCATACATTTTAAGTTTGGGTGAGTTTTAAGGGTTGTAAACGTACTTATTTTTAAAAAGGACAAACACCACATGAAAGTTCATATTTGTATCTTTTACATGACACCTCATGCTAAAAAAATTAATGATTTATGCCAAAGAACGAGTACAATGAAACCATGCCTGATTTCTGCCCAAATGAGTGAAAGTTGAGTAAGAAGTCGCTCACCTTTCCTGACAATGGAATTTGATGCATGAGTGAATTTACACAAACATGGGGATCAGGGAAACCATGGGAAACAGGCTAGATCAGGAAAATTACCCATTTGGGCTGGAATCAAGCATGATTTCATTGTACTCGTTCTCTGGCATAAATCATTTATTTTTTAATCATGAGGTGTCATATAAAAGATAAAATTATGTATTTTTATGAGGTGTTTGTCTTTTCTCAAAATAAGTACGTTTACTACGGTTAAAACTCACCCCAAAACCTCACCCAAACTTGCAATTTCTGCGCGCAAATCGAATTTTGGTAACACCTCTTTCCATTGTTCTAATTCAGTCTTGCGTGAATTATGTGCCATAAGTTGTACATCAAATGAAAGAAGAGACACAGAGCTTTTCAGACATATATATATCATCAAAGAAATTATTCATTATGACAGAAAATTTCTGCCATGAAACCCGGTTTCGTTTTTTCTGGGACAGTCTGTATATCAGGGGTTCGCTTTCGGTGGCCGATAAAGGCAGGTTGGCTGCTACAGACATATGACCGCTGTACACTGTTAAAACGATGTGTAAAAAACGCTGTATAGAAATGGTTGTTGAATATTTTTATACAACTTTAGGTGTAGCATGATAAGTTGTACAAACAAAGGTTGTGTAAAGCGGCATTTGTTCAAGCGCTGTTGAAACATGTTAAAATCACGTGCTAGTTTCGACCGCGAAATCATCGCGACAAAACCCTTTTTGTCCAACCACAAACCAAGCGAAACCATTTAGTGCAGACGGTATAGCGTGTTAGACTTATAACCCAAAGAGCCACGGTTAAATTCCGACTTTACCATTTTATAGTACAATAATGTGTGTATTTGTTATTTCAACAATAAAATTCATTCTAAACAACGGTTGTAGAAAATTAAAACAACAGTTGTGTAAACTTTGAACAACTGGGGTTGTTGAATGTTTTCAACAAGAGTTGGATGGTTCATATGTTAAACAGCGGTGTTGAACATTTTCAACAAGTTGTTGAATTTGTTTACACATCGTTTTAACAGTGTAAATCACGTTCTGCCGTTCTGTGGAGGGAGAGCGGCCCTGCTTCCGAGGTCAAGGCATGAACAGAGAGGAAATACGTCAATAACAAACAATGGTGTTCTCTGACGTATCTAATATTCATTGCACCGTAATTACTGCACTACCAAGTTCTCCTTTGTTTGAACGATATCTTTAGTTAGTAAGTTATCATGTTTTCTTTCTCCAAACATTATTGCAATTTTAGCAATGTATTTTCCAAAAAACGATATTCAATACGATACACAATACGTCCACATGGCAATAAAATAATAAGCTATACAATGAGAAGTACACACACAACAATATTTGAGTGATTTTACTCAAAAAAACAAATAAATCGTTGCCACTATAGTGACACACATAGTTGAGTGCATTGACTCATCAAATCAATTTGAAAAACGCACGCATGCGAGTTTTATTCATTTGCCACTATAGTGACACGGCATATGAGTATTTTTGTATTTACTCAAGCTGGTGTGTAATTTAACATAATGTTGTGAGTGATATTTACTCAAGCTGGTGTGTAATTTAACATAATGTTGTGAGTGTTACAAAAAATACTCATATGCCGTGTCACTATGGTGGCAAATGAATAAAACTCGCACGCGTGCGTTTTTCAACCTAATTTGATGCGTCAATGCACTCAACTATGTATGTCACTATAGTGCAACGATTTATTTGTCCACACACAGGTTCATACATTACATCCTCAACGCCACTTATCAATTTCAGAAGAATTTCTTTGTATTTTAAAATGTTTTAGAACATCTTTAAATTTTGCGTTTTATAAACAAACCAAATATTATAAATGACTGGATTAATTAGAACAAGTTGCATACAAAAGTATTAACCCGTTCAGAACTGGTCCCGAAAATACTCGGGCTAGGGTATATGGAGAATACAAACACACGAAGGCACTGCATATATAATTATACTGTACTAAATACATTATACATTAAGTAATTATTTAGCGGTACGAGTCGACAATATTATACCATTACAACGATCGGTAGGATTTGGACAATTTGTTTCGCCCACATATTCCTTTATAATAATCAAAATCATAAGTGCTTATGATTTCATCAGAGACAATACAGGGTGGCCCAAACAAACGGAACGGGGCACTTCCCAAAATATGGTAACACATGTATTACGTCCATCGGATAGGGTGTCTTTTCAAATGAACAACGATACCAAGAACAGTCAATTTGGTCGTGTAGTTTTTGTTTTAGGGCGCTGTGAGTGACACCATGTCAGGTTCTCTTTTTTGTCAATTTTTACCGAGCCAGTGCTTGATAGATCGCACGCACCGCCTTTCATAGCGTTGAACAAGGCGCGCCACTGTGAGTGTGCACTCAGCCGTGTGCCGAGAGAATGGGCATGTTCGTTCAATGGTATTACGGGCAGGGAGTGCGATTTAACTGGCATTGGAAAAGACACCCTATCCGATGGACATAAATATTTTGGTACTATATTTTGGTGCCCCGTTCCGTTTTTTTTTTTTTTTTTTTTTTTTGGGGGGGGGGGGGGGGGCACCCTGTATAGAAGTTACGGAAATTCGACTGTAAACATAATTCCTCGATGATAACCATAATTATTAATATTATATGCCGGATTTTGTGTCAGAGACAAACAATATAGAACGTAAATCGTAATAGTTATTCCCTTATAAATTAATATAACCATGCTAAAATGTTATCAGAGACACACACAATTATACATGATTTAGAAGTAACGGTAATTAGAATGGACACATATTCCATAATAATAATCATTATTTATGATAACCATGCATAGATGTTGTTCAAAGACAAGCATGAAACGAACGTAAATCTGAATTGATCCGAATGGACACACCATATTCTCTAAAAAATAGTCATAATATCATGGATTTTGATTATCAGAGACAAACATACACGGATACTCTAACCCGTAACGCTTAAGCCCTCTGCAGACAGAGCCGACTCGACCCGATTCGACTGGTTTTCATTCGGATCGGCTCAGTTTTCAGTGCCTCGCGACACACATTTTGCCAGTCGAGAAACAGTCGGATGTCAATTGGGGCCGATTCAACACGATAAATCGGATCCGACCGACCGGGCCCAACTCTAGCCTGATTGAAACCAGTCGGGATCGGGTTGAGTCGGCTCTGTCTGCGCCGGGCTTTAGACTCTGTATAGCGACAATATCATTGAAAATCATCTCTAAGCACTTTATACATTAATGTCAAGAAAGTTTAACGTCTATTAAAAATGATTCTCTATAATTATGACACATAATGCTGAAGGGCATGTGATTGCAGGCTATTGCAGGTTATAGGCGTAAACTTATATTTCATAAAATGTCAGATATTTCAGTTAAGTTTATATAATACTTTAATATCAATATCAATATCAAAAGGTCATTTATATAACTATACATGGGGAATTTTTTATATTTTTATTCTGTTCTGGTTTCAATTTGTATCAATTATTCATACAAAAATACATAAATACATGAACCAAGTTTAAAATTATGTTTATTGTTATTATAATATACTTTTCGCATAAAGTTGTGAGTTATGAAATCATTCTAAAAAAATAAATAAATCATATCTAACATATAAAAAATAAAAGGCGCTACCGTATTAAGGCCTGCAGTATATTCGTATCAATGTGACATCGTGCATTAAAACCTAACCCGTGTGATAACAAGTTGATTTATGAAGAACATAGTTATCTAATTTAATTTTTTCAATTTCAATTTCAATTTGTTCAATTTTAATTTCAATTTATTCTTGATTCCAACAAAGCATTACATATGAATTATAATGATTTAAAAAAAAATAAAAATATACATATTTGACATATATACAATTTACATTGTAACTTTCCAGTCAAACCCCATGATTAGCCTTATACTATACGCAGAAGATTTGTATAATACTGTCACATGTATAAACCTCAATATCAAAATAGCTCTTTACACAATAAGTTGTAATGGTTTTTAAAGGCTCCGCGGCCTCTCGATTTTAATTATCCTATTTATACACTAGCATATTTATATGTTTTTGTTCTAGTTTCTTTTAATACAATTGGATAATGGAAAACCATAAACTACAAATACATTTTGTTCTAAAAATTACATTCGATCCTTCAACTTTTTTTTTTCTATCAATATCATTGTAAGATTCGTCCGAAGGTGATATTTTCATGGCAACAGAACACTGTTATTCTTAAAGGGATAGTTGAGTTTTGGTATAGAGGGCACTACACAAAATAAATTTGTGTGAGATAATGAGTGTCAAATTCGAAAGAACATACAATTTTAATGGCATAATAAACTTTATTTGATCAAAATCGGTTCAGAAATGGCTGAAATATCCAAAAACATAACTATTTGTAACAATGTGGGGCCCCACAATAATTATTCAAGAATTTTTTAACCAGCCGTTAACAAATTCAAAAATGCTTCCTCTTTTCCAAAATTTACAAAAGAGGTTTTTAAATAGTTGTTGATTATCTCCCTATCTAATCACTATTTCAACAAAACATCACATGTACAATATCTTATTTAAAATGGTTGAAACTGATGAGTGTTTAGAGAGCGCCCTTTTGAGTTTTAACGGCTCTTATTGAATGATAACAGGATTTTTACTTAGTCATTAGTAATTTTGTATTCCTTTCGAGTATAGTGGAGTTATAACTATTAGTTTCTAATGTATAATGGTTACTAAAATTCAGTTTGACCAAAACTGTACTCTCTTTAATACCAGAATTCAACTAGTGCCTTAAAATACCTTTTGCGGCTCGAATATTGATGTGTTCAACATTCTCAGGGGGGGGGGGGGGGCTACATCCCCCTAGCCCCGCCTGTAATGTTTATCCTAATCACTAATCTTTATCTATTTTGATAGGAGACTAACTGGAAGTAGAACAAATTGGTTTAGACCAAGGATCAAGGATCAAGGACCAATTAAAGGGGCCCTGCAACCCAAATGCATGTTGACCTCTGTTCATCTGTATTAGTGTACACATTCAATATTTGTAAACGGTTTGACCCAAATATGTTTTGTATATTTTAAAAAAAATTATCATTTATTTGTCTTCATGTTGCTAAGCCCCACCTCCTAAAAAACCCTCCAGAGCAAATTCTATTGTTGACCTGCAGTGACATCATTTGTCAATCACTGGTCAGCTACCATGATATTAACAAAAGATGAAAGTACAAAAAGAACATCCACACAAAAGCATGCCCTGCATACCTCCATGCAATAGCTTAGACAGTGCTTTTCTTCTGACATAGCAACAGCTATTGTAATTGAAGTTGTGTGAGTTGGTATTCTATTCAACCGTGTGATGCTATTGTGATTAGGCTAATCACAATAGCATGGTAGCTGACCAGTGATTGACAAATGATGTCACTGCAGGTCAACAATAGAATTTGCTCTGGAGGGTTTTTTAGGAGGTGGGGCTTAGCAACATGAAGACAAATAAATGATAAACTGTTTAAAAATATACAAAACATATTTGGGTCAAACCGTTTACAAATATTGAATGTGTACACTAATACAGATGAACAGAGGTCAACATGCATTTGGGTTGCAGGGCCCCTTTAAAGGGATAGTTGAGTTTTGGTATAGAGGGCACTACACAAAATACATTTGTGTGAGATAATGAAAAACTGAGTGTCAAATTAGAAAGAACATACATTTTTAATGGCATAATAAACTTTATTTTACCAAAATCGGTTCAGAAATGGCTGAAATATCCAAAAACATAACCATTTGTAATAATTGTGGGGCCCCACAATTATTAAAGAATTTGTATCAGTCGTTAAAAATTTATAAAAATGCTTCCACTTTTCAAAAATTTACAAAAGAGGTTTTTAATATAATATATTTCTCTAAACACTCATCAGTTTTAAACATTTTAAATAAGATATTTTACATGTGATGTTTTGTTGAAATAGTGATTAGATATTATATTATTATATTATAATAATATATCTAATCACTATTTCAACCAAACATCACATGTAAAATATCTTATTTAAAATTGTTGAAACTGATGAGTGTTTAGAGAGCGCCCTTTTGAGTTTTAACGGCTCTTATTGAATGATAAGAGCCGTTAAAGACACGTCAAGCAAACACCCTTGACCTGATTCTTACCAACAATCCTACCCTGGTTAACAGTGTCAAGGTTGTGGCAGGAATCTCAGACCATGACTGTCCTTTGGCTGAATTTGACTTGCGGCCCCCACGAAGACACCAAGCAAAAAGGAAGGTACCCCTGTACAAGAAAGCTGACTGGGATGGTTATGCAGAACATATGCAGCATGTGGCAGACGATATATCAGAGAAGTCAAGTACTGCATCAGTCAATGAACTGTGGATGCTATTCAAGTCAGGCATTGAAGAGGGGTCAGAGAAATTTGTTCCCAAGAAGATGCTGCGCGGTAAACATGACATGCCATGGATCACTCCAGACATCAGACGACTCGTCAAGAGAAGGGATAGACTACACAAGAAAGCAAGCCGGATGAAGAAGGAACACAACCCTGTTCCTCTCCTTTTGGAGGACGAACTGCTAGAATTGAAACACAGAATCCAATCAGAAGCACGACAAGCATACTGGAACCACCTCGAATCTATCTTCACATCTGATGATGACTCAAACCAGTACGAGGGAATGCGAAAGTTCTGGAGATTTGTGAAGAACAACAGAACAGACCGTAGCGGAATTCCTGTACTGAAGACAGACAACCAAAATGCGACAAGCCCGAAGGACAAAGCAGAAGCACTGAACAACCAGTTCAAGTCAGTATTCACCAATGGGTCAAACCGTTTACAAATATTGAATGTGTACACTAATACAGATGAACAGAGGTCAACATGCATTTGGGTTGCAGGGCCCCTTTAAAGGGATAGTTGAGTTTTGGTATAGAGGGCACTACACAAAATACATTTGTGTGAGATAATGAAAAACTGAGTGTCAAATTAGAAAGAACATACATTTTTAATGGCATAATAAACTTTATTTTACCAAAATCGGTTCAGAAATGGCTGAAATATCCAAAAACATAACCATTTGTAATAATTGTGGGGCCCCACAATTATTAAAGAATTTGTATCAGTCGTTAAAAATTTATAAAAATGCTTCCACTTTTCAAAAATTTACAAAAGAGGTTTTTAATATAATATATTTCTCTAAACACTCATCAGTTTTAAACATTTTAAATAAGATATTTTACATGTGATGTTTTGTTGAAATAGTGATTAGATATTATATTATTATATTATAATAATATATCTAATCACTATTTCAACCAAACATCACATGTAAAATATCTTATTTAAAATTGTTGAAACTGATGAGTGTTTAGAGAGCGCCCTTTTGAGTTTTAACGGCTCTTATTGAATGATAAGAGCCGTTAAAGACACGTCAAGCAAACACCCTTGACCTGATTCTTACCAACAATCCTACCCTGGTTAACAGTGTCAAGGTTGTGGCAGGAATCTCAGACCATGACTGTCCTTTGGCTGAATTTGACTTGCGGCCCCCACGAAGACACCAAGCAAAAAGGAAGGTACCCCTGTACAAGAAAGCTGACTGGGATGGTTATGCAGAACATATGCAGCATGTGGCAGACGATATATCAGAGAAGTCAAGTACTGCATCAGTCAATGAACTGTGGATGCTATTCAAGTCAGGCATTGAAGAGGGGTCAGAGAAATTTGTTCCCAAGAAGATGCTGCGCGGTAAACATGACATGCCATGGATCACTCCAGACATCAGACGACTCGTCAAGAGAAGGGATAGACTACACAAGAAAGCAAGCCGGATGAAGAAGGAACACAACCCTGTTCCTCTCCTTTTGGAGGACGAACTGCTAGAATTGAAACACAGAATCCAATCAGAAGCACGACAAGCATACTGGAACCACCTCGAATCTATCTTCACATCTGATGATGACTCAAACCAGTACGAGGGAATGCGAAAGTTCTGGAGATTTGTGAAGAACAACAGAACAGACCGTAGCGGAATTCCTGTACTGAAGACAGACAACCAAAATGCGACAAGCCCGAAGGACAAAGCAGAAGCACTGAACAACCAGTTCAAGTCAGTATTCACCAATGAGACAGACCCACCTGCTGACCTACTTCCAGATGTCTCCCCCTTCGATGCCATGCCTGAAATCCACATCACAACTGAGGGAATCTCTAAGATGTTGGAGAAACTCAAAGTTGGGAAGGCTCCCGGACCTGATGGGATCCCGGCAATGGTGCTACACAAGCTCTCGCGCGTCGTAGCTCCATCTCTGCGTGCAATATTCCAGCTCTCCTACGAGACAGGTGAAGTACCAGATGATTGGCGCCTTGCAAATGTGGTTCCTATATTCAAGGACGGAGACAAAACGGATCCTGGGAACTATCGCCCCATCTCCCTTACATGCATTGCCTGCAAAATGATGGAACATATCATTGCAAGCAGCATCATGACCCACGCCAGTAGGAACGACATCCTCTACCCTCTGCAACACGGGTTTCGGGCAAAGAAGTCATGTGAACTCCAACTTACTGGCTTCGTCAGTGACCTCTTGAACAACATGGAGGAGAACAAGCAAACTGACATAATCATCACCGACTTTAGCAAAGCCTTCGACAAGGTAGGCCACAAGAGGCTTCTCCAGAAGATGGACTTCTATGGAGTTAGAGGCAAAAACATCAGATGGATTTCCAGCTTTCTCCACAACAGGAAACAACAAGTTGTCTTGGATGGATGTACCTCATCTGATGCAGAAGTCAGGTCCGGTGTACCCCAAGGATCTGTGCTGGGACCATGCCTCTTTCTCTTCTACATAAACGACCTACCTGACCAACTCTCCTCCAAAGCTAGACTGTTTGCAGATGATGCCATCATGTACATGACCATCCAAGCTCCAGAAGATGCTAGGCTGCTCCAACAAGACCTGGACACCCTAAGTAGCTGGTCAAGGAAATGGATGATGGAACTCAATCCAAGGAAATGCCATGCTATAACAGTCACCAGGAAGAAGACCAGATTCATACATCAGTACTCTCTGAACGGTGAAATTCTGGATTCTGTGTCATCGGCCAAATACCTTGGAGTAACCATCACCTCTGACCTCAACTGGAAACAACACATCTCAAACATCTGTCAGAAGGCAAACAACACCCTAGCATTTCTCAGAAGGAACGTGCGTGTCCATTCAACCCAACTCAAGACAACAGCATACCAGGCTCTTGTACGCCCTCTCCTTGAGTATGGATGCACCGTCTGGGACCCGTACACAGTGGGATGCATACAACAGTTGGAGATGGTCCAGAGACGAGCGGCTAGGTATGTGCTGAATCGCTACCACAACACCAGTAGTGTCTCCGATATGTTGAGCCAGCTTGGATGGGCCTCCCTTCAAAAGAGAAGAGAAATCCACCGTCTCACAATGCTCTACAAGATGCATCACTCACTGGTAGACTTCAACACAAATCAGTACATCCAAACAGCAGACATCAACCGGACGACAAGAGCCACACGACTGTTCTGCTACATGATCCCACATTCCAGAACTGATCAACACCAGCAGTCCTACTTCCCTCGAACAGCTCGTCAGTGGAATGCCCTTCCCTTGGAGGTTGTCCTGGCACCATCTGTGGAGGCCTTCCGTCGCCACCTGACGGAAGGAACGAAGTAAACACCGGAATAGACTTTTACCAAAGATCCTACATACATAAGATGATCAACTCTCGGTCAAAAAGTGAAACGCTAACGCGCGGAATTGTGGGAGTTTGAAGGAGTGCGCCAACTAGCGGTTGGCAACTAAAGTTCCCGATTTGATCTGGACTACAAGTTGGGTTGCATGTACTTGTATTATTGTACAGTATAGTAGCCTAGTAGTCAAACAAGTAATTCACTGTAATTGTCAAGTATTCAGCTTATTTTCATATTTATTCGATTCAAATCCAAGATGAAAAGGGTTACAAATATAAATAGAAATATACATAAAATACAATTTATTTAAGAAATATAAAAGATACAATTAAAAGAAGTTCGGGGAGTTACGAAAAGGCATGGAAATGAATTTGGAGGCTGCAAATAAAACCATAAGAGGTTCTGTCGAGGGAGTATCCAAAAATTAAAATATTGCTCAAGTACGAAAATACGCCAGATGGCGGACTGTACTTTTACCTGAAGAAGAAGAAGAATTACTTAGTATTGTAACAATCATAAATAAGTACAGACAAAAGGACGGTCCCAACAAGGTAGGTCCTACATGGTAGTAATTACAATAAGAGGTTAATGGATTGTTCGTGGATACAAACACAAGATTATTCAGTGAAAACAGTTATTAATTATACGGTTTTTTTCAGTTTAGACCTAAACGAATTGAGAAAAGCAGTGTTTTGAATACAAAGAGAGAGTGAATTCCATATTACAGGACCAGTGTGTTTGAAAGTATATGATGAAGTAGTTGATGTAAATTTTTCAACAAAGTAATTTTGGGGATTTCTAGTATTATAAATTGTGTTCTGATTTTTTATACTTTTTAGCAGAGTGGCAAGATTCTTTGGCAATTATCGTGTTTATGCTTTAAAACCATTAGGGCAATACAATTTTGATTTAGTAGAAATTTCATGTTTTAAACAGTGGTTTTGAGTGACCATGAAAATCAGACAATGAGCAAATTCTTACAATATGTGCTTGAAGTTTAAACAACATTTGAAGCATCGATGGATATGTATTTGCCCAGACAACATTACAGTACATTAAAATTGGCAGGATCATGGTATTATATAATAAAAATCAATATATTTTGGGGAAAGATATGACTTAATTTACTGATGACACCAATACTCTTTGATATTTTGTTTGAAATGGCAAGTATATAATCTTTCCAGGCTAAATGTTGGTCAATAATTACACCTAAGAAATAAGTTGATTGAACACGCTGAATTAGAATATCATTAATTTTAATTATTAAGGTATTTATTGAATCATTTGAAATAGCACTTACAATTGAACCATTATAGTGATACATGTTTCATTTCATTATTTATAATTTGACATAAGGTATTAATATCATTGTGAGAAAAAAGAATATTGGTATCAGCAGCAAAAAGCACAAATTTAAGAGTATGGGGACAATTAACTGAATTATTTATGAATAGTAAGAATAGAAGTGGTTCTAGAATTGATCCTTGGGGTACTCCACATGTAACTTGTAACAGTTCAGAACAAACATTGTTATATACTGCGATTTGATAGCGGTGCTTAAGATAATTTTCAAACCATGAAAGTAGGCTACTATGCTTCTTAATTCATAAGATTTTTCTTTATGTAAAAGAATATTGTGATTGATAGAGTCAAAAGCTTGACTCAAATCCAGAAAGCTGAATAAATAACGTAAGTGTAACTCTTAATCAGTATTGTGTATTGTCATAATTTTATTGTAGTTGTTTCAATCATGAAAATCCAAATAAATAGAGGTCCAGTTTATATCTAAGCCGTCTCTATTTCTGTAAATACCATGTTGAGTTAGAAGTTTGAACTGACAGGCCCTGTTGTGTAGCCTGAAGGATCCCGGGAAGGTGTGAAAACTCTATTGAGAACTATGGATTAAATTGAAGAACCGCTGAATAAATTAAAGAAACCATTGTCATTTAATGAGCTCATTACAAAAATGGGCGAAAGATATAAACTGGACCAGAGTCTAACAATAATTAATATTTGGTGACGTTGGCCATGCATGGTCAAATGTATACTCACATAACTGAACCCATCCCATTGAAAAAAAAGAGCAGATGAAATTCTCAGATTGAAATGAAATCTTGAGATATGTATAATGATAAGCTGTGATATTAAGCTGCTAAAGGCCCGTTTATTTTGTTCCTAAAAATAAATATTTTTCTTTTAAAGAAAATGGCAAAAAATAAAATAAAATGAAATTTTTTTGTGGCTAAAAGAAACTTAAATAATTTGAGTTAAAATGCTCAAATTGCTAGAAAATCACGCTTGTTTGTTTTTTCCAAAAGGATTGAGTTTTGCTATATTTTTTTACCGGAAAGAGGCAAAACATTAAGTTATTACCTTTTACATCAATTCAGATTTTAAATTGCTTAAATTCAAAATATAACAAACCTTTCAAGAGAGATTTTCAAGCTATGGGGTATGGTCTAATAAAGTGAGTCCGCTGGCTTTCAGAGGAAAAGTTCCTCAAGAAATCTACCTAGGATATCTAATATAGGTTCTATTCTTTCATTTAAACCAGGTTTCGTTAAAAGTTAGATGCCTTCTGATAGAAATAAATCACTTTTCCGACACGATGTCTAACATGTCTAATGGAATTACTATAGCCGCTTGTTCGAGTTTTAGTTGCTCAACGCTAGCGGGCGGCAGACTCCATGTGCTAAAATACCGCTTCCGCTTCCGTTTCACCAGCGGCCGTGTAAAATCGGGAGAGTTGGGCATCTTATGTATGTAGGATCTTTGCTTTTACTTGCACTTTGTAAATAAGCACCTGCGCACCCTGTGTATGCACACACACACACAGTATCTGCAAGAATCTTCAGGATTGAAGGAGGCAGATTAACCCGAAGAAGAAGAAGAAGATAACAGGATTTTTACTTAGTCATTTGTAATTTTGTATTAATTTCGAGCATAGTGGAGTTATAACTATTAGTTTTTAATGTAATGGTTACTAAAATTCAGTTTGACCAAAACTGTACTCTCTTTAATACCAGAATTCAACTAGTGCCTTAAAATACCTTTTGTGGCTCGAATATTGATGTGTTCAACATTCTCAGGGGGGGGGGGGGGGGGTGGGGGGGCTACATCCCCCTAGCCCCGCCTGTAATGTTTATCCTAATCACTAATCTTTATCTATTTTGCTAGGAGACTAACTGGAAGTAGAACAAATTGGTTTAGACCCAGGATCAAGGATCAAGGACCAATTAAGGACCATGAATCGCATGCATCCACACGTTATCAATGCGATGCCGTGATGTACGGAAATGTCGTCATACATGTTAGGGAAAATACACTCTCAATCGCCCTTCATTCCATGGGAGTGGCTCATACCTGCATTCAAGAAAACGAGGAATTGAGACAGAGAACAATAATATTATTGAGAGGGAGGTGGAGAGAGAAGGGGGGTGGTGAGAAGAGGGATGGGTAGAGGGGGATGGGGACCGGGAAGGGGGGGGGGGGGGGGGGGGTAAATAGAGATGGAATGGAAGAAGAGAAGGGAGATGGACAGGAGAGGGGAGATATAAAGCTCGATTTTTTTAAATTTAGCACATCTTTGTTTTATCCAGCACCAAACGTCTTTTTGGTTGCTTTTCTTTGCTGGGTTTCATGCCCACTCAGGAACTGCGGCTGCTAAATAGACAGGTGGTCACTAAGTAAGACAGGTTTGACTGCAGTCCCAACACGTTTCGTCATTGTGTTCTTACCTGTACCTGTGCGTGTCCAAGTGTTTTTGGACTGCAGGTTTGATTTTAGCCTCTCCTCCTCTGCCGTGAAGACTCTGTCCAGTGATGATTTCAAGGTAGCCCGTCTTCCCTCGCATATCATCGAGTTCCCTCATCGTTTTCGCCAGGGCATCGTGGACTGAGTAGCCGTGGAGATTAATTTCCCGCTTAGTCACATCAGGCTCGTGGTCTATTTGAACCACGACGTCGTCCGGAGGAATGGAACCTTTGTCAGCATCCCTGGATTTTGTTTTATATCTTCTGGTAGGCCTATGGCAGCAGCACAAGTAAATATAGTAGTAGGGGCATGATACAACCAGGAAAACTACATAGCATAGTCCTAATAGGAGTAATAGTGCGGGTAATAGTGCTGCTGATGCTATACCCAATGCTATAAACAATGCAAACATGCCCAAGAACCCGACCATGAGCCATGTAAAGATATAGTCGAGCCCGGTAAAGATATAGTCGAACCAATCAAGCACGTCTAACAGCAGCATTTTGCAGGATTTTCTTTATCTGAATGGAAGAAATAAACAATAAACACAATAACTATTATCATGATTTTGATTGTAACCATTTTACAATTATATTGTTTCTCTTATTTCCAAACTCGTGGGTGGAACACACTATACAGGGTGGCCCAGAAATAACGGAACGGGGCACTTCCCAAAATAAAGCAACAAAATGAACATGTCCATCGGATAGGGTGTCCTTTCCAATGAACAACGATACCAAGAAAAGTACTTTTGGACGTGTAGTTTTTGTTTTAGGGCGCTTTGAGTGAGACCATGTCAGGTTCCTATTTTTGTCAATTTTTACCAAGTCAGTGTCTGATATTTGAGACTTACTGCCCGCCATAACTATGTCCATTCTCTCGGCACCGCTCGGCACACAGCTGAATGCACACTAACAATGGCGCGCTGAATACTCGTGTGTTCAGTGGTATGTAGGGCAATAAGTCTCATTTATCAGGCACTGACTTGGTAAAAAATGACAAAAATAGGGACCTGACATGGTCTCACTCAAAGCGCCCTAAAACAAAAACTACACGTCCACAATTACTTTTCTTGGTATCGTTGTTCATTGGAAAGGACACCCTATCCGATGGACATGTTCATTTTGTTACTTTATTTTGGGAAGTGCCCCGTTCCGTTATTTCTGGGCCACCCTGTATAAGCCACAGGCTGGTTTTCGTAGGGGTCCTTACAATAAAAATACACAACACAATGAAATCATTTGATATAACAATAATACAATTAAACACAGTCCCTACATTGACAATTCAAAATGGGAGGAAATTAAGGCAATGGAGGAAAGCCATAATTTTACTTTTCAGTTACTTCTTTTTTACCACTTTTATATGTTTGTTTTTATTGTATAATTTAAGAATTTACTTTTGTCGTTTTTGTGTGTGTATGTTTGTATATCATGTCTGTCAGTAACATTTATCAAAGTGCAATCAGTAATGTTGACTTGAATACTATTTCACATATATTATCACCTGATAACTTAAATATAAATGATTCTGTTGGAGAGAAATCTTTTTATTCACCCGATGATTTTAATGATTACATTACTCACCGTGCAATACATGATTCTAATTTGTCAATGATTCACATGAATTGTCGTAGTATTTTAAGAAATGTTGATGATATTCACTCATTGTTAGACACTTTATCTATTACATTTTCGGCAATAGCAGTGACAGAAACTTGGCTTCGAGATGATTCTACTTTGTGCAATATTCAAGGTTATAAGTTTGAGAGAACCAATCGGGAGAGTAGAAGAGGTGGTGGTGTAGGCGTTTATATACAGGATAAAATTACTTATAAATGTAGAAAGGATTTGGATTTAAATGGTGATCATATGGAAAGTATTTTTGTTGAATTGGATAATGTAAATGCAAAAAATGTGATTTTAGGGGTTGTTTATAGGCCGCCAGATCAGTCTATCCAATCTTTTTTTGATTCCTTGAATGGTGTTCTTAATGTTGTAAATAAAGAAAATAAACTTATATATATATTGGGTGATTTTAATATAGATCTATTATCAGCTATGTCTTGCCAAACTGTAAATGACTTTCTGGATTTATTTATGACATTTTCTATGTACCCATTAATTCACCATCCTACACGCATCACTGAACATTCTGTAACATTGCTTGACAATATTTTTACAAATGATTTTCCATGTATTTCTAGTGGTGTTATTTTAGCAGATGTGAGTGATCATTTACCTGTGTTTTGTATTTGTCGTAATTCGAAAGTTAAGGAGAAATCGTTATATTTTTATAAACGACAAATAAATGAAGCTAATATTGTTAAATTTAATATACATTTGAAAGATATTATTTGGAGATTTGATGCTATTGATCCTAATCATAGCTATGATTTGTTTTTGCACCAATTTTTAAATGTATATGATGAATGTTTCCCTTTGCAAACAATTATTATTAAGCAAAAGCGTGTAAATAAACCATGGATCACAAAAGAAATATCTAAAATGATAAAAAAGAAATGGATGTTGTATACAAAATACATTAAAAATCCATCCGATTATAGGCATACTGTTTATAAACGATATAGGAACATGGTTACCAATGAAATTAAAAAAGCTAAATATGAATATTATAAGGTTAAATTTGATAATGATAAAGGGAATATGAAAGCTACATGGAAAACAATCAATCACGCACTGGGAATACATTCAAGTAAAAAGATGGCTGTAGATAAAATAAACATAGATGGTGTAATTATTGATGATAAAAATGAAATGTCTGAAATTTTTAATGACTATTTTGTAAATATTGGATTGAATCTTATTAATGATATGCAATATTCTGATCGTGTTTTTAATCGAGACTTTGAATTTAATGAGCAAACTGCATATTTTACCCCAATAACTTGTAAAGAAATAATTGATATTGTTAGTGATTTTAAAAATGGAACCAGTACAGGATATGATGGAATTGATGTTAGTGTTATAAAAAAAGTTATTCATATTATTTGTTCACGATTTTTGAAAAATGCTTATATAACAGATTAAATGTTTTTTTGTCATTGAGTAATATTCTTTCAGATAATCAATATGGTTTTCGTACGGGGCGCTCTGCAACGATGGCACTTCTTGATTTTGTTCATAAAGTTTCAACTTCTATTGATTCTAAAAAACATACTATTGGTTTATTTCTTGACTTAAGTAAAGCGTTTGATACCTTAGACCATTCTATTTTGTTGAGTAAATTATATGATTATGGTATACGTGGCATTTTATTGAAATTATTTAAACATTATTTGTCGAACCGCTTTCAGTTTGTTTCTATAGATAATCATGATTCCTCTTTCAAGCCTATTCGATGCGGAGTGCCCCAGGGTTCAATTCTTGGTCCTTTACTCTTTTTGATTTATGTTAATGATATATGTAATTCATCCAAACTTTTACAATTTATTCTCTTTGCCGACGACACCAGTGTGTTCATGTCAAGTGATACTATTGTTAATTTAGTAAATGATTTTAATAATGAGCTTATAAAGTTAAATAATTGGCTTTAAAATAATCGGTTAGTTTTGAATGCTAAAAAAACTCAATATATTATATTTACTAAGAAAAAAATAGAAACCGATAATTTGATTGTCAAGATGGATAATCAGAACATACTTCGTGTTTCAATTGTGAAATTTTTGGGCGTATATATTGACGACAAATTAACTTGGCATGAACACATTGGTGTCGTGTGCAACCGAGCAGCAAAGGGTGTTGGAATACTTTATCGCCTAAGACATTTCCCAAGATGCATTCTAATTATGTTGTATTATGCTTTGATTATTTCTCATATTAATTACTGTAACATAGCATGGTCTAATTGTAATGATTATTATATGTTAAGATTATTTTTACTTCAGAAAAAAGCTATTCGGATTATTTTTAATGCATCATATTATGCCCACACTACCCCCATTTTTAAAGAATTAAAACTCCTTACTGTTTTTGATATTAATAATTTTAACATTGCAATATTTATGTTTATGTGTTCAAGGGGTCTACTTCCTGTCGCTATGTCATCTAAATTTTTGTTGAATAGTAATGTTCACTATCATAATACTCGCAATTCTGCTAATTATCATTTACCAAAGATAAGAACTAATGTTTAAAAAAATTCCATATTTTTTAAAGGCCCTGTTTTATGGAATCAAATACCACCCGATTTGAAAAATTCACCTTCTCTCAATAGTTTTAAACGAAGTTATAAATGTTATCTTTTGAATTTGTATTCATCCAATGATTGATACTATTATGATTAATATAATTATTGAGCACTTTGTTATGTTACTGATTAATTGTTATGTTAGGTTTTAAATAGTTTTACATGACATTCTTATTAGGAGTCAACGTTTTATAAGGCTTCATGCACTTTTTGTTGACCCCACATTCTCATAATTTGTACCCTTTGTGTTTGTAATTGTTTACTTGTTTTCTATGGTCTTATATGTAAATGTATTTTATTTATACTGTACATTGTATTTATGTATTTTATGATGAATGAAATAAATTGAAATTGAAATTGAAATTGAAATTGAAATTGAAATTGAAATTGAAATTGAAATTTTCATTGCATGCTAAAATGCTAATTAAAAAATATATTTTTGTTAAAAGATCTATAGGAATATATATTTGTAGTGTACGCACGCATAAGAATTGTAGATACAATATCTCTTATAGCGTAGTTTAGTCCATTTCACTGGATATATGCAAGGGACAAGGGGGAAATAAATAATATGATTTGTAACATATAGAAACGTCAACTCGATCAAGAGATCAAATTGTAGTAGCAAATAGGGGAGAGACCAAAACTTAAATGCAGTTCATGTATTAAAGTGATACCTGTAAAGTGTCAGATATTGCACAAAATATTTTGAGACTTCAATCCTATACCAATATCATTGTAAAATACAATTGAAAGATTTGTGAAAGTTTGAAAGAAAACGAACACTGTTTACCTAGTGAAAAAAACGAATATTGAGTTCATATTTTATCACCGAATACTGATGGTCTGCCATACTTTTGTCGCAGTAATGAATGATCCGTTTGAGATATTCGCACCCGTGTATTTTTACACACGTAGTACATAATTCATGGAATTTGAACTCGCTCGGCTCTAAGTTCAATCTCCGGAATGTTCTCACGGGTTACAAACTAATAGTTTGTAATGCTCGAAAGGTATAGAAAATAACAAACGACTAAGTAAAATGCCTGTTATCATTCAAAACGAGCTATTCAAGCACAAGAGGGCGCTCATTCTTAAAAAAACAACAACATTGGTTTCAATCACTTTTTCATACAAAATTATGCATGAATTGTGATGTTTTGTTGAAATAATGATTGAATAGAGAGATTATCAACAACTATTTAAAACCTCTTTTGTATATTTTTGAAAAGTGTAAGCATTTTTGTTTTGAACGGCTGGTTCAAAATTATTTAATAATTGTGGGACCCATATTTATACCGATCGGATATAGGCTATTTATTGATATTTCAGCCATTTCCGAACCGAATTTAATCAAATAAAGTTTATTCTGTCATTAAAATTGTAGGCTCTTTCAAATTTTACATTCAGTATCATTATCTCACAAACAAAATACCAAAACTGAACTACCCCTTTACAGGGATCTAGAAACTGTTTTGATATGTGCAAAAAGTGATGAATGGTTGATACAATGTATTTTGTTGTTATTTGATATGTCCACTGTGTATTTTGTGAAAATTTCAAGTTAAATGGACGTTATATGGCCGAGTAATGAGCAAAAATGCAAAGTGATATTCACTAAATCACTGCACTGACTTTGGACACGGTTTCGACGATCCAGTGGAGGCCAGTGTATAAGTATAAACATCTGAACACTTAAATCGTAAATATCTTTTTAAAGATAGGGAAATTCGAAAAACCGAAACCTGTCCCATGCTTTTATTGTTAATCCGAATACAATAAGATATGAGGGAATTGCTAGAATTCCAATTGGATTTTGAGGATTTGGACAATGTTACTAAGTCCCTGGCTTTAACTTACCGGATATACAGTTGAAACTGTATGTCTGTAATGTTTTTGAAGCCTCGTCTGAACCTTTATGTAGATGAGTTGAGAAAGAAGCTGGTATTTTCCAAATGTATACCTGTTGGTATAGAAGTCGAAGTTTGTATTAAAGCTTTATTCCTCATAATATATTAGATCACCTGCACTGTGAGCATAATGCCAAGAATCCTCTTTGACACTCCGAAATAACCAGCATACAACCCTGGTCAGTGTAGGCAATCGATATAATTATTGTAAAATTATATCGAAGAGCAAGCTAGATCTTAACAATCTCTAACTGTCTCCGAGTCGAGTGCTTGTAATTTTAAGCCCACACCCATATTAATAATTAATATATTATTACGCAATCGTGACAATGGATTTATGATGGGGATTCCCCATAATTCCTCGCGTATGTTTGTGAATGTGTTGATTTATGTTTGTCTGTATATATATGCGTGTGAGTATATTATGTGCGTGTGTGTGTGTGTGTGTGTGTGTGTGTGTGCGTGTGTGTGTGTGTGTGTGTGTGTGTGTGTGTGTGTGCGTGTGTGTGTGTGTGTGTGTGTGTGTGTGTGTGTGTGTGTGTGTGTGTGTGTGCGTGCATGCGTGCGTATGTGTGAAAGCCATATATATCACAGGCCACAGGCATCATCTTTATCTATAAAGAAAAACAAATCAACAATGGATGAGGTGACATCAATTTGACATGTGCATGCGCCAATCAAAATACGCCACATTTCTTTATAAATTATATGACACACGTATGACGCTTGCACGCAGTTCAGTGCTTTCATAACAATGTCCCACCACTCATCAATATTTTATGCCATAATTCATATATACATGTATATTTCTAAAAATGACATGGAACGGATCATTTTGCTAAAATAATCCAAAGCGATTTGTCAAATTCACCCCAATACACATTACATTACATTACTATATATAGTAATTAATTAATGAATTCGTTAAGGACAACATTACATCACACATGCTTGGATTCACTGCCTTCATTAATCTATGCATTCGAGTATTCATAGGCTATTTATAAGTTTATGCATTTAGATATTTGTTCTTGCATCTACTGATGCATTTATTTATTCATTCATTTGGTCATTCATGTTTTCATGCATACATTAATTAATTCATGCAATCATTAATTAATTAATTCATTCATTCATTCATTCATTCATTCTTCATTCATTCATACACTGATTGATTGATTCTTTCATTTATACATTGATTGATTGATTGATTCATTGATTCATTCATTCCTTCATTCATTCATTCATTCGTTCATCCATCTATTCATTACATTAAAGTGTTGTGGCTTGGAGTCATGGGGAGGTATAACATTCATTCATTCATTTATTTTTTTATTTATTTCTCGTAAAAGATACAATAATTATATACATGGTAAAATTGACTGGAAATCACAAAGTAAGCCAATGGCTTGAGCGGGAAGTGATTCCCTATTATAAACATGATAAACAACATGATATAACATAACACGCTTACAAAAACATAACAAGAAACTAACTACGTTAAATATCTATAATCTTAACACAACAACAATCAAACAAACACCCCCCCCCCCCCCCCCCCGATGGAGATAATTGAGCATGGTAATTAATAAGCATTGACAATACGTTTTTTTAACTTAGACCTAAAAGCACTTGTCAAGTTTAGGCTACATGTTTAAGAGTGGAATCGAGCTCATTCCAGAGTTTGCTTCCTTTATAAATTACAGACTTATTTTGTTTCAATGAAAAAATGGCAAGACAAAATTATTTCTGTTTCTTGTTTGAAACTGGTAGATAGCGTGATTTCTTGTAAAATATTGGTTAAAAATGGCTGGCAATAAGCCATTCACAAATGTAAACATAACTAGATGTTGAATTCGTCACTTTTGACGAATTAAGGTTATACGTATCGATTTCTAATTATGATAAAAGGATGATTCCAAAAATAACTACTCAATCATCATATCAATAATAATAGATCCCCCCCTGAAAAAAGAGAAAAAAGAATAAAAAAGAAAGTTAAAAAATATTGCCTTGGATTCGAACCCACGACCCTTAGATCTTGTGTCACAAATTATACCGCGAGACAAACATTAGATCTCTTAACGAAAATGGGAAATCGGGAAAAATACATCAGTGATTGCACACTGCATTTGTCATTGTAACAGTGTATTATTTGACCTTTGAACCTAATTTAAATATCCTTAACGCCATTTTCATAATCCGATCTTATCTTATGACAATTGTTCCTTTCATTATAACATACATGTGTGCTGAATTTCATGTCCGCGGCGTACGTGGTTATTGAGTATTCATGCTTGATTTATTTGACCTTTGACGGTAAATATGACAATGAAATATGCATTTTCGCGATTTGGTGTTAACTTGGTGTTAACTTGCAAGTCCCTATTTACATGCGAAGTTTCACATTGGTAGCATAATTCCTCCAGCAGTTATAGGTCGAAAGCATACGTTTTGGCTACACCTCAATTTGTAACAGATTTGGACTCTTATTTACAATCAAACAATTCATCAGGATCGAGTTAACATAACGAAATGTTGTGAACAGATTGCGAATAGAGCAGGACATCAGCTACGATATATCAAAATTTGGGAGAACATTGATGGAGAATAAGCGAGATATGGTCAATAGTCCGCTGTGATCGATTTAAAAATCGATTAATATTCGCATTTTCAACTTTAACCCTCAATATGATGACGTTATAACATTTACTCGGCATAATTGAGGTATGAATTCGTATCTACAACTCATAATCTATCCGAATATTAAAATAAAATTGGGTGTTTGTGGACTTAAAAAAAAGTTATGGCCGAATAAAAAAAGGATGTTTTTACCATATTTTGCCAATTTGCATGCGCATGTAATTTTGACTTTGACGCGCGCGTACTCCCTTATTATGAGTCAAGAATGGCTCAAATTGATATGGTGCATTATGTGTAAGGATTGCAAAACATGTGAAAACAAGAAAATTTTCTTGTTTATTTGCGTTACGCGCGCAAATACGCGCGCGCCGACGCGCACGCGTGGAATTTTTTGAAACGCGTAAAATTGTCTGAAACATATAGTAAATTACTCGGGTTAGGGTTTTGAACAATTTTTGATTTTTTTTTTCATTTGACGGACGCGTACGCGCGCGTCTTCATGTGTAGGCGCATGCGCATGAGTTTAAAAGATGACGATTGCCCTGAATAATATTGATGCGAAATTTGAATTGAAATTGATAATTCATGACTGAGATATGACGATTATTAAAATTTTGACAAAATGGCGTCATGATGACGTCAAAGTCATGTGACGTCACTGAAAAAGTTGGCAGTTCTAAGTTAGAACATGATCTATCATCATGTGATGATTCATGACAATTGATTCATCTGATCTTGAGATATGCGACGAACAAAAGTGAGGGGTAGAATAAAGAAGAAGAAAAATCTTGACGAAATCAATAAGGTTATACGTAAGTTACGTATAACCTTAATTATACGTAAGTTACGTATAACCTTAAAAATGCCGAGTTTCAAATAGATACTATCAGGGAGTGTTACACAATTCAAATCTTTAAAAAGCGGGGAAGTATGAGCAAGAAAGTGTGAATTAGTACATATTCTAATGGCTTTCTTTTGTAATGTACGTAAACATTGTAAGTTGCCTGAGCTAGTACGAGACTACAATAATCTATTTAAGTACGGCAAGACGAAGGCATTGTATACATGACAAGAGTTTTCAATGAAAGAATAGAGCGGAGTTTACGCATTACACCAATAGACATACTAATCTTCCTGCGAATGCTATTGATATGATCTGTCCAAGTAAGTCGGTCATCAATGATGACCCCAAGAAAGTTTATCTTACTAATTGTATCAATGTTTATACATCTATATGAACATTTAAATTTTAATTATTATATTGATTACTTGAACGAAATATCATGTATTTTGTTTTGTCTCTATTAATTTGTAGCCCGATTAGCCATAAACCAATCACATATTTTAGTAAGTTCACTATTTACAATATCATACAATGCCTTTTCATCCTTATGAGAGAATAGAATATTAGTATCGTCTGCATATAGAACAAAACGTAAAACATTGGATGTATTAATAATATCATTTGCATGAATCAAGAATAATAAAGGTCCAAGTGTACTTCCTTGTGGTATACTCCACATGTTATAGGTAAAACTTCTGAACTGACATCATTAAATTGTGTGAACTGTTTGCGACCAGTGAGGTAGTTCATAAACCAATCATACGGTATGCCCAGGCCTGATCCCATAATGCTCAAGTTTATGCAATAATATACTGTGGTCGAGAGAGTCGAATGCCTTACTTAAATCAATATAAATAGCCATAGTAATTTCCTTATTATCTAAAGAAGTTGTAATTTGTTCCAAACTCCAAAGTATACAAAAGTGCTGTTTCGGTAGAATAGGAAGGACGGAATCCAAGTTATTCTTTTGCTAGAATATCATTATTCTTCAAGTGTTCATACAATCTTTTATAAATTATTTTTTCAAGAATTTTTGAAAATGTTAACAAAAGAGATATAAGACGATAATTCTACTTGGTGCTTATTGTCTTTTTTATAAACTGGAATTACTTTGGCTACTTTAAATGAGTCTGGGACAATACCGGTTGAAATTGATAAATTAATAATAACAGAAAGAGGTTTTGCTATTGCGTAAATTATATTCTTAATGAATTTAACACTTATACCATCTTGACCACATGATGAGGAATTTTTCATTTGTTTCACAATTTCAATAATTTCATTTTCATTAGTGGGAAGGAAAAATATAGATTTGGGTTGTCTATTCAAATAGTAAGTAAAAGGTTTTGAGGAATTTGTGATATTTCCAGAAATAGATGAACCAATTCGAGAGAAATATGAATTAAATTCATTGGCAAATTCATGATCATTATCTATGCGTCTGTGTTGTTTTTGAAGAAATTGAGGTAATCTAAAAAACATTCTGCCTTCCCATAATCTCATTAACAATTTTCCAGGTTTTACAAATATCATATTTATTTTGTTCTATTAAAAACGCAAAGTAGTCTTGTTTACGTATACGTATAATGCTATTCAACTTATTTCTAAAACATTTATATTTCTTTTCATTTCGTTTAGAAGGAACATGAATAAATTTATAATACAGTTTTTGCTTTGTAACTATAGACGTCATGATAACTTGCGTTATCCATGGTTTTCTAGGAACATAATTATTTTGCCTTTTGACTGGTTTACTCTTTTCTGTATGTTTATTACATAAAGGGGTAAAAATATCAATGAATATATTATACGCATCATTGGGGTCATCAAATCTGTCTACAAGTGACCAATTAACATTGTTCAAATCATATGAAAGATCAGGGTAGTTGACGCTCTTTGAAGATGATGCAAATTTATTTTTTGAGTAATGTCTATTTATGGCACGTAAAAAGTTAACACCACTTATATTCGCATAAACCGTGCCTGGGTACCTTTACTTTTGTATTCAATCTGAAACATTACATTGTATGTATCTTATTTAACCCGTTCAGGACTGATTTATTTTGCTATAACGTTTATGTCCAAAGACTCTATAGCCCTTACATTGCGGGGACCAGTCCTGAATGGGTAAATATGATTGTTATTGTTCAATCAAATATCGAGGCACTTATGGAGCTACCTGAAGCATACACTGTTTATATAGGCTTGCTTTCTTTTTGGTAATTTTACTCTCGATTCTGCTTTTACATTGTATCCTAAAGGACTTCAGAAAGATCTACGTATACCTCTGCATAATTCAAATGCTGTTTCTATTGGCCAATGGAAGTGGGTGTGGCCTTGTTTTGAGTAGCTTCTGTATATATTTCAATGAATGCGTCGATAGAATTGTCCAATGGAATTGGGCGTAGCTTCGAATTTGAGTGGGTGTTAGATTTTCATCCATGCCCGAATAGGACAAGTCCTGAATGGGTAAATAGGTTCCATGACATATGCTCCGCCGACATATGCTCCGCCGACATTTGCTCCGAAAAATGCGACAAATGCTCCGCGACAAATGCTCCGCGATATTTGCTCCGCCGACATTTGCTCCGCCGACAATTGCTCCGCCGACAAATGCTCCGCCGACATTTGCTCCGACGACAAAAGCTCCACCGACATTTGCTCCGCCGACAAATGCTCCGCCAACAATTGCACCGCTAACGTTTACTCCGCCAACATTAGCTACGTCGACAATTGCTCCGCCGGCAAAGACGACATTTTGTTAGTATCCGGGGGGGGGGGGGGGGGGCTCAAAGCACTGGTAGCTGAATGTTACTATGGTAACTGTCAGCGAATGACAAATCGTCAGAGCCGACAAGTTTCATGAAATGCCCCCATTGTCTCAATTTTCAAATTTCCTGAAGCTGATATTATCTCATGTCTTGCTCCCTCTTACAAACCCTTTCCACTTACAGACATATGCATGCAGCATTATAGAATATAGTCATTGCGATTTAAAATACTCCCTTTATATATATATATATATATATGTGTATGTGTGTGTGTGTGTGTGTGTGTGAGTGTGTGTGTGTGAACGTCGGGAGGGGGCGGATCCGGGGGGGGGGGGGGCACTCGAATTATTTTTTGACGGGGGTGTGCCGCACGGAACTCTGAAATGGGGGTCTGAAGAGCTGACTACAATCACAAAATATAGGGTCTTTGGAGCTACAAAATCCCTGAAATGCACAAAATATATTTATTTATTTATTTATTTATTTATTCAGTCTTCTTTAAAAACACAGGGTAGCCCCATTCAGTGCCACAAAGGCCTGCTTTACAAGAGGGCCCTGTTTCAGATAGAAATTACAACGTTTACATTGAAAAACACAGCATAAAGATATACATACATACAAAACATAAATACATAAATATAATAAAAAATCATTTTAAAAACTTGGCAATTTAAACAAAGTTACATCGGAGGTATGACAGAATAAAAATTTCAACTTAAGTGTATAAAAAATCAAATTGCGATAGTTATTGCGATATCATATAATGGACTGGTGTTGCCGAAGGCGTTTTTTAAATATGCTTAATGTGGGAGATATTTGGACATACATAGGTAGTGCGTTATAAAGTTTACTTGCAACATACGAGAAGGAGCGTTTTCTATATTCAGTTCTAGGTTTTGGCAAGTATAATTGGCTAGAAATGGTATAACGAGTACAATATGCTACATTACGCCTATGTACTAAATTACAAAGGTATTGTGGGGCAAGGTTGTGCAATAACTTATACACCATAACATAATAATGAAAATGTATTCTTTGTTCAACGGGCTGCCACTTCAGTGAGTGAAGGAGTCCCAATGATGGAGTATTATAGTCAGCTTTCAAAATCATTCGAGCGTATTTGTTTTGGCATCTTTGTATCCTCAACATGTCTCTTTTTGTTAGAGAACCCCACACAGTGCAACAATAATCTATGTACGGAAGTATTAGTGTAAAATACAACTGTTTCAAATTGTCGATTGTTAAACAGGACATAATTCTTCGTATACATGCAATTGATCGTACAATTTTCCTAACAACATCATGCACGTGGCATGACCAATTCAAACTTTGCTCAAAAGTTACACCGAGGTGTTTGAGTTTGGTTACATTTTCAAGTAATTGACCATTCATAAATATCTGGAAGTTACAATTATTTTTTTTTCTGCCGAGATGAGAACAACATAACCTTCGTTTTGTCTGAGTTTACAATCATACCATTGTCTAAAAACCATTTACTAAGTTTATTTATATCTGATTGAAGATTTGTCTGCACTTTCCTAACATCGAAACCTGAGTGAAATACAGCTGTATCGTCTGCATAAAGTGAGATTTTTGTATCTATACTCAGTTTTAAATTTGACATATCATTCATAAACAAACAAAAGAGAAGTGGTCCTAGTATTGATCCTTGTGGGACCCCCGTTCTCACGGGGAGAAAGTCACTCGTTTCTCCTTTATAGAACACACACTGCTTTCTATCTATTACGTAAGATTCAAACCATTTCAATTCAACGTCAGTTATTCCAAAGTAAGACATTTTTAACAAAAGCAAGTCATGGGGTATGACGTCAAACGCTTTTCTGAGATCTAGGAATGTAGCGCCAACAAATTTACCCTTGTCAAAATGTTAATATAAATAATCACAAATCTCAGTTAGACATGTTGCAGTTGAGTGATTGGGTCTAAAACCCGATTGGCGCTCAGTCATGAGACCTTCTTTTTCAATATATTTAAGGAGCTGTGAATGGACTGCTCTTTCAAATACTTTAGCCACTATCGATAGCAATGATATAGGACGATAATTACGTATGTCATTAGTAAGCTTAATTCTTAGGTATAGGTACTATTTTGGCAAGTTTAAACGATTGGGGAAAGCTTCCCGTACATAAAGATTCATTAAATATATGCGCTAATGGTATAGCGACGTGACGAGCACTAATTTTTAAAATTCTGGGATGCAGATCATCAAGTCCTATAGACTTTGTGCAATCTAAATTACTTAATTCCTTCTGAACATAATCGACGCTAATTTCTTCAAAACAAAAGATAGATCTTGCCAATTGAATGTGTCTCAAACAATTTTCTTTTTGTTGATTTTTGTCTATATTATTTTGATTAACCGTACCAATATTACTAAACATCTCGTTAAACTCAGTTGCTATATCATATGAATTATTTACAGGTTCCCCATTTCTTAGAATATGTGAATTATTATTTGATTTCTTGCTAGGTAACAACTCCTTCAAAACTTTCCATTTTTTCCTCATATCAACGCTACTATCCGTTAATTCCTTCCGATAGTAAGTTCGTTTCAACTTTTTATTTAAGTTATTTGCTTGGTTTCTATAATATTTATACGTCTCATAATACATATTTTCTTTAGTTTTATCAAACTTTTTCTTATTGTAATCACGTTCTCTAGCAATCATAATATATTCATCATTAATCCATGGGGAACCTTTCTGTTTTCTCCGTACTGTTACATAAGGGGCATGTTTATTACACAACTTCAAGTAGACACTAAGAAATTTGTCCCACTTTTGATTGACATTATCTAGCTGTGTCCACATTTTGTCCCAGTCAATGGCTGCCAAATCGCGAAGAAAGGCTTCTTCTTCAAAGAATCGAAAAGAACGAAACGTCGAGATTTTAGGTATTGACTTTTGTGACTTAAACTTTGTAACCACGTACACCAGGGAGTGGTCACTTAATCCAACTGATTGAACACCAGATTGAAGCTCACCCATTGACTTTGACACAAAGACTAAGTCGATGAGTGTGCTACTATTAGGCGTTATCCTAGTGGGTTGTTGAATAAGTTGGGATAAACCCATCAGACTACTTAACTCAGTCAAACGTTTAGATAGAGTATTGTCCCTTAACAAATCACAGTTAAAGTCTCCTAGGAGAACCATTCTATCTGATATTGTATGTACACAATCAAGATTTTCTTCTAACAAATCAAAGTAGGATGAAATACAACTGGGTTGTCTATATAATATACATACAAAGAGGCTAGTCTGATTTCTAGGCTTCAATTCAATCCATATTAATTCAAGTTCTTTTTTTTCTAAGTCATATCTTCTTATATATAAAATATTTTCACGAATATAACAACACACACCGCCACCGTTTTTATCACGATCTTTTCTCTCTAAATTATATCCATTTAGTGATACAATATTGCAAGTAATACCATCATCTAACCAGGTTTCTGAAAATGACATCAAATCGTATGGGCAGTTTGACAAAAACAAATTAAGATCGTCAATTTTATTTCTAAGACTTCTAATATTCAAATGTGCTATTTTCATTCCCTTTTCTTTAGGATATTGATTAATACAATAATTTCTATTTTGGTCATTTCGATTAAATGTCATCTTCTCTGGTATATCAACTGAATCATCAGTGTCAAATACATGTTCATTTAAAAAGGGTAGCTGACTAAACAGACATTTTGTGCATTGCCATCCAACAAAATTTTCATTTGAGTCATTATATTTTGACACTGGGATACCAGCACATTTGATGTGGACCCAGTTATTGCAGTGAGTACATAGCAAGGCCTTATGATTATCTCGCACACATTTATCACAAATAAAACAAGGATATGGAATCACCATTTACACAAATTGTCTATAAGATTACCATACACAAACAATGATGCAAAAGTGAGATTACCAAGTAACTATAAAAACTATAAACAAGTACAACAAATAAGTGGTGAGAACTAATTACAATTAGGTAAAGTGAGTAATTGTATCAAAATTTATTCAAGTATTCTAACTAAAAAATATCGAAACAAAAACACAAAAAAGTATTCAAAATAATTGGCGGTGACCGGAATGATCAAGTTGAATTTAGAATGAAGATAATAATTCAGCTATTATCAAATGTTGAGGTTTTAAGAAAAAGACACGCTTAATGCAAAACTGCAAATTACAAAAATTGAGGTCAAATATTAAATGAATTAGTGTGTGGGTAATTTAAATCGAATAAATAGCATTCATACTATAGAAATATGAGTTAATGTTCAACGATGATCAGGTCTTTGGAGCTAGAAAATCCCTGATACGCACAAAATATAGGGTCTTTGGAGCTACAAAATCTTCCTGCGAATGCTATTGATATGATCTGTCCAAGTAAGTCGGTCATCAATGATGACCCCAAGAAAGTTTATCTTACTAATTTTATCAATGTTTATACATCTATATGAACATTTAAATTTTAATTATTATATTGATTACTTGAACGAAATATCATGTATTTTGTTTTGTCTCTATTAATTTGTAGCCCGATTAGCCATAAACCAATCACATATATTAGTAAGTTCACTATTTACAATATCATACAATGCCTTTTCACCCTTATGAGAGAATAAAATATTAGTATCGTCTGCATATAGAACAAAACGTAAAACATTGGATGTATTAATAATATCATTTGCATGAATCAAGAATAATAAAGGTCCAAGTGTACTTCCTTGTGGTATACTCCACATGTTATAGGTAAAACTTCTGAACTGACATCATTAAATTGTGTGAACTGTTTGCGACCAGTGAGGTAGTTCATAAACCAATCATACGGTATGCCCCTGATCCCATAATGCTCAAGTTTATGCAATAATATACTGTGGTCAAGAGAGTCGAATGCCTTACTTAAATCAATATAAATAGCCATAGTAATTTCCTTATTATCTAAAGAAGTTATAATTTGTTCCAAAGTATACAAAAGTGCTGTTTCGATAGAATAGGAAGGACGGAATCCAAATTATTCTTTTGCTAGAATATCATTATTCTTCAAGTGTTCATACAATCTTTTATAAATTATTTTTTCAAGAATTTTTGAAAATGTTAACAAAAGAGATATAAGACGATAATTCTACTTGGTGCTTATTGTCTTTTTTATAAAGTGGAATTACTTTGGCTACTTTAAATGAGTCTGGGACAATACCGGTTGAAATTGATAAATTAAAAATAACAGAAAGAGGTTTTGCTATTGCGTAAATTATATTCTTAATGAATTTAACACGTATACCATCTTGACCACATGATGAGGAATTTTTCATTTGTTTCACAATTTCAATAATTTCATTTTCATTAGTGGGAAGGAAAAATATAGATTTGGGTTGTCGTCTACCATATTCAAATAGTAAGTAAAAGGTTTTGAGGAATTTGCGATATTTCCAGAAATAGATGAACCAATTCGAGAGAAATATGAATTAAATTCATTGGCAAATTCATGATCATTATCTATGCGTCTGTGTTGTTTTTGAAGAAATTGAGGTAATCTAAAAAACATTCTGCCTTCCCATAATCTCATTAACAATTTTCCAGGTTTTACAAATATCATATTTATTTTGTTCTATTAAAAACGCAAAGTAGTCTTGTTTACGTATACGTATAATGCTATTCAACTTATTTCTAAAACATTTATATTTCTTTTCATTTCGTTTAGAAGGAACATGAATAAATTTATAATACATTTTTTGCTTTGTAACTATAGACGTCATGATACCTTGCGTTATCCATGGTTTTTTAGGAACATAATTATTTTGCCTTTTGACTGGTTTACTCTTTTCTGTATGTTTATTACATAAAGGGGTAAAACTATCAATGACTATATTATACGCATCATTGGGGTCATCAAATCTGTCTACAAGTGACCAATTAACATTGTTCAAATCATATGAAAGATCAGGGTAGTTGACGCTCTTTGAAGATGATGCAAATTTATTTTTTGAGTAATGTCTATTTATGGCACGTAAAAAGTTAACACCACTTATATTCGCAGAAACCGTGCCTGGGTACCTTTACTTTTGTATTCAATCTGAAACATTACATTGTATGTATCTTATTTAACCCGTTCAGGACTGATTTATTTTGCTATAACGTTTATGTCCAAAGACTCTATAGCCCTTACATTGCGGGGACCAGTCCTGAATGGGTAAATATGATTGTTATTGTTCAATCAAATATCGAGGCACTTATGGAGCTACCTGAAGCATACACTGTTTATATAGGCTTGCTTTCATTTTTGGTAATTTTACTCTCGATTCTGCTTTTACATTGTATCCTAAAGGACTTCAGAAAGATCTACGTATACCTCTGCATAATTCAAATGCTGTTTCTATTGGCCAATGGAAGTGGGTGTGGCCTTGTTTTGAGTAGCTTCTGTATATATTTCAATGAATGCGTCGATAGAATGTATGGTTATTTTGTCCAATGGAATTGGGCGTAGCTTCGAATTTGAGTGGGTGTTAGATTTTCATCCATGCCCGAATAGGACCAGTCCTGAATGGGTAAATAGGTTCCATGACATATGCTCCGCCGACATATGCTCCGCCGACATTTGCTCCGAAAAATGCGACAAATGCTCCGCGACAAATGCTCCGCGATATTTGCTCCGCCGACATTTGCTCCGCCGACAATTGCTCCGCCGACAAATGCTCCGCCGACATTTGCTCCGCCGACAAAAGCTCCACCGACATTTGCTCCGCCGACAAATGCTCCGCCGACAATTGCACCGCTAACGTTTACTCCGCCAACATTAGCTACGTCGACAATTGCTCCGCCGGCAAAGACGACATTTTGTTAGTATCCGGGGGAGGGGGGGGGGGGGGGGTGCTCAAAGCACTGGTAGCTGAATGTTACTATGGTAACTGTCAGCGAAAGACAAATCGTCAGAGCCGACAAGTTTCATGAAATGCCCCCATTGTCTCAATTTTCAAATTTCCTGAAGCTGATATTATCTCATGTCTTGCTCCCTCTTACAAACCCTTTCCACTTACAGACATATGCATGCAGCATTATAGAATATAGTCATTGCGATTTAAAATACTCCCTTTGTATATATATATATATATATATATGTGTATGTGTGTGTGTGTGTGTGTGAGTGTGTGTGTGTGTGTGTGAACGTCGGGAGGGGGCGGATCCGGGGGGGGGGGGGGCACTCGAATTATTTTTTGACGGGGGTGTGCCGCACGGAACTCTGAAATGGGGGTCTGAAGAGCTGACTACAAGCACAAAATATAGGGTCTTTGGAGCTACAAAATCCCTGAAACGTACAAAATATAGGGTCTTTGGAGCTAGAAAATCCCTGATACGCACAAAATATAGGGTCTTTGGAGCTACAAAATCCCTGAAATGGGAGTTGTCGGCTAAGCAATTGTCGACTATTCGAAGCATTTTCGGCGGAGCAATTGTCGCATCTTCGGAGCATTTGTCGGCGGAGCAAATGTCGGCGGAGCATATGTCGGCGGAGCATATGTCGTGTCACCGGGTAAATATGATTGTTATTGTTCAATCAAATATCGAGGCACTTAGAATACTTACCTGAAGCATGCATTGTTTATATAGGCTTGCTTTCATTTTTGGTAATTTTACTCTGCTTTTACATTGTATCCTAAGGACTTCAGAAAGATTGCCTCTGCATAATTCAAACGTTGTTTCTATTGGCCGATGGAAGTGGGTGTGGCCTTGTTTCGAGTAGCTTCTGTCTATTTCGATGAATGCGTCATTAGAATGTATGATTATTTTGTCCAATGGAATTGGGCGTAGCTTCGAATTTGAGTGGGTGTTAGATTTTCATCCATGCGCGGATAGAATAGATGATTCTATTGGCCAGTGCCATTGCCATTGGGCGTGACTGTATTTTCGATTGGGTTCTGTAGATATATATCTTATGTGAGGGTAAATATCTCACATCACTTGCTGGAACCATTGCGATAACACGGACATTTTGATTTAACACAACATTTGTGAAGGGTCACCATCATCCATTGATGAAGGTATGTATACCAAACTTCTTTATATCACAAATTACCGTATCTACCGTATTATTTTATACAAACCTAAATAATAGAACTAAAATGTCTATTCCAGTTTTTTTATAAGTATTTGGATAAATTGCCCGAAAGATCACGAGTTGAGTGTATGATATGATAGAGCTGAATTATATGATGTGACACATTTAATACAGCATTTAAAAATCTAAAAAGTTTAATAATTTTGAAAATTGACTACATTTTTCTGTTGATTATTATTTAAATTATATCATTCAAATAAAGCAGACTTGTATAAGGCTAATAATGCTTCACTATGGCAAATTGTTAAAGATATGATTGGTTTTAAAAATAATAATACTCCTAAATCATTTTTAAAGATGGCCGCGAAATTGATGATCCAGGACAAATTGCAAACATGTTTAATACTTATTTTAATAACATAGGTTCAAATTTAGCATCGGATTTTGATGTTGACCAAGAAAGCTATAAACAACTATTTGGGTGAACTTTTTCATAAATCTTTAGTTTTACGACCAACATCCTCTCATGAAACTATTAAATTTAGTGCTGTTATTAAAATCCAGCAAATCTCCTGGAAGTGATGGACTAAGTGAGAATTTATTGAAAATAATTATTAAACTTCGTTAACGTATATTTTTAATTGATCGATTACACTTTTAAAGTTTTCAAATAATTCCAATATATACAAAATATGATTCTTCATTAGTTACTAATTATCGTCCAATTCCCAACAATTCGTTAACAAATAATTTATGAACGACTTTATGATTTTTTTCGATGGTTATGATTTACTTATTCCTAATCAGTTTGGTTTTAGAAAATATCATTCGACAGATCATGCAATAATTCAACTTCATGATAAATAATTACTTTATTGGCTAATAAGGAACACTCTGTAGGCATCTTTATGGCCTTTTAAGGCCTTTGATACTATTGATCATAAATATATTAATTGATAAGTTACACTTTAATGGAGTGAGAGGTATTGCTTTATTATGGTTTAAAGATTATTAGTTAAACAGGCAGCAGTATGTATACTTTCAATCTAAAGAGTCGCATACATTGCAAATAAACTGTGGCGATCCCCAAGGATCTATTTTGGTTATATAATTATTTTAATGATATCGTAAAATCATCTAAACTGTAAACATTTATTCTTTATGCAGACGACACCAATGTATATTATTCCTATACAAATGGGGTGCGGTTCGTTATTCCGAAGGTTCGCTATTCCGAACACGCAAATTTCCTATACCTGAGTGTTCGTTAATCCGAAAATGAAATAGGGTTCGTTAATCCGAACATTTGTTGCATTATTCCGAAGGTTCATTATTCCGAAGGTTCGTTATTCCGAAGGTTCGCTATTCCTAAAATGAAATCGGGTTCGTTATTCCGAAGGTTCGTTATTCCGAAGGTCAGTTATTCCGAGGGTTCGTTATTCCGAAGGTTCGCTATTCCTAAAATGAAATCGGGTTCGTTAATCCGAAAATGAATTTGGGTTTGTTATAATGCTATAATTTCATAATTATAAAGAGATAAAATAAACTTAAATGTTTGTTTGGTCTGGCCAAGAGAGGGAAAGGGGGAGGGGTATGCTTAATGCAGGCTGTAAATTAAATAAACAAAACACAAACTATAGTATTATAACAAGCCCGATTCAATTTTCGGAATAACGAACCCGATTTTATTTTCGGATCAACGAACCTTCGGAATAACGAACCTTCGGAATAACGAACCTTCGGAATAACAAACCCGATTTTATTTTCGGATCAACGAACCTTCGGAATAACGAACCTTCGGAATAACGAACCTTCGGAATAACGAACCTTCGGAATAACGAACCTTCGGAATAACTGAACCTTCGAAATAACGAACCTTCGGAATAACGGACTGTAACCTACAAATGTAGACACTCTTACATTAATTTTAAATTCTGAATGATCTAAAATACATTTTTGTACATTATATATTGACGGTAATTTGCTTTTAGAGAAAAATTCCATTAAATATTTAGGGATAACTATCGATTCTAATTTAACTTGGTTTGATCATATGCACAATATATCGAGCACCGTTTCTAGGAATATAGGTATATTATATAAATTAAAATCCTTACTTACCACTAAATCTCTTTTAATGATTGATAATGCTTTTGTTCTCTTTCACATTAATTATTGTAATGTCGTTTGGGGAAACTGTAGTATAACAAAAATACACTCACTCTAAATTTTTACAAAAGAAAGCTTTACGAATTTGCACACAATCTACTTTTTTAGCACATACTACGCCAATTTTTTTAGAAATTTGAAAACACTAAAAGTAAAAGATATGCACATTTTTCAAACAGCTATATTTATGTATAAATACATTTCAAACTTATTTCTTATTTCTTTCCATAACCTTCATGCTCATAATGTAAATGTACATTCGTACCCCACGCGGCACTTTATGGATTTGCATTTACTAACCCCCGAACCAACCCTAAAATTGTACGTATTAGCACAACAATCAATAAGACACAATACAATCATGTACAACACTTTATTCTTTTAAAGCAAACACGAACAAATATTTGTTGTTGCAATATAACGATGACATTCTGGTCATAATATACCACCTTTTATTGAAATAAGAAATATATTGTTTATTAAAGTTAATATTGAGTATTGGTATTTCCCGAAGTGCCCCCCGATATTTTTTTTGTGAGATAATGAAAAACTGACTGTCAAATTCGAAAGAACATACAATCGAAATCGGTTCAGAAACGGCTGAAATATAAATATCCATAAATATATTTGTATTCAAAATGTTCTTCACCGGCAATCGCCGAGCGATATTTACTTTTTTGATGATATCTCTATTGAATCATTAATTTAACAAACATTAAATGCACAATTTTGTATGAAAAAGGCTAAAACCAATGATTTTTTTAAATAGCGCCCTCTTGAGTTGTAACGGCTCTTTTTGAATAGTTACAGCTCGTTATTCCGAAGGTTCGTTATTCCGAAGGTTCGGTATTCCGAAGGTTCGTTATTCCGAAGGTTCGTTATTCCGAGGGTTCGTTATTCCGAAGGTTCGCTAATCCTAAAATGAAATCGGGTTCGTTATTCCGAAGGTTCGTTAGCCCGACAATAAAATCGGGTTCGTTATTCCGAAGGTTCGTTATTCCGAAGGTTCGTTATTCTGAAGGTTCGTTAGTCCGAAAATAAAAAAGGGTTCGTTAATCCAAAAATGAAATCGGGTTTGTTATAATACTATAATTTCAGATTGGCGTAGCCACGGGAAGGAAGGCAATACCCCCCCCCCCTCCCCACCCCACTCCCAACCCTATACGACCTGCATAAACTACTAAATTAAACCCATTATCTTCCCTTAACCTTACTATGCCACTGTACAACTATACATCTATGTAATACAGATCCTGTATCAAGCAACCCCTTCCCTCCGTGGCTACGCCAATCCGAAATTACAGTTTGTTTTTATTTTGTTGAATCAAGCCCCCCCCCCCCCCCCCTTCCTCTTACCCCGTGGCTACGCCAATCTAAAATTCAAGTTTTGTTTTTTGTTTATTTAATTTAGAGCCTGCATTAAGCATGCCCCTCCCCCTTCCCTCCCGTGGCTAGACCAATCAAACATTTAAAGGGGTAGTTTAGTTTTGATAGAGAGGGCGCTGCACATCACAATTTGTTTGTGAGGTAATGAAAAACTGAGTGTCGAATTTGAGAGAACATGCAATTTTAATGGCAGAATAAACTTTATTTGGTCAAAATCGACCCAGAAACGGCTGAAATATCAATAAATATATCTGATCTTATAATTATTTGGGGCCCAAATAATTAGATGATTTTTAGAAACAAATTTTTAAAAATGCTTGCACTTTTTCAAAAATTTTCAAAGCGTTTTTTAAATAGTTATTGATGATCTCGTTATTTAATCATTATATCGATAAAACATCACATGCATAATTTTGTATGAAAAATGTTTGAAACCAATGCCTTTTTAAAAAGCGCCCTCTTGTGTTTTAATGGCTCTTTTTGAATGAAAACAGGCTTTTGACTTAGTCGTTTGTAATTTTGTATACCTTTCGAGCATGGTGGAGTTATAACTATTAGTTTATAATGTTACTGTGCAGGTTTTAGCTACTAAAGTTCAGCCTTACCAAAACTAAACTACCCCTTTAAGTTTGTTTTATCTTTTTATTTGATTAAGCAAGCTTTCCCACGTGGCTACGCTAATCTGAAATTATATTTCTGTTTTCTCTTAATTTAATACAGAGCACCATTTCATTTTCGGATTAACGAACCCGATTTCATTTTCGGAATAGCGAACCTTCGGAATAACGAACCTTCGGTATAACGAACCTTCGAAATAACGAACCATCGGAATAACCGAACCTTCGGACTAACAAACCTTCGGAATAACGAACCCGATTTCATTTTAGGAATAGCGAACCTTCGGAATAACGAACCCTTGGAATAACGAACCTTCGGAATAACGAACCTTCGGAATAATGCAACAAATGTTCGGATTAACGAACCCTATTTCATTTTCGGATTAACGAACCCTCCGGTATACGAAATTTGCGTGTTCGGAATAACGAACCTTCGGAATAACGAACCGCACCCTTTTGAATGATAACAAGGGTTTTACTTAGTCGTTTGTAATTGTGTATACTTTTCGAGCATTGTGAAGTTATAACTACTGTATTACTTTGTACCGTTACCAAAAACTGCACCATTACGGTAATGGTGCAGGTTTTGGTTATTAAAGTTAAGTTTGACCAATACTCAACTATCAAAAAAACAAAAAGGATAGATTGAGAAGTACGCGCAACCACACACTTTGCACAGCACACTAATCCTCACCCTCTATCTTTCTTCCTGTCTCTCTCCATCTATTGTAAGGCCGGTATCACTTCAAGCTCCGTTTAAGATATCGGTCTACTGCATTCTCCCTCTATTTTTCTTTTCTTTCCGAATATATTATGAAAGGTGTTCTCAAATTAGAATTGTAATTAATTATGTTATATTATTTACGTTTACCTTATATTATTGCTAAAATGTTTTATTATTATTTTTGTTGTTTGATTGTAAATATGGAAAAATGCAGAAATAAAAACTGAAACTGACACTAAATTAATGCGTTTGAAAAAATAACAGAATCAACGAATACAGTCCTTAATTGTACATGTTGTGAAATACACATTACGTAACTTTCAGATTTCCTAACACAATGTACATGTAATATGATCTTTATTAAAAATCATCCGAAATTGTCAAGAAGATCCAATTATTTAGATTTTTTTGTAGAAAAATCTAAATTAAAGGTAGTGTTGAGTATTGGTATTTCCCGAAGTGCCCCCGATATTTTTATGTGAGATAATGAAAAACTGACTGTCAAATTCGAAAGAACATACAATTCTAATGACAAAATAAACTTTATTTGATCAAAATCGGTTCAGAAACGGCTGAAATATCCATAAATATATTTTTATTCAAAATGTTCTTCACCGGCAATCACCGGGCGATATTTAGACTTTTTAGAACAATTTTTAAAAAATGCTCGAAGACTACTTTGAAAAAAAATCTGAATAGGTTTTTAAAAAAAGTCGTTGATGATATCTCTATTGAATCATTATTTTAACAAACATTAAATGCACAATTTTGTATGAAAAAAGGCTAAAACCAACGATTCTTTTTAAATAGCGCCCTCTTGAGTTGTAACGGCTCTTTTTGAATGATAACAGGGGATTTAACTTAGTCGTTTGCAATTGTGTATACTTTTCGAGCATGGTGAAGTTATAACTATTACTTTGTACCGTAATGGTGCAGGTTTTTGTTACTAAAGTTAAGTTTAACCAATACTCAACTATCCCTTTAAAAATAATTCAAGAACGCCCCGAAGATAGCATTGTTGACCATCCCCTGTATCTAAAGAAAAAGAGTGATGAAACATCGTTTAGCAAAACGACTAAATAGTGTACCACTGATTTTGGGATCCCACAGACAATTATATGTGATGAGATTTAGTATTAATTAACAAGTTCCTTTAATTTATTATAATTCTTTTTAGAACCTGAGGGCAGCCGATCAAATCATGGCAAACGTACGAGTAAGAATATATGTTTGCCTCTTACTCCTAATGCTGTTTGGAGTGGACGAGTCGCTTTCCATCACTGGCGGCAAAACGACTTCTCGCGATCAGTGTAATGGCACCAGCATGAAGAAGGATCTCTTCGCCCGAACACCCTCCGACCAGTTCAATGGCCCCAACATGAAGAATGATCTCTTCGCCCGAGCACCCTCCGAACAGTTCAATGGCCCCAACATGAAGAATGATCTCTTCGCCCGAGCACCCTGCCGAAGGAACCCGAAAGAAGAATCCATATTTTGTGAAAACTTGCATATTAAAGCTGTGCCCAACGATTTTCCTTATAGCACCCTGAAGTTAGAGTTAGCACAAAACGAGATTTTAGTTCTGTTGAATACTTCTTTCATGCCGTATCCGAATCTTATACATTTGGATGTAAGTTTTAACCCACTGAGGACGATACAGACGGCGGCTTTTGAGCCTCTAAAATATTTACAGATCTTGTATCTCGTCTGTAATGTTAATCTTGTACTACCAAACGGTGTACCTTTCCAACCTCTCAATGAGCTCGTCGTATTAAATATGATGTATGGCTCACTGGAACACATTCCACTTGGTCTACTGGACTGGCTTCCAAAGCTGAAGCTTCTTGATTTAGGTCGAAACCGTATAAGTTCATTGAACGTATCCCGATGTAAGACAGATATGCTGGTTGATGCAACCTTTACGGGCAACAAGTTGCAAGATCTTACTCCAGATAAGTTCCTTTTTGCTTGCCCGACAGACAGATTTCATCTGGGAAACCCGATCCGAAACGTTGCGGAAGACGCGATAGCAGCCCTGCCTGTCAACCAGCTTTATTTAGGATTCAATCCAATGAATACGTCTTTATTGTTAAACCTTTTCCGCGGTGTTGCAAAGTCAGCAATCAAAAGTGTGGTCTTGCAAGATATGGAGCTGCCAAATACACTTAGTGGCATATTCACTCCTCTATCTTCTCATCATTTACGTAGTATTTTTATCGGTAGGTGCAGTGAATTCTCGCTCTATATAAACGTTTTCTCTGAGTTAAACTATCTTGAAATGTTGGTCTTGGTGGACAATTCATTCACAAAGGTTGAAGCAGGGTATTTCTTTGGAATGTCTCGTCTACAATTCTTAATATTGATGAATAACCAGATCATGGAAATAAATACACAGAATTCAACATGGGAAAGCAATATTATAGAGCTTCTAAATCTTGCGAATAATAAAATACTAATGATTGCAGATTACCAGTTACGCGGTCTTAGCAATTTAAAGAGGTTGAATCTTAGTGGTAATAGCGATCTGGGATCGGTGAAACTACATTCTAATGAAATGCTTAAAAGTCTTGAAGTGCTCGATATTACAGGAACCAATTTAGTCAAATTGGCATTGATATTGCATAGTCTTTCAGTGTTTTATTGTTTGGGCTGCTTCCAGCATACCTCTCAATACATCCCTTTCACGGCAGGTCAAACGTTTAACCAAACAATCATGCTTACAGTCTTAGATTTCAGTCAGTCAGGAATTATTAGTGGAAATATTTGGGACTCCATGGCGAACATATCTTTGTTCAGAGGGCTGGGTTATCTCAAAACCCTAAGTCTGAGCGGCAACCCTGTGGGAACTCTGCCGGAAGGACTGTTTAAGGACAACCTGCTACTGAGTGACCTAAAGATTGACAACTGCAGAATTTCGAGCCTAACTGCCAAGTTATTCCTTGGATTGAATTTTCTGAATCATTTAGATTTGAACAACAATAATTTGCTCGCGATAACAGGCGATATGCTGAATTATCTCCCGATGTTGAAGGTTCTGAAAATTGATAACAACAAATTGATGTTTGTTGAGGAACGAGCCATTGACAAAGTCCCGAATCTCAGGAACTTGAGTCTTTCGGGGAATCAGCTGGTAGCATTTAATCGCAGCACTTGGGGCACGTTAATAAAACACGATCTGAATTACATTGATGTTTCAGGAAACCCGCTGGCATGCAGATGCAACTATGGCTGGTTGCAGGACCTCGCCAATACGTCCGACATGTTTCTACACCCAAATGACACACTTTGCTCAGTCGACTCTTTGGACCAACTACGAGGGAAACCGTTATTTCAGTTTGATCCAAGTAAATATTGCCATCCGAATATTGTCCTTTTTTCAACCATCCCTTTCGCTGCACTCGTGTTCATTATTGGTCTGTTCGTCGCGTTCCACAACAGATGGTTGATCAGGCACAAACTGTTCCTGTTGAAGTTGGCTATCATCGGCTACAGGGAAATGCAAGACGCACGAGAACATGGCGAATTTGTCTTTGATCTCAACATCATGTTTACTGAAAACGACGAGGTGTGGGCCACAGAGCACCTGCGACCTACTCTAGAAGAGCGTCTTCCCGATTACGACAGGTATTCCTTCGGTGATGAGGACCTCACCCTTGGTATGCACTACCTGGAGGCAGTACACTACGCCGTGGAGCACAGCTTTAAGACCATCGTCCTTCTCAGCAGGAGAGCTGTCCAGGACAACTGGTTCCTCATCAAGTTTCGCACCGCCATGGACAACGTGAATGACCAGCTGACAGAAAACACCGTCGTCATCTTCCTGGAAGATATTCCTGAGGACGAGATCCCGTACCTGGTTCGACTGTATCTTAGCGACCGCAGGCCGTACTTGCGATGGCCTGACAACGTGAGGGGACGTGAATACTTCTGGAATGAACTGACAAAGGTCGTAACCGTCAATCTGAAGTACAATCCTCTAATCCCACCTGAATAGTTTTGAAGTACATCGTTTTTGCTTAGGGCCAAACTTTAATGATCGACATAAATACGTCTAGAATGTAATAAGTCATTTATTTGCTGTTTATTAAACATCTAGTAATATATATATAAATTATAGTAGAGCAGATAAGTGTAAAATATCATGGAAATCGTTCAAAGTTTGATACAAGCAACATATTTGGTATGCAGACTACCTTAGGGACATTTTTTAAAGAAAAAAACACTTAGCCAAGCAAAAATCCAAGATGGCCGCCATTTTCCAAGATGGCCGCCAAAAAGCTACTTTTTAAATATAAAAACTGACTGAGTTGGCCAATTTTAATAATCTTGGTGACGTTTTATATGTTAATTGACATGCTGAACACGATGGTGATACATACGGACCCATATGATGGCCCAAATCCAAGATGGCCGCCATTTCCCCAGATGGCCCAAAAAAGCTTATTTTTTATATAAACAATTGACTGAGATGGCCGGTTTCCGAAACTAATTTTTGATGTATAACATTAACGATTTTGCCGATTGTAATAATCTTGGTGTCGAATTTTGCTTCTTGGTATGCTGAAAACGATTGTGATACATTTAACCCATGCAATGGCTAAAATCCCTAATGGCCGCCCGTTTATAAGATGACCGTCCAAAACCTACTTTTGATATACAAATTGACTGGGTATATCGATTTTCATATTCCCGGTGTCTTTTGATATGTTTCTTGATGTGCTGAAAACATTCGGGTTACACACAGACCTTAACAATGGCGTAGCTAAGGGATATAGGGATATATAACCCCCCGGGGGGGGGGGGGCACTCATGTATAATGTAAGATGGGTATGTGCCGCTGACAACCCCCGCTTTCACACCCGATTGCCACTCTCAAGATTACCCGATTTCCAAAAGTTGCCGCTCCATAGACACCCGGAATGACTTGGCTAGGTAGTTGAGTAGCGCCAAGTCCAATATTCTTCTTCTTCTCGTCAGCTCCTTGGACCACCATTTGAGGTTTTCCGTAGGTCTTTGGTAGTTCCAAGCCCATGTATTTTGTAGTTTTAGTCTGCTCCTTAATTCCCGTTTCAGGGTTTTCGTAGCTCCAAAGACCCTATATTTTGTGCTTGAAGTCAGCTCTTAAGACCCCCTCATCAGAGTTCCGTGAGGCTCACCCCCTTTCTGTACTGTCTGTACTGGATTCATGAAATGTCTTTTGTTCTTGATTTTTTGGACAGGCTGCTCCTTTATTGCTATTTCCTAACCCGGAACGATCTCTTTACCTCATCCTGGACCGTCCAAACCCCTGTCGCCCTGAATATATGCCTAACATGTTTAATAAGAGAATAATACGATTTTAATCATTAATAATGTATTAGGAGTTAAAGTACAATTTGCATAAAACAGCATTTTATACACCCAGATTAATTCACATGTTTAGATTAATCTACCTTCCGACCCCTTCTCAGTTGGCATATGCATGGCTTAATACTGGCTACGCCATGGACCGCTCTATATACCAAACAAAACTGTAGAGATTTTTGCAGTTTCCTTATTATTAGCTTTGCTGTCTGCATATTCATCCCCTTACTTACTTTATTTATTTATTTATTTGTTTTATTTATTTTATACTGCAGGGTAGGCCTGTTCAGTTATGCAAAACTGCTTTACAAAGGCGCCCTGCAGTTTAACTTGCATGTTGGCAAACAACAAAATATGAACATATATACATTACATTATAACAATTCAAAACGAACATAAATGATGGGGAGAGTGAATATAATTATACAAGGCATCATTAAATATATACACGCATAATAATATAGCATGTTAAGTATCATCTATTATAAAATACAATTCAAATCAATATAAAGCTTTGTATTGTTTTTTGAACGTATATAGGGATGTGCACGACTGCACTGTTATAGGGAGTTTATTAAATAGGCTAGCTCCAGCATATGTAAAAGAATTTCTTTTATATTCAGTCTTTGGGCGTGGTAAGTAGAGGGGACATTTTACAGAGTAACGAGTTTTATAATTTACATTTCGCTTGCATATCAAAGGTTCTAAATAAGTTGGTACTAGATTATGTTGTATTTTATGAACTAATACACAATATTGATATTTTATACGCTCTTCTACAGATTGCCAACCAAGAGTAAGTAACATGGAACGCTGAGGTGTATAATAATCAGCGTTTACAATTACGCGCGCATACTTATTCTGTAGTTTTTGTATCTTATCTTTATGAATTTTAGCAGAGCTTCCCCAAGATGTACAACAATAATCAACATGTGGTAGAATCAAAGCAAAATACAAATTCATTAATATTTTAGGTGAAAGAAATTGTTTGATTCTCCTAATACAACCTATTGCCCTAGAAATTTTGCCCACAATATTACAGACATGTTCTTTCCAAGTCATGCCCGAATACAAAATAATACCCAAGTATTTAATTTTATGCACATTTTCTATAGGCAGTCTTTTATACTTCAATAATAAAATATCGTTTACCAATTTTTTTCTATGACCGAAAGCCATGACTTTTGTCTTTTGTGGGTGCAAATGCATATTATTGAGGTCTAGCCACTTGCATATTAAATCAAAATCCTCTTGTAAAACCAACTGTACATCATTAATCGTTTTACCATAATTAAACATAGCTGTATCGTCAGCATAAAGAGACATTTTAGAATGAGCATGAAGTTTCAAATAGCAATAGGTCTTTCATAAAAATACAAAATATCAACGGTCCTAGAATAGATCCCTGTGGGACTCCAGATCTAGTATTCACACATTCATAGTATAATGGCCTAAAACCTGACTGACAATTTGCAAGGAGCTTATTTTCATTTAAATACATATAAAGTTGATTATGGATTGCTCTTTCTAATATTTTAGACAAAGATGGTAATATAGAAATGGGCCTAAAGTTATCAATATCGTGTGATCCTCCTTTGTGTATCGGAGAAATTTGTGCAGTCTTAAAGTCTTGTGGAATTATACATGTTTTTTTATGGACATATTAAATAAATATGTAATTGGATCAACAATATAAACTGCGGCTAACTTTAAAAACCTTGGATGTATACCATCTACTCCCACTGTTTTTTTACAATCAATATTCAGCAGTTGCTGAAGAACATAAGCCTTCTTTACTTCACTAAATTTGAATTCACATTCACATACAGACAAAGTTTGCAAACTATTTAACGCATCTTGTGAGGTATTACCCGAAGGAGTTTGCAGACGTAAGCCAACCTCATTAAAAGCTTTGTACAAAACATCAGCTATTTGTTTGTTAGGGACCTGTTCATTACCCATATTGAGTTTTACATCTGAATCGTTTATTTTCTGTTTCTTCGGAAGAAGTTTCGACAACATTTTCCAATTTTTACCAATATCATTACCACAACTCTGAAATTTGTCCCTATGATACTTCTTTTTTAACATTTTATTCAAATTATTTGCCTTATTACGAAAATATTGGAATTTCTCCCAATGTAAAGTAAGTTTAGTCCTTCTAAATTGTTTTCGAAAATAATCCCGTTCACGTGCCAGTTTCAAATAATCATCACTTATCCATGGTACACCTCTCTGTTTCTGACGTACTGAAATCAAAGGGGCATGTTTATCGCAATTTTTCGTAAATGTAACTTTAAAACAACCCCACATTTTTCAACATCTAAATCATGAGAATAAAATTCTCGCCAATCAATATTACTTATATCATCTATAAATTTATCACAATCAAAATTTTTAAACGATCGAAATTTACTTATTTTAGGAGAGAGAGTCTGATATTTACCTTTAATCACAGAAAATATCACTGAGTGATCATTTAAACCTGCTGTTTGTACTCCAGCTTTAATAACATTATCACTAAGTGAGTTAGAAATACATATTAAATCAATTAAAGTTTGACTGTTTGGCGTTACTCTAGTGGGCTCAGATATAACCTCATTAGTCTCATATAGTCTCATTTGCATTGATATACATAAATCTGTGACTTTCTTTGAAAGATTATTATCAGTTAGCATATTGCAATTAAAATCACCAAGCAAAATAATATTGTTTGATGTCATATGCAGTCTATCCAAATTTCTTTCTAAATCCTCAAAAAAATCAGACGGGTAGTCTGGTTTCCTATAGAGTACGCCAATAAACAAAGAGCTACTGTTAGTGCGTTGAAATTCAAGCCACATAACTTCTAATTGTTCAGATTCAAAATCAAATCTTCTCACATAACAAGATTTTTCTGATATATAACACCCCAATCCTCCTCCGTGAGAACCCCTATCTCTCCTCTCTAGTTTATATCCTTTAACAAGAAACATTGTGTCAGAATGTTATTCTGTCAACCATGTTTCAGACATGCCAAACAAATCATATGGATTATTACTAAGAAAATTCTGTACATCACTGACCTTATTTACCAAACTTCTAACATTAAGACATGTTAAGATGTGCAAGCTTAATACCTTTTGTCTGAAAAGGCTTAATTTCATCAACGTCAACTAGCCTGTCATTAATCGTGGCTACAGGATCAGTGCATTGTATATTAATGTCTATGATAGGTTCAATTGACATAACAATATCTCCAGCATTCCAAAAAGGTAATTGCTGTAATACACAATTGATACACTTGTATCATCATAAATCTTTCTTAAAACCTGTCCACATGTAATGTGCACCCACTTTGAACATTCGGTACACAACAAAGCTTTTTGATTCTTTCTTACTGACTTATCACATACAGAACATGGATACTTAATGACCATTAATATAAATATTGAATTTAGTGTGTAATTTTGCAATCACTCTCAATAAAAGGTTACAATTTATAGCGGTGCGTGATAAAATGTATGTACAAGCTCCACCGCAATAACAAGCAATGGAAAACATCATGAAATTTAATAACAATGAACTCTTTATCACAAAAAACAATCAAGGCAAAGTTTTGAGAAAGAAAAAAAAGTCAAAACTGCATAGTTCTAGTCTATTAATTAGACTAGGTCTGTAAAAAATAACAAGTATAATACTATTTAATAAAGACACACAAAATTGTGCATCCAGACCTTCTAGCCTGTGTGCTAATTCAAACTGCTATAGACAAGGGTCTATAATAATTAGGTCTATGTCAACGTCGTTGCCTAGACTATAGTCTTTAGACCTTCAATTTGTCTAGTTTTGGTAGATCATTTTCACTCATGAGAGCTACTTTTGTTCCAACCTTGTTTCTGGCCATAATTCTTCCGTCCTGTGTCCAGACTCTTTCTACGTGTTCTAAGTTACTCTTTTTTACCTTCCAGAAGAGTTGGGCTCGCTTTTTCGTCAGGTTTTCATTGATGAAGATCCTTACCCATGCCTTTGAATCATTCCAGAAGCATGATCTGTACATATCAGTTTAAATATAATAGTTTAGCAACATCATATTAGATGTGTTACAGATCCTTAGTGTCTTGCATATTTGTTTCTTTTAGGGGTCCATCCATTTCCTGGGATACGTTCAATTGCTTGCCCATTCTCTTATTGAAGTGGGACTAAGTTTGCACTACTTGCTCATGGTTGTTGGTCAAATTAGCAGTTTATCTTTACACCCTGAATGGTCATCATACTCGAGGAAATGATGAGCCTGGAGTGGGCTAGTTCATGTTTTAGAGACTGACATACTTGTATCCATATAGTTGATAGCTGGGTTATTAGTGTCCGAGTCAATGTATAATAAATTATACTTACAGCCCAAACTGAGTCATTACAGAGAAGCAAATAACAGACGGTGACCAAACTCTTACAAGATATTTTTGGGTATATTTCGTAAAAGGACCATGGCGTTGCCAGTTTCAGGTTATGAGCCTAATGGGGGTTGGGAGGGTGGAGGTGGAGATTTGGGCATGCTAACCGGGAGGTGGGGCAAATAACTGATTCAATGAAAAGTGTACTCAAAACGCGTTGAATTTTTTTTTTTACAATTGATTGATTTTATGTTGATGTACACAGATCCAGGGCATAGGCAGCATTTATCCAGGATGGGGGGTGGGACCATGCAAGGGATAGCAAAGATATCTGTGGAGGGCAGATGAGTGGTTAAATCATGATTTCTTCACAGAAGGAGGGGGGGGGGGGCAATATTTTCCCTTTCCTCTAGTTACGCCATTGTAGGTTTTTGCGTAGCACAACCGTTTTCAAAATATTGGTGAACAAAAATGTATAAGGACACTTAGCGCGTTCATAATGATTTAAATCGTACAATTATTGTCACTCAATCATCTCAAAAGTCCAGAGGCATAACTAAAGGACTACCAATAATAAGACTTAAGAGGGGTGGCAAACAAACTTTTAGGGCAATATTTCCTAGAAGGTAGCAGCCTTTACCATCATAAAAAAGTGAAATCATAATTTCCCTAGGGAGAGATGGCTAATCCCTCATTTATCCCCTAGTTACACCATTTTGGAAAATGGCCGCCATGTTCGATTTTTACCTTTATTTAGATCCATTTGTATGAAAATAGTTTTCAGCTCATCAAAAAACCTTTTAATCAGTAACAGAGATTATTAGAATCAACCAACTCAGTCAGTTTTTGAAAAATCTTGAAAATGCTTTTTGGCAACCGTCTTGAAAAATGGCCCCCATGTTTGATTTTCGCCATTATACATGTCTGTTTGTATCATAATCGTCTTCAGCATAATCAGGTGACATATGAATCGACATCAAGATAATACAAATCGGCAAACTCAGTCAACTTTTATACAAACAAAATAGCCTTGGCGGTCATCTTGGAAAGTAGCAGCCATCTTGGATTTTCGCTATTATATTGGTCCGTTTGTATTACAATCGTTTTAAATATATCGATTAACATTATATCGACACCAAGATTATTAAAATCAGCCAACTCAGTCAATTTTTATATCAAAAAGGAGCTTTTAGCGACCATCTTGAATAAATGGCTGCCATCTTGGATTTTTGCCATCAAATGGGTCGATATATCACCATCGTTTTTAGCATATCAAGAAACATATAAATCAACACCAAGATTATCAAAACCGTCCAACTCAGTCAATTTTTATATAAAAAAGTAGCTTTTTGGGCCATCTGGGGAAATGGCGGCCATCTTGGATTTTTGCCATCATATGAGTCCCTATGTATCACCATTGTGTTCAGCATGTCAATAAACATATAAAACGACACCAAGATTATTAAAATCGGCCAATCGGCCAAGTCAATTTTTATATCAAAAAGTAGCTTTTTGGCGGCCAACTTGGAAAAAGGCCGCCATCTTGGATTTGTGCGTGGCTAAGTGTTTTTTCCTGAAAAGTGTCCCTAAGGTAGCCTATATACCAAGTCTCATGCTTTTATCAAACTTTGAACGATTAATACACTTATCTACTGTACTATAATCATTTTGATACCACTTGAGTAGACTCAGTGGCGTACCCAGATTTGTTCGAGGGGGAGGGGGTGGCGGTGAGGATTTTGTCGGTGAAGAATTTTCAAGGGGGGTGTTGGTGAAGTTTTTTTTCGAGGGGGTGGTGTCGGTGAGGATTTTTCGAGATGGGGGGTGTCGGTGAAGATCTTTCGAAGCAGAGTTCGAGATCCATATAACATTTTCGAGGCCGAGACCGAGACCACTTGGTTTTCGGGGGCCGAGACCATTGGTTATGATGGTCGAGACCACTAAAAAGTGGCCTCGAGACCGCTTAAATTTTGGTAAAGGGGGAGGGGGTGAACCCCCCAAAAGAGCCCCTTTTTAATCAAGGGAGGGGGGGGGGGGTTGAACCTCTCAACCCCCCCTCCCCCCTGGGTACGCTTACGAGTAGACTTATTGAACTACGATGCAATTAATTTTCTAAGCGGCGAGAGTCTGAAGATATATTCGAATACTTAATTACAAAGTTGTACATAACTTTCACTGCATATAAAACACTACTCAAAATATTTACTCCTTACTTACTCACTTCACGTAGCCAGTAATTAATGATAATGGGGGCAATTGGGTCAGCATGTCGAAATGTATTAACGAACCTTATCATTAGTCAAGCCTGTAATTTCAAAGGATGTGAACATAAAGAATAATAATAATATATTACATTTATATAGCGCTTAATACAATGTTTGTAAGCGCATTATTATTACCCTTGGTCATTAGGTACAGGTCAAACCCGCACAATTATCTTGCGCACCGTCTCAACTCCCTGGGGAGCATACTAGCCCAGCTGCCCAACGGGCGCTGAAGGCTAATTAACACCCGACCAAGTACCTATTTATACTCCTGGGTAGAGAGCAGCAATGTGGATTAACTGTCTTGCTGAAGGACAAACTACGGACACATGATAATAATAATTGTAAATATGGAATTGATATTGACACATATTTTATCTTTCATTTATTTTCAATATTGTAATGGCCTCCGTTAATACTACCCCCAACTTCGTCCGTTTCCTGACTTGTGATGGGGGCGGGGCCATTGTCGATGTCCCCAGAAGCCATTTGCAAAGCCGAGCGGTATAGCAATTGCACAAAAGATGTTAGCTTCTAGAGACAAAGACGGGTAATTAATTATGCGTGGGTTCGTTTAGCCAAAATATATGGCGTCATGCGAGAGTGGTGAGTTATTGATTGTGTTTATTATAATGTAAGACAATAAATAAAAACACAAGGTGTGTGGACAAAGATTTCAGTTTGAACAAAAATAATACAAAAACAATATTTATTCAAATATAATTACAAGTCCCTATCGCCACTGGTATACTATAATTGATCAAATAATGAAGTATCTACACACTATCGTGACTTATATTTATAACATGCACGCTATCTCGTGACTTACATTTAACAAGGGAAAACTAAGCAATACTTATACTTTTATAGTCACGTTCTTTCGTGACTTTATATCAATGAACTAGCAATACTTATACTTTTATAGTCACGTTCTTTCGTGACTTTATATCAATGAACTAGCAATACTTATACTTTTATAGTCACGTTCTTTCGTGACTTTATATCAATGAACTAGCAATACTTATACTTTTATAGTCACGTTCTTTCGTGACTTTATATCAATGAACTAGCAATACTTATACTTTTATAGTCACGTTCTTTCGTGACTTTAAATCAATGAACTAGCACTTTTATAGTCACGTTCTTTCGTGACTTTATATCAATGAACTAGCAATACTTATACTTTTATAGTGACATTCTTTCCTAACTTTATATCTATTAACTTAGCAATACTTATATACTTTTTGGATGTGGGACTAGAGTAATTACTAAGTTTCGCAAGCTCCAAAAGGAGAGGTTTTGCGAGTGTTTGAGCTGAGAGCTACGTGTAGGCCTCGCGACCTGGAGGAGCTCTCGTGTATGGCCTCGCGGCCAAAAGCTCACGATCCAAGAAATGCACTTCTATATAAGCACTTTATGCGGACTAAGAGGAAAGCAACCTACGATGCTGCGTATGCGTGCGCGCGTAGTGGAAAGATACCAAACCGGCTCGTTTCATTGCCGAGTTTATCCAATTATACAAAGACTTCATCCCTTATTCTCATATCAACTTCACCATATAATTCAATATTTCCCTGGCTATCATACAAGCCATATTTCCGAGCACATAACTCATCCAAAGAGTTATAATTCAATCAAAATCCACAACTAGCAAACACAATTGAACCGTGTACATTCCACTAAACGCATACGCGCGCCGCTCGCTCACCGAGTCCGTTTCAAGTAAATAACCAAGCACAAATTCCTTATAAAATCCCTTATTTCTAAGAAATCTATACATAATACATCAATTCACATATCAAGCCTTCTTAACATTTAAATTGTCTATCATATAAGCTATAATTCAATTCATGCTTTCCATTTGAATAGCAGCAAACTTCAAATAAAGACAATTTATAATCAATTACTGGCTCCGGAAGACGCTCTTATGCAAATGAGCTTTAATGCGTGATTTGCATATCGTGTGTTTTGGAGTTGCTAGAAGTGTAACTACGATAATAAACATGCTAAATTCTATCCTTTAACAACAAAGTATAGTATCCGAACTATTCGCATACTGTGTAACAAATATCATTCTAAACTATCCAATATATAACATTGTCATAACATTTGACAATAAAGATACATTTAAGGAACAATTTCATAAAGCTTCATATAGCGAAAGTTAGCCTATGCAAATACTGTGTTGTGTGTTATACAACGCAGCGCCTATGTTAATCAACTGCATTGTCGTTCTGAATGCACTACAATACGACAATATTGTCCAATTTACAATCACAAGACTCGAATTCAATCAATAACAACATTAACATAACTAATCTATAACTTTACCTGTTATGTGAGTTCATCCATCCTTATCAATCTTCCTGTCCAAGCCAAAGTTTCAAGTACACATGCAAACTATTACGATAATGTAAGTGTTGCTAGTCTTAATTACAGACTTATTAATTATACGCGCCGTGGCGCGTTACACAGCCCTCCTCCCCATAAAATACGTCCTCGTATTTCGAGTGCAACACTTATATTTCGAGTGATGAACCTAATTAAAATTCTCATACTTGCTCTTAATCGCAAATATCAAAGTATTTATTTTCAAGACAATTAAAAAAAACGCTTCTAAATATAATATTTCAGTTCGACATTTGGAAGTTATGATGGTTGTCTTATTTTGCCCACTCACAGAGAATCACCTAAATTACATTCGGGACAGGGATAGTTGTGTTGGCGCCACCATCATCATCAACCACACTCATCATCAATTATTGTTTGCAACTTAAGACATCCGTCTTTCTTCCAAATGTGTCAATTCGATGTTCTTTTGGTAATCATAAGAACAAACTTAACAATTTTGTAATCAATTTATGTCATCACTCAAAATGTACATTTTAAATGTAAATAACAATAATCTTACATCTACTCAGTGGCGTTACAATAATATCAAATGCAAATACTAAAATAGAGAATGAAGAGAGGCAGAGAGAGAGAAAATGGAACAGTAAAGAGAAGTAGATAGTCTGAAGATAGAAGAAATAGGTAAAGTGAAAGAGAGAAAACATTTGTGAAAACATTTACATCATATCATTCATTAATTGCATAATCTCTGTTTAGAGTTCGTTTCTTGCTTGTAGGTTATCAAGCGTATAATTTATCCAAGTCTTATCCGCCATAGTAACAGTTCAGTGACGCGTTGATCTGCTCCTCGTCAGGATTGTTGACCAATTAGTTACTTCACCATCACGTGTAGTCTTCGATGCGACCAGTCTCTTATCTCCGTCGTAAAGTTCAGCCTAGTCTCTAGTTTAAGTTTCGCTGTCTCTTCTCGAGGTTGTGATACGTGTAGTTTCTGAGATGAAACTAAGTTGTACCACCGAGAAGATTTCGTCCAGTTTATATCGCACGGGATATCGCATGTTTGGACGTAACGTGTCTCTTTGAAGGGGTGGGTTACGGGGTGTTAGGGAACATGTTTCAACGAACTTGGTGAAGTAATCTTATTTTATTCTGATTACTAGAACGTGGTATAAGTTTCGTTCATAGTTTCAGTGAGAGGACATATTTCGAGAGCCATATCCAATATGCTCTACATTGGGCTTGTACTTATACTACTAGCCTCAAGTAAGAGGTGCCTTCCTCCCCTCATGTGCGACTTTACACTCGCGCACCGAGTATTAGAATGAAGGACAATGGTGCCTTCATTCCTACCCGCCTAAGTTTAGAAGTTCTTATCCCTGAGTAGCTAACTTAAGGGACCTATATTCAAAACATTCTATCTTACGCCCGGGTAATAACACTTAATAGTTCATCAATTCCGATCATTAACAAATTACTGTCGGAAAAGGGATCCATGACGGTTAACATTTTAACTGTCCTTAACATAAAATTCAAACAAGACAGATTGTCTTGAATGATAAAACATAAGTTCCGAAGGCATATATTCCTACTCACAGCTTCAATATCATACCGCGATATCGGGAAACCAAATTAATATTATTTTTTAATTAACTACTATTTCATCAAGTTCATTGGTATCGCCTAACTTATATTCGACAGGGTTCAGGGATTTGTTCACTGTCGGATTCTAACGTGTCTATCGTGACCATATAAGTACAGTATCGACTAATAGTTTTTCAGGTATGTGACAACAGCAAAGGTTTTACCTTGCCTCGGAAAGTTATCACTGTTCCTGACCGTTTCAAACTTGCGACAATTTATACTCTAATTAAATAGCACGTTAATCTCTAAAATTCTACCAAAGTGTTAGGGTTCGTCAATAATTATGTGCGCTCGTTAACCTTAGAGTTCATCAATGAGGCCTGGCAGACAGAGCTGTCCGGAATGACCTTCCAAACAATTGATGAAGTCGTTTCGCAATTAAATTGCTAAGCATTCAACGTACGTCTTTAACTAATGACGTGAGCCCTAACAAGTTTATTGTTCGAATCACAATAATTCAAGTCATGTTCGAGAACTAAATTAATTATCAACGTCAAAACATTATTATCAAACTTAGTTCAATACGACGGTTAAATATGACTTATTCGTAATTTGATCGCCCCATAGATCGTTGGGGTGACCATCTATCAACAGACTTTTCTCGGCGTCTCCATGTTTCGGGGTCTGGGATACGATGTCGACCGTTGAAACATGGGTTTGAGTCTACATGTTTATTCCGGCAACTTTCCCCTAAGTGTCCTTGTTTACCGCAATAGAAGCATACCACAGTGTTTTGATCATGGGACGGACGTTGGAGAACTCTACGGTTCATGTTTCGTTCAACTGCTTCCTCAACAGCACTTAGGATTTCTTTCGTGACGTTTAGAGGATCAGTTGGTGTGGGAGAGTTAGATTCTACCATTCGGTTGTAGGTGGTTCGCTTCCATCCTACTCGTTGTGCTTCAGTTTGGAGGAAAGTTTCTGTGGTTATTGCGGCTTGAATAACTTCATCAAGAGAGGCTGCTCTTGCATGCAGTATACCGGCACGTATTTCCGAGTTATGAATAGCATCAACAAAGTGGATCTTTGCTAATCTGTCAATGCTGTCCGTATCAAAGTTCGGGTATGCCTGAGCGGTTAGTTCTCGAATATTACGACCTAGTTCACGAAGAGACTCATTTTGTCGTCTCTTACGATTTCTGAGTTCTAACAAATACGCTTCCGATTGTTTGGCAGATGAGAATCGTAATGCCAATTCCATTTTCATTTCCTCGTAGGTCCATTTTGTGTTCTTTTGTTCATTTAACAACCTAAGTGCGGGACCTCGAAGGCTAGCGGCTAGGACTTGTACTGCTTGATCGTCGGCCCAAGCATTTAAAACTCGACACGATTCAAAGTGGGAGATATAATCTGTCCAATCTGATTTTCCGTCATATTTGTCTGGCATTATGACTGTAGGACGATTATGTCGTACGGGGCGCGTTTCTTTGTCATGTTCACGGAAACTTGTGCCTTCTTTGGGAACGGGACTTTGTTTGTGAAAGCTTGTGCTTTCGTTAGGCACGGGAGTTTGTTTATGGAAGATTGGACTTCCATTATGTACAGCCGATTTCGTTTCGGGGCGGAATTCGTTTGATTCCTGTTTCAAGACAATTTGTTGGCTGTGCGGCATGTGTTCGTTGTCCAAGAATCTTTGTACTACCTCGCTTCCTGACATAGAAGAAATATCGGATAGTTCTTCTGTGGTTTCCCTAGAATTAACGTGTCTGTGCCTACGCGTTTTCTTCATCATTCGATCAACAAGTTTTGTCAATTGATCTAGCAAGCGTGTCTGAAGTCCTACTTTCTTTGATTTAGAACTTTGCGAGCTAGTTTTCGTGGCGTTTGAAAATTCACTTTGTGTTTCATCAGCTGAATCTTCGATCTCTGCTGATTTGTGACCTTTCGTGTCTTTGTCCATTTTACTTTTCTTATTTCTCATACTCATCGCATGTATCCCACTTCTGACACCAAATTTGTAATGGCCTCCGTTAATACTACCCCCAACTTCGTCCGTTTCCTGACTTGTGATGGGGGCGGGGCCATTGTCGATGTCCCCAGAAGCCATTTGCAAAGCCGAGCGGTATAGCAATTGCACAAAAGATGTTAGCTTCTAGAGACAAAGACGGGTAATTAATTATGCGTGGGTTCGTTTAGCCAAAATATATGGCGTCATGCGAGAGTGGTGAGTTATTGATTGTGTTTATTATAATGTAAGACAATAAATAAAAACACAAGGTGTGTGGACAAAGATTTCAGTTTGAACAAAAATAATACAAAAACAATATTTATTCAAATATAATTACAAGTCCCTATCGCCACTGGTATACTATAATTGATCAAATAATGAAGTATCTACACACTATCGTGACTTATATTTATAACATGCACGCTATCTCGTGACTTACATTTAACAAGGGAAAACTAAGCAATACTTATACTTTTATAGTCACGTTCTTTCGTGACTTTATATCAATGAACTAGCAATACTTATACTTTTATAGTCACGTTCTTTCGTGACTTTATATCAATGAACTAGCAATACTTATACTTTTATAGTCACGTTCTTTCGTGACTTTATATCAATGAACTAGCAATACTTATACTTTTATAGTCACGTTCTTTCGTGACTTTATATCAATGAACTAGCAATACTTATACTTTTATAGTCACGTTCTTTCGTGACTTTAAATCAATGAACTAGCACTTTTATAGTCACGTTCTTTCGTGACTTTATATCAATGAACTAGCAATACTTATACTTTTATAGTGACATTCTTTCCTAACTTTATATCTATTAACTTAGCAATACTTATATACTTTTTGGATGTGGGACTAGAGTAATTACTAAGTTTCGCAAGCTCCAAAAGGAGAGGTTTTGCGAGTGTTTGAGCTGAGAGCTACGTGTAGGCCTCGCGACCTGGAGGAGCTCTCGTGTATGGCCTCGCGGCCAAAAGCTCACGATCCAAGAAATGCACTTCTATATAAGCACTTTATGCGGACTAAGAGGAAAGCAACCTACGATGCTGCGTATGCGTGCGCGCGTAGTGGAAAGATACCAAACCGGCTCGTTTCATTGCCGAGTTTATCCAATTATACAAAGACTTCATCCCTTATTCTCATATCAACTTCACCATATAATTCAATATTTCCCTGGCTATCATACAAGCCATATTTCCGAGCACATAACTCATCCAAAGAGTTATAATTCAATCAAAATCCACAACTAGCAAACACAATTGAACCGTGTACATTCCACTAAACGCATACGCGCGCCGCTCGCTCACCGAGTCCGTTTCAAGTAAATAACCAAGCACAAATTCCTTATAAAATCCCTTATTTCTAAGAAATCTATACATAATACATCAATTCACATATCAAGCCTTCTTAACATTTAAATTGTCTATCATATAAGCTATAATTCAATTCATGCTTTCCATTTGAATAGCAGCAAACTTCAAATAAAGACAATTTATAATCAATTACTGGCTCCGGAAGACGCTCTTATGCAAATGAGCTTTAATGCGTGATTTGCATATCGTGTGTTTTGGAGTTGCTAGAAGTGTAACTACGATAATAAACATGCTAAATTCTATCCTTTAACAACAAAGTATAGTATCCGAACTATTCGCATACTGTGTAACAAATATCATTCTAAACTATCCAATATATAACATTGTCATAACATTTGACAATAAAGATACATTTAAGGAACAATTTCATAAAGCTTCATATAGCGAAAGTTAGCCTATGCAAATACTGTGTTGTGTGTTATACAACGCAGCGCCTATGTTAATCAACTGCATTGTCGTTCTGAATGCACTACAATACGACAATATTGTCCAATTTACAATCACAAGACTCGAATTCAATCAATAACAACATTAACATAACTAATCTATAACTTTACCTGTTATGTGAGTTCATCCATCCTTATCAATCTTCCTGTCCAAGCCAAAGTTTCAAGTACACATGCAAACTATTACGATAATGTAAGTGTTGCTAGTCTTAATTACAGACTTATTAATTATACGCGCCGTGGCGCGTTACAATATGATGTCATATTATTCATCGTTTTATCATGCTTATGCAGGCGATTGTACATTTCAATTACTTCTCATTTTACTAGAAATTGTACGTGGTTAGTATAGTAGCAACAAGGTTCAGAATGATATGTAAATATAAGAATCGTTGTGATCGAATATCAATGTATGCAACAGCACTATGTACGCGAGGTATATATATTTAATACACATTTTCTTTTAATTATGTATAGTCAAGGAGGTACTATACCTCCTTGGTATAGTGATCATATTTATCAGAATATACATTGTGACATCTAATTTGGAGTTTGAGCTGTATACTGGTATTACATTCGAGTTTAAGTGATCCATTAACTTTGTCAAATTCAACCAAAATCTCTTTGAGCTGTTACATTTCAATTATATATTTCTGTTTAGCTCATGGTAACATAAGAATAACATGGTACTAGTAATTATTTCTAATGTCTCCATATTATTGTGACTGAATGAAAATCGTTCCAGGAATGCTTTTCGATTGTAGACAAATTCGATGGGAAGTGCATGATCGATGGGTAAACAGTGTCCTTTTACCAAAAAGTTAACTATCACACATCATACAGAAGAATCTTACAATATTGTCTCAAATATCTCGTTTGGATAACATCTTACGAGGTTAATGGATCACTTGAAACATAAGTACATTGATGCTGAACGTTATTATAGCGATTTATGTTGCGAGACGTTTATTACATTATAAACTATAAGCTAGAAAGGATATTATTCATAGAAGCATTTGTCCGATTTCAGAGAGTGGATTAGATAACGGCGTATTAAAACTGTCAATAGCGTATTTGGCGTCGTTTTTAACAGTTCATCGGAAAATTATTAACGGACGAAAAAACCAACAATGTGTTGAATTTAATCCATAAACAGACACAACGTGTGTTTACATCTGAGACTCTGATAATAATTCGAGACATAATTATATATAATTGTATGTAAAATTAGAGTTGGCACCATAATATTTGTAATGATGACTCACATTGGGGTTGAGAAAACCGCCTTGCTGTTTATATTACTATACTCGTATTGTCACACCTATAGCACGTCTGAAGCAGGAAACATAATACGATTGTGATGAGTTTAGTTGAAATCTTTGTATGTCAATAAACGTATCTGATATTTACTGCATTTCACATTAATAATAAACCACAAATAAACCCAAATTATTAGTCCTACTTATTAATAATCCTTTTCTTTGGAGATGTTTGAATTGATGCAAAACACCTGGCACACAATACAGATCATAAACGCAAATATATCATACTCAAGTAAATACACACGATATGCAATCATTTACCATGAAACACACTCGCTTAAAAACACCGAAACACACACACACACACACACACACACCCACACACACACACACACACACACACATATCCTCACTGCCACTTTTTTTGCAAATTATACAGTACGTATGCATATCATTTATAACATACTCATACTTAAAATCAACATACCTCTCATGATAAAACGATGTCAATTTCAGAAGAAATCAGAAACTTTTCTTTTTATTTTGATATGTTTTTAAAACATCTTTAAAATTCGCGTTTTTATAAATAAACCAAATATTATAGATGAATGGATATACTGTACTTGTTAAAAATGGAAGTTGTAATACAACACGGTATATGTATAAGAACCGCTAGAGTTCTAAGTATAGATATTCCCTTATAATAATCATAATCATAAAAAAATGCTTAGGATTTTTATCAGAGACAATATAGAAGTAAACATGATTCCATCATAATTAATAACCATAATTATTAATATTATAATGCCGGGATTTTATGTCAGAGACAAACATAATAGAAATAACATAAATCCGAATGGACACATAATTATTATTTCCTTAGTATGATAATCATAAGTTATGGAAATCTGAATGGACACATAACTTGTTGAAAATGTGAAAACAAATAAATCAAATCATATCAATTCCCTCATATAAGCTTAGAAGGTGGATTAGGGCGAATATGCGTGCTATAAAACAGCACGTTAAGGGGAATTCGTTGTTAAGGGGAAACATAAGATTCCCCCTAACGAATTAGCCACTGTTTTATAGCCTTTCCTGCTAGTTTTATCACGTGCAACTTTGTTTGCTACAAAACAACACCTTAAGGGGGTATCCCACTGAGAGGCGAACGTTTGCGAACGTTAGCGAATTTTGCAAATTTTGGATTCGCCAACTTTTCTGACGAATGTTAGCGAATGTTAGCGAAAATCAGGGTTTGCCTCTGCCACCCTGATTTTTGCCAACATTTGTCAGAAAAGTTGGCGAATCCAAAATTCGCAAACGTTCGTAAGCATTCGCCGCTCACTGGGGCGATTGCATTGAGGAACCATATGGTCATGTAATCGCTAGCATTGGCGAACGTTAGCGACACCGTCTTAAAACCGTTTGCGAACGTTTGCAACTGTTTGCGAAAAAATTAATTCGCAAAGATATTTTGAACATGTCCAAAATTTCTTTGCGACAAGAAAAACTGTTTGCGACAATTAAAACCGTTTGCGAATTTTCTTGCAGCCGTTTGCGACCTTAAACGAACCTTTAGCAACCTTTAACGAATCCTGGCGAAATCCCAAATTTGCTATATTCGCAAACGTTCGCCGCTCAGTGGGATACCCCCTTTATGGCGAAATATGAGTCGATTATACTATACCCACCATATCAACAGAGGGAGACATTCACATGACAAAATGATGCTAGTATGTATTGCATGCTTTGAAACTGCACCTTAGGGGAAAACGGGGGTTTTAAATGACATTTTCTTAATTTGGGATTAGGTTTAGGGGTGCTGCTATCAAGTCCCATCAGGGGCAGGTATCATATTTAAACAAATGTAAGACTTCTTGAGATAAACAAGGTGGTTGTGCATCAACTAGTCTCACCATTCACGCATATTGTCTTAAATAAGCAAATTTCTTAAATTCCCCCCAAGGTTGACTTTTAAAGCAGTTATTATTATAACGTTATTATTAAAACCATATTCATAATATACAGGGATTTTGCAGAGAAAAACATAGAAATAACGTATATCGGAATAATTATTCCCTTTTAAAATAATCATATAATCCCGGGGGAGGGGGGGGGGGGGTACTCACGTATATATGGTATACGGGGATGTGCCGCTGGGAAGGGTGACTTTTTCAAGAAAGATCCTTAGACATGGGTCCCCTTTTCATCAAAAAAATCCTTAGATATGGGTCCCTTTTTTCATATTTCCCCTTTTTTATACGGGATTTTGGGATTTGCCGATGTGAAATTGCAAAATTGTTCAAGCTCGCTACGCTCGCTAACTTAAAACCACAAAATTTGCGGGAAATACACCCAAAACAAGCGCCGCAGGCGAAAAAAAAATCCTTAGACATGGGTCCATTTTTCGCAAAAGGACCCTTAGATGTGGGTATGGGTTTGGAGGTCTCAGCCGCACACCCCCGTCCGACTATAATCTGAGTACCCCCCCCCCCCCCCCCCCGGGCATATAATATAACCATGCAAAAATGTTATCAGAGACAAACATACATGTAATTATACATGATATGAAGAGCTCAGTTCCAAAAGGCGCTAAATCCACTTTCCATAAAAAAATTGATTTAACGATATATCTACATTTATAAGCTACGTAGCTATCTAGGAATCCACATTTTACGACAAATTACTCACTCAAAATCAAAATATAGAAAGTTAAATTTTCATATTCCCATAGGCACGTGTACAAAGTTGGGTAAAGGAAACCTGTTTTCCTCGAAAGTTGAACAAAGTGGATATAGCGCCTTTTAGAAGAAAGCTCTTCATAATTATAGAAGTAACGGTAATTAGAATGGACACATATTCCATAATAATAATCATTATTCATTATAACGATGCATGATTTTTTTCAGAGACAAACAGAACACCAACGCAAATCCGAATGGACAAAATCATCATAAATTATTCCCTCAAAATAATCATATTCATAATATCACGGATTTTATCAGAGACAAACATAAAAGTAAAGTAAATCTGAATGGACTCAATAAACCCGTAACCATTATGTACAGTGGCGTAGCGACGGGGGGGGGGGGGGGGGGTGGGGCATGATGTGGGCACGTGCCCCTTAATAGTTTAAACAAAACAATAGAAAACATAAGGAGCATTTTTAAGAAGAAAAAAACAAAGAATTACATAGGGTGTGCCCCCAATAATTTTGCCCAAATTCCGAAAAGAAAGCATACTGCATCTACTTCCACATTATTTAAATCGTTATACTCTTAAATTACAAGATATAAATAAGATCCAAATTGCTTCGTTTATGCAACGTTTTTACTCTCAAACACCCTCCCGATATTGAATGAATATGTTTGTAAAAAATAGAAATATCCTTATAGTACAAGATCTTGCAATTACATGTATTTTCATCGTTGGACTTATCTAAATGATAAATCAAAATACTCATTACGCCACACAGGCCCATTCCTTTGGAATTGTCTATATTTTAGTAACTTTAATATTCAATTTAATAACTCATTTAAAAGGAAATAATAACAATATTTGATTGGAAATTATTGATTTTTGTTTGTTTGTTTTTGTATTGCGTGTGTTGGTAGATGATGATACAGTATAACTGTTGGTATACTCTCTAGTAGTTTATGTTACAATATATATTGTTAAGTTTTTTTAATTGTAGGGTCGTACACTTCACAAGCCTACCCTTGGCTTTCCATGCACGTACGCCTCCTTTTCCATTCATTTTAACAATATTGTTTATAAAAAACTAATGTATTTATTTTTGACCATTCTTGTTAAATGTTTTATATATGCTACATGTATTTAGTTTTATATTTCATATTGTTTTTTTTATGAATTGGAATAAAGATTGAAATGAAATGAAAATAATCATTATTTTAACAAAACATCAAATGCACAATTTTGTATGAAAAATGCCAATGAGTTTTTAGAAAGCGCACTCTTGAGTTGTAACGGCTATATTTGAATGGTAACGGGGTTTTTACTTAGTCGTTATACCTTTCGAGCATGGTGGAGTTATATCTATAGTTTGTAACATAATGGTGCATGTTTTGGTTACTGTGTGACCAAAACTCAACTATCCCTCTAAAGGGACTTAGTAACATTGTACAAATCCTCAAAACTTATTTAGAACTCTAGTGGTTATGTCATACCTTATCATATTCATATAAATAATAAAAGCATGGGACAGGCTTCGGTTTTTCACATTTTCATTTAGTTCAAATAATATTTACGATTAAAGTGTTCAAATAAGAAATTGTCTACAGGATAATTTCAGCCGTGTACAAAGTAAGTGCAATGAGTTAGTGAAAATCACTTTGCATTGTCGCTCATCATCTCAACCAAAAATCATCCGATTACTGTAACATGAAATTTTCACACATTACTTAATGGACATATCAGATCACACCAAAACACATTGTTATTAATCCCTCATCACCTTTTTGCACTTGTCAACAAAGTTACTCGATCCCTTTAAATGAAATATCGTGCATGTGATGTTTTGTTGAAATAGTGATTAGATAGAGAGCTAATCAACAAAGTTACTAAAAAACCTCTTTTGTAATTTTTGTTTAACGGCTGGTTCAAAATTATCGCATTATTGTGGGGCCCCACAATTATTACAAATGGTTATATTAATGGATATTTCTGCCATTTCTGAACCAATTTTGATCAAATAAAGTTTATTCTGTCATTAAAATTGTAGCTCATTTTCTCACAATGTTTTTTAATTTTGTGTAGCGCCCTCTATACCAAAACTCAACTAAAGTATCCCTTTAAGTTCCAAAAGGCACTAAAATCCACTTTTCATTAAAATTGAGTTAACGATATCAGTACATTAACAAGGTACGTAGCTATCTAAAAAACACACTTTTAGGACAAATTATACACAATCAAAATAAAAATATGGAACAATCCAATGTTATAGGCATGTGTACACATTTGGACAAAGAAACCTGCTTTATCTCCACAGTTGAAAAGGTGGATTAAGCGCCTTTTGGAATTAGGCTCTTCATATGCTGCCAGAAAATAAAATTATTTTGCCTTAAAATGTCATGAATTCGCCCGAATACGTACGACATAATGTATCCCATTGCCCCCGAAAATGACACGGTTTTGCCCTAAAATTATATGCGTTTGCCAAAATATGATCACGTGAGTTTGCCCAAAATGTGATCATTTGCATGAGTTTGTCCGAATTTGATATGAGTTTGCCTTAAAATTATATGGCACAATTTTGCCCAAATGTGAAATGGCTTTACCCGAATATTGCCAAGTAGACCAAATACATTTAGACCAAGTAGCGGCAAATTAATGACCCATTGGTTACCGTGAAAACATGTAACATTATTTACTTGAGATGTGTACGGAAATGTCGTCATACGGTCTTGCTCAGAAGGGAAACTGCACTATATAGCGCCCCCCGTTATTCCGTAGCTCGTACCTGAATTTAAGAAAACGAGAGATTGAGAGATGAATCGAAAGAGGGGAGATGAATGGAAGGATAGATATATGTGGTGGAGGGGGATAGAGAGAGGGGTGGATGGGAATAAAGACGGGGAAGGAGGGAGGCAGGAGAATTAGAGGGAAGATATGGGTGGGCATTGGGAGAGATAGAGAGAATGGAGAGATATATAACTTGTATTAAAACTAATTATGGAGTACATGCATACAAATATAATTCAGACCAAATTTACCTCAGAGAAAATGTATACATTATTTTCATCATCTATCAATTACTATTATTATTGATGACATTGTTTGAATGTTTCATAATAACTGAACGGCATAAGTGTGGTCAAGTATAATGATCACAATGAAAAGAAGCATATTTGCTGGCTCTTTACCATGGGTTTGTTCACTGTTGGAATAATAATAATAATAACCTATATGAATATCAAATGTCATTGGCATAGAGCAGTCAGATTCGGAAGGGGTATATGACGTTATGTTTTTCTTTATTTTCGCTAAAAAATCTCCCTCATGTTTTCTTTTGTTTTTGCAAAGATATTAGGGGCACGTGCCTCGACCCCCCACTCAGTATAGCTATACGCCACTGTTAAATGGAATCATAACTATCGAGGTGGTTATTTGAAGAGAGAAAAAACAGTTTCATATTACTATAGTGAGAGGAAAGCTTTTAATTAAGTATCAAAAACCCATATGGTAGGAGGCGAGTTATTTATCAGTTTAACCATGTATGTGAACAATCATCATGATCATATAATTTTTTTATTTTTAATATCATTGTAAACCATTATAAAGTATATTATACATCGGTATGTTATTTATTTGGATCACCTATTTTTTCTCCAGCATAAAAAGTCCTCTTTCTGCTTTTGAAGGGGTGTAGCTATATAGCAGTGATTATGCATCCCTAAGATTTTGACAAAACTTAAACAAAAAATCATAAGGGAAACTCCTTTTAAAAATATATATAGAGAGAGAGAGTGTATGATACCCCCTCCCCATTACGGTCAAACCAGCTGGAAGGGAAACAAGATAAGTGGCCACTGTAGACAGGTGACCTCTACAGACAGGAACATTGCTTTTCTCTGCGGGGTATCACGTTTCATGCCCACTATCGTTGTTGTTTCTAGAAGTATTGTGGTATATTGGTTTGGGGTTTCATCTTTCAATTTTAAGGTCGTGGGTTCGATTCCCATCCGCGGTGGTTATCAGAAATGCCATAAATATCGCATAATCAATAAACAAATCTAAAATATTTTTGACACCAGTTCCTCTTGGAGCCATGCACAATATAATATAAAAAAACATTCCAAACCAATACTGATTTTAAAAAAGGCCTAACGATAGAGTAGGGAGAAGTTCATTAAAATTCAGGGCAGGTTTAAATATACCAAATTAAAATGTATATCTATTCATTGTACTTCATCATAGAAAAGAGGAATCAGATGGTTGAATTGCCTATGAGGAACTATAGTGTCAGAAATGATTATGGATTACTAGTATAACATTGTTATACTACAGTAGTAATCCATAATAATTTCTGACACTATTATGCATACACTATAGTTCCTCATAGGCAATTCAACCAAATCGTTACCAAACAAAAGATCATTGTTAAGAAAGTTCATCAAACTTTAGGACTAACGGCCATTCACCGTAAGTCAATTACCCCAGTGGCGGATCTACGGGGGAGGGGGGGGGGGGGGGTGTTAGGGGTGAAAATGTGATGTGCATAGAAAAACGCCATCATGTATCCAGACCCACAGAAAACATCACTTACGAGAGTTCAAAATAGCAAAAAAAGTCGCCGCTTCGCGGCTCGTGGACGATGCTCCACATCGTCATTGGGTCAAACCCCCCCCCCCCTTAGCAAAAAGCTAGATCCGCCCCTGTACCCCCTCCAAAACCATCCCCCACTGAATAAGTGCTTTATTTGATGTTTGTTGAATGTTTGAAATTGATGAATATATATATTGTTTTTGAATTTGGCATGCATAATTGCATTATTTGGAGCCCAACAGATTGCACCTGACACCTCATTTTCGAGCATCTGAGGGGTCTTGGCTCGGCTTGCACACATACCCTGGTATGTCGCCGAGCTGAGAAGTATGCACGATGTACTGTGCCGGACTGACCAGATGATGCACCGTTAGGTCGGATTTGAGCGATGGACAGGCAGCATGAAGTAGGAACTCCATAAAAATGATTGAAAAAAAAAAAAAAAAAAAAAAATAATAATAATTAAGTATTATGGCGTAAATATTCATTTTGAATGAACGCCAAAATAATAAAATAACAACAACAACAACCTCCCCCTCCCCCTCCCCTCTGGCTCTGCCCCGGCCCTTGGTCGCTTTGCTCCCTCGGGACTCATTCCTGGCTGTACGCTATGTTGTTGGATCATACATAATGTGGCATATGGTTTATGTTGGAACTGTGTATGACACTAAATACAATATTTGTGTGTGTGTTGGGGTGCAATATACGCCCAAATTTCGTATCTAGGTATGCACCAGATTACACAATTTCAAGTCCATAAATGGAAAATCTTCCTTACCGTGGGAGGGGTATACCCAGGGGGTCATACTGCGCGCTAATCTTGGAAAACTTTATGGACTGGCTAACATGGAATTCTGGGATACGTTTAGTCTAGGATCGAGACCCTCGATCGCATGCTGAACATAGGGCGACCAACGAGAGAGGTCTGCGTAACATCAGCGATCGCTGCTCACGAGGCCTCGGCTGGCAGCCATCACTGCTGTTGTGCAGATCTCTCTCGTTGGCGGCTATCTATTATGGGTGGTGGGATTATTTTTAGCATGCAATCGAGGGTCTTAGATCATAGACTACAAAATACCCAGCATTCCATGTTAGCCAGTCCATGAAGTTTCCCTAACCGGCCATGTTTGCTGCGTGTATGGGAAAATTAGCGCGCAGTGCGTAGATTCTCTTCTAGTTATTTATATACTACTTCTATGGGTATACCCATTCTCTTCTAGTTATTTATATACTACTTCTATGGGTATACCCATAGAAGTAGTATACAAATAACTAGAAGAGAATCTACGCACTGCGCGCTAATTTTCACATAGCCTTAACACGCAGCAAACATGGCCGGTTAGGGAAACTTCATGGACAGGCTAACATGGAATGCTGGGTATTTCGTAGTCTATGATCTAAGACCCTCGATCGCATTCTAAAAATAATCCCACCACCCATAATAGATCTGCACAACAGCAGTGATGGCTGCCAGCCGAGGCCTCGTGAGCAGCGATCACTGATGTTACGCAGACCTCTCTCGTTGGTCGCGCTATATATTATGGGTGGTAGGAGCTAGTTCAGCATGCGATCGAGGGTCTCGATCCTAGACTAAACGTATCCCAGAATTCCATGTTAGCCAGTCCATAAAGTTTCCCAAGATTAGCGCGCAGTATGACCCCCCTGGGTATACCCCCTCCCAAACCCTCCTCCTGTTCCCTCTCTGCCCCGGCCCTCGGTCGCTTCGCTCCCTCTGGACTCGTTATTGGCTGTATGTTGTTGGATAATACATAATGTTGCATATGGTTTATGTTGGAACAATAATATTTGTGTGTGTGTGTGTGTGTGTGTGTGTTGGGGTGCATATTTGTTAGTGTGTCAATTATTTGTTTTCTTCGTGAAAAATATATTAAAACTTTCTGGTCGATCAAATCATAATACGCTTTCCCAGTACAGTCAATCTTAAGCCCGAATTTCCTATCTAGGTATGAACCAGATTGCACAATTTCAAGTCCAAAAAAGGCAAAACCTTTCTACCGTGGGAGGGGGGACACCCCCCTCCCACACCTTACCCCCGCTCAGTCGCTTCGCTCCCTCGCAATGTCTCACTCTCACCTCTGGCTCAAAGTTGCCAACCCTGTAATTTGTGTCATTTTTTCAGTGTATTGATTTTTCTTCAATATACATGAATCATACAAAATTACACAGAGGCGAATACTTGACTAGTATGTTGCCTCTATTTCAGCTACATGTACCTCCAACAGTTGAAATGTAAAATAATATATTGTGCCCCCCCCCCCCCCCCCCACGAAAATGTAAGGCCCCCAGTGGCCCCCCCCCCCCCCCCCCCCCGCTGAAAAAATCATAGCTACGCCACTGATGTTATAGTCCAGCGGCATAGATGAACAATTGTTCACTTTTGTCTAAAAGCATGAGATTTGGCACACATGTAGACAAATATATTCTAAGCAAATTTGGATATTGAGCCCTCTGGGATTTTGCCCAGGAAGGCCATGGCGGCCATTTTTCAAAATGGCCGCCATTGACTAATGAAGTGATAGAGGGTTATGTTAAAATATGCATCATTATTCGTCCTATTCTTCCTAAACAAGTCTATTCAAGTGCTAAAAACATTAGACCAAGATACAAGAATATAATTTAGTCCAAATCAATCAATATGGCGGCCATTTTTTTAAAATGGCCGCCGTTAAGTATTGGAGTAATACAATTTTGTTGAATATTTGCGTTATTCTTGTTCTGATTTTGTCAATACTAGTCTATTTAATGTTTAAAACATTGGGTGAGCAGCCTATATATGAAACAAAATGTCAATATGTAAAAAACAATACACATGGCGGCCATTTTGAATACAAAATGGCACCGATTATGAATAACAGTTCTAGGGTTTGTGTAGATACATGCGTAAGTATTACATGTATTACGTATTTGGCTTTCTAAGAATTATTGAAATGGGGTTGGATAGAATGTGTCAATCTTTACACATCAATAGATATTATAAACGCCATTTTTATTTTCACAAAATGGCCGCCATTCATAATTATTATCAATGATCTTGTCAATTTCCGTCAGCATCTTAGGCTACAATATCTACATTAGTAACAACAAGATCAGTTGTTTGAAATCAATTGTGAATAGAACGGTACTATTAGTGAGAGAGTATATGCTTGATTAATCTCCACATAATCATGATGGTGAAAGAAGGTCCTAGCATCCACAACAATGGTCCTTCAACGCAGGCGGTACTCTCTGTTTCTCAGTTGCTCAGGTTCAACAGTGTGAAGCATCGACATAAATGAAGGGAAGAAGAGGACAGAACTAGTGCTTCTTCTGTCAGACATGGCATCACACAGGAAACTCCACTGCAAATGTATATCGGACAGTTGTTGCATGCTGAAACGCGCAAGAGAGGACTGGTGGATAAACTCTTCATCCTTGGGATCAGCATTTCATATGACGGGATTCTACGTCTGTCTGCACAGATTGGAAATAGTTTCTGCCAACTGTATAGGATGGAGCAAGTAGTCTGCCCGTCTACTCTGCGTGGAAAGGTGTTCACTACCGCCGCTGTGAACAATATAGATCACAACCCAAGTGCCACCACAGCAAATGATTCATTCCACGGAACAGGAATCTCACTTCTGCAACATCCCACATGCCTGACGATGGGGTAGATCGAAATATTGTCACAATGAAAGTTCAAGCCGGTTCCAAAACAGTTGACAAGCTGCCCTTTTTCTACACTGAAGTCCCACCTGTTGACGCCAGCATCAAAGGTTCCACAATTCAACCAACCTCTCTTGCCTCTATCATAAACATCAACTCTGACAAGTAAACACGGCAGTAATACCAGTGGTTGGAGCACACCAGGAACATTGTTGAAGAGTTACCAGAATCTGCCAACGTTGCTGAAGAAGTTTCATGGGCAGCATTTCATGCCAAACAATAGGAACCAGGTTGGCATGCTACAATCACACCTACTGCATTGCTGCCCCTCTTCCAAGAAAGTGCGCATACTATTGCTATGATAAGGCATTCCTGGAATGTAGTTAGCAAGGCTGTGGTGCATGTCAACCCAGGCCAGACTCCAGTAGTGACCTTCGACCAACCCTTGTTTGCTCTAGCAAAACAGATACAATGGAAGTGGCCAGACCAATACGGAGAGGACCAGCTGGTTGTCATGTTTGGGGACCTACATGTAGAAATGGCAGCACTCAAAACCCTGCTTGGTAACTGGCTTAATAGATGTGGTTGGGTCCGAGCTCTCGTCCAGGCTAAGATAGTTATTGCATGAACTGCGGACTCCTTCCTTCGTGCAGCACATGTCACGCGCACATGGAGAGCGCACTAAATCACAGCTGCCACATTGTATATACTGCAACAACGCGCCTATGCTCAATTCTGCCACACGAATGCTGACAGTGACCGCCCACATGTGGACTTTGAATCCTGGTGCAACGTGAGAGAAAAGGATTATCCACACTTCCAGTTTTGGGTAACAGTTATGTTACTGGAACTGACCATTCTTGTGTATGTCCGATCACTCCGTGAAGCAGACTTCAAGATGTATCTGGATGCCCTGACAAAAATGGCTCCCTGGTTCTTTGCACTAGACCACACACATTATGCTCGGTGGATACCGGTTCATCTCCGTGATATGATGGAACTTCCAAGCAAACATCCAGATGTGTCCAGAGGGTGTTCTCTGCCATTCAAATCGACCAAGCCCATGAACAGAACAATGCTATCATCAAAGGCGATGGAGGAGCTGTAGGCATGACAGATGTTACAAATGCTCTGTGACGTTGGATGGTTTCCGGTCCAGAACTTGCAAGAGCAGTTGTGGAATTTGACGAAACAAGCATGCATCAACACTCCACCATGAGTAGACAACAAGCGTGCATAAATCATTCGCAAAAGATGTTCAGGCACTACTTGCTGCCTTTGAAGATCTAGGAAACCCCTTTTAGGAAGATAGCCAGGACCTTCTAGTCCTTGACACCAAGGCAAGCAGCAGTTTGACACCTATGTCAATGACTTTTTTCCTGGAACAAGCTAAAAGGATTGATGACGTTATCCATCGCAACAAACTAGACCTGTTCAATATACAGTTCCACGCCGGCCAGCAAAGGAAAAGCTACAGGTAACTTCACTAAAAAAAGGAGGCGGAGCTCTTCTCTCGACTCTACATCAGTTGTCAAACCCGTGATGGAAATCGGGAAGAATACTTCAGACATGAGAATAAAGCTAGCCCACCTGCATTGTCGGATTCAGGGAAACTTCACACAGGAACAAAAGGTGATTTGTTGTTGTGCCTAAATGATTGTGCTAAAGCACAACCAGAGCCTCCTCCTGCCACGGCTGTTATCCTTGATGGGGCTACAATCACTCAAATGTTGAAGCCTGGTACATCCAAGATTTGTGAGGAATATGCACTCCAGATCTTCACCCCATACATTGTACGGCAGTTTCAACATCGCCTTGATCTTGTGTGGGATAGCTACAGAGCTGATTCACTGAAATCCTCTACCCGGGAAAAACGTGGAAAAGGTGTGCGATGGCGAGTTGTTGGGTCGGCAACAATCCCAGGAAACTGGCAGAGCTTTTTGCGCGTGGACGACAACAAAGTTGAACTATTCCGATTCCTCTCCAACCTGCTTGTGCAGACGTCCTTTCACGAAGAGAGCAAAGAACTTTTCGTCACTAATAGAGAGGAAGTGCTGAGTGTCCCACAGCAGAATGACATCAACATGCTTGCCCCTTGTAGTCACGAAGAGGCCGACACTCGTATGATGGTACATGTGGCTCATGCTGCCCAACATAGTCATCACAAGTTACTTATCCGGACTGTGGATACCGATGTTGTTGTGTTGGCTGTGATGGTAGCTCAGAGATTGCTAAATGAGGATGAACTTTGGATTGCCTTTGGAACAGGAAAGGCCCTTCGCTATCTGCCAGCCCATGAAATGTCTGCATCACTGGGACCAGAGAAGGCATACGCTCTGCCTATATCTTCCATGCCTTAACAGAATGTGATACTGTATCAGCTTTTGTGTGGCATGGAAAGAAGTCAGCATGGGCAACCTGGAATGCTCTGCCAGAGCTCACCGATGCCCTTATTACCCTGGCAGATGGCCCTGCAAGTAGCCCCGCATCATCTTTCTCTGCAGTTGAGAGGTTTGTTATCTTGCTCTACGACAGGACATGTACTGCCACAGATGCCAACAGAGCGTAAAGGAAGCTTTTCCCGAAGAAGAACTGTTCACCGCATCCCACCCACACAAGCAGCATTATATAGAGCAGTATGTGCGAGGTGCTGTATTCCAAGGTGGCCACATTTGGGGACAAGCCATGAATCCACGACCTGACTTGCCTTCACCATCATACTTGGACTGGATTAGGACGGACAGTGGATCCTTCGAACCCCTCTGGACCGAGCTACCCGAGGCAGCAAAATCCTGCCAGGAACTGGTATTTTGTGGATGCAAGAAAGGGTGTAAGAAGCGATGCAAGTGCAAGAAAGCGAATCTGCCTTGCACTGGACTGTGCTTCTGTGAAGGTGACTGTTGATTAAATCATGTGGCAACGAGAGGCAACCAAATAGTAAGCAATGAATTAGTTAAGTAGTAGGACAAATAATGATCACTGTCATGTTTGTGCAGTGTTACCCAAATGATAATAATAATGATTGGCGGCCATTTTGTAAAAATGGCGGTTATAATATTTATTGATGTGTACAGATTGACACATTCTATCCCAAGTTCCCAACCCCATTCCAATCATTCTTAGAAAGCCAAATACGTAATACATGTAATAACTAGGCATGTATCTACACAAACCCTATGTACTGTAATTCATAATGGGCGCTATTTTGTATTCAGAATGGCCGCCATGTTTATTGTTTTTTACATATTGACATTTTGTTAAAATATATTTTGTTTTGAACATTGAATATACTAGTTTAGAAAGATTCAGAACAATAACGCAATCTATTTATTTAATCATTATTTTAGCAAAACATCACATGCACAACTTTTATTTAAAAATGGTTAAAACCAAAGGGTTTTTAGAGAGCGCCCTCTTGTGTTTTTAAATGATAACAGGCTTTTTTTACTTAGTCGTTGCTATTTGTTTTATACCTTTCGATCATGGTGGAGTTATAACTATTAGCATGATTAGTTTGAAATGTTATGGTGCAGGTTTTGGTTACTAAAATTCAATTTGACCAACATTTTACTATCCCTTTAAAATAGAATCAACATGCATTGAGATGGATTTACTAAAAGAGGCCTCAAATAGATGTGTGTGAATTACTTCTGTGCAAACATAATTAGTATTTGCGGCCTTCTGTAGAATTGCCCTCAACCATGATCCCCGATTCTTTCACAATGAAGTTAACAAATGCCACCACGAAATATTAATCATGTTAATATCGTGCCTTGTTTACTTTGGCAATCTTGCATGAAACCAGCCCAGGATTCCATCACAATGGATGTTTATTAGAGTCAAAAATATGAGGGGAAAAAATAATATAACTCTTCTTTTACCAGATATACACTTTTTGTACACATTTCCGGTTGAGAAAGAGAAGGGCGCAACGTAAAGTTTTGTACTTTGGAGATAATCAACTTTGTCAAATTCAACCAATTATACACTAACTTTTCTTGTACTTTGGTGTTTGGCTTATGGTAACAGAACAATTACATTGGTTTTGATTTTCTTCATGTCTCCCTAGTTATGTAGATATTTAAGATTGAATTGAAAACCGTTAAAGGGACTTAGTAACATTGTCCAAATCCTCAAAATCCAGTTGGATTGCTAGCGGTTCTCTCATACCATGTTGTATTCGTATAAACAATACAAACAATGGGACAGGTGTCGGTTTTTCAAATTTCCCTTTCGTTAAAAAGATATTTTCGATTGAAGTGTTCATATGTTAAATTATCCATGGGATCGTCAGAACCGTGTACAAAGTCAGTGCAATGAGTTAGTAATATCGCTTTGCATTTTTGCTTATTACTTGGCCACATAACGTCCATTTAACTTGAAATGTTCACATAACACCCAGTTGACATATCAGATAACAACAATATACATTGTATCAACCACTCATCACTTGTTGCACATGTCAACAAAGTTACTAGATCCCTTTAAGGTATGCTTTTCGATCGTAGTACAAAGTAACCGAATTTGGTTACCTCAGGCGAACAATCGGGGATAAAATCTTACATAAATTTTGACTTGTTTCACTAGGTAAATATTGTTCTTTTTCTATGAAAATATCACACATTATTCAGAAGAATCTTACAATGAAGTTTAAAGTCTCAAATATCAATTTGGGACAAACTCATTAAGTTTATTGATCACGTTAAAGTTCAGGAACCTTGTGCAAACAAAAATTGTCTCCCTTTAATGATGTATTAGTACTCCACAAACTAGAAATAACTATTATCTGGCAATTTGAAATCACATAGAGAAGGCTTCGACCTACAAGATAGTATGCCAATCTCAATTTAGCTAAAAGTCAACTTAATGCCCTTTCACTCTCACCGGACGACATGCAGTTTATAGATATCGTGAGACTTATTGAAAATAGAACAATTGTGCGCAAAAACAGCAGTGTGAGAGTTAAACAAAGAAAGAGAAAGAGGTGCAGAGAAAAACGGGGAGTGTTGAAAAAAGTAGTTTAGTCATTTCAATGCCCCTCTCCGCACTACCAGTCAACTGGGGAACAATTTTCCCACCTACAATAGAGTGCACCGGTCCGTGAACATGGCGCTGTACTAGCTGTGTCAAGAATAGGTGTGGGCGGATTCTTCCATTCTGCAAACATGTGAAAAGGTTTAGTGACGATTTGTGGGCGAGCAAAACAAATGCAAATGTAACCGAACATTGCAATACAGAGGCTGATCTTGTTTGGTTCAGACAAAATGTATAGGAATACTTTATTTGATGAGGATTTAGATGAGTTGAATTCAGAATAGCCGCCATGTGTATTGTTTTTTACATATTGACATTTTGTTAAAATACATTTTGTTTTGAACATTGAATATAGTTTAGAAAGATTCAGAACAATAACGCAAATATTCAACAAAATTGTATTATTCCAATACTTAACGGCTGCCATTTTGAAAGGAATGGCCTCCATATTGATTGATTTGGACTAAATTATATTCTTGTATTATGGTCTAATGTTGTTAGCACTTGAATAGAATTGTTTAGGAAGAATAGGATGAATAATGATGCATATATTAACATAACCCTATATCACTTCAATACTCAATGGCGGCCATTTTGAAAAATGGACGCCACGGCTCTCCTGGGCAAAATTCCCGAGGGCTCAATACCCAAATTTGCTTAAAATACATTACTCTACATGTGTGCCAAATTGTATGCTTTTAGACAAAAGTGAACAATTCGGCTAATATAGGGGGCTATGCCGCGGGACTATTATACTAGTAATCCATAATCATTTCTGACACTATTAGTTAGGCGGCTAAGGGCAAGAATTGTGCACAAAATGAAAAAAGCATGACATTTTCACAGTAAATTCTTATCATCATAACGTTTAATTTTTGCCGTGGAAGTTTCTTAATTATGACCTTGAGGGGCGGGAGAGGGTCTTGAAAAAAAGGGGGTGCAAAGTGAATTTTTACATCATTTCATTGGTACTTAACATGACATAGCGCTTTTATTGACATGATTATGGGATAAAAGTGAACCGAGAGAATCATATAATGTCCACCATTATATTAATATATGATTATTTTGGGGGGTAAATATGAGGGGTGGGTTAGAACCACCTCCTCACTATTCTCCTCTGTCGAAAGTTTCACTTGCGTTTCTGTGTGCATATATATCAACATAAACGTGTACTATGATGTTATGCATTTCATGGCAGGGGTTGGGTAATTGGAGGGGGGAAGGAAGACCTCCCCCCCCCCCCTCTCCCCCCCCCCCTCTCCCCCCCCCCCTCCCCCCTCAATTTTGTCACTTTTTGTTAAAAGTGCACTCATTAAAAAAAATCAAAAAAAAAAAAAAATCGTGTTTTTATATAGATTAGCTTATGATGACTGTGAACATGTCATGGCAGGGTATGGTTAAAAAAAAGGGGGGGGGGGCCTTAGGGTGGTTAGAGAATAGGGGGAATACTACCCCCCCCCCCCTCAGATGTTCTTTTTTTGTTTAAAGATGCTAATTTTTGTGTGTGTTTGTGTGTGATTTTGTAAATCTCTTGGCTTTAGATAGATAAGCGGGGGACCCTTTTTTTCCCCGCTCCTGCAAGGTAAACAAAACAAGAAAAAATGACAAATATTCAAGTCAACTTTTGGCGAATGGAGAAAAGTATGGGGAGGTAGATTCCCTCCCACCCTCCCCCCCCCCCCCCCCCTCCCCCGATACAGAATCAAAGCCAACAGATTTACAAAATCACATCATAGTCAAACACACACAAACATGAGCACAACTTTAAACTAAAGAGGAACATCTGAGGGGGGGGGGGGGGGGGTAGTATTCCCCCTATGCTCCACCCACCCCCTACCCCCCCTACTTTACCCAACCCTGCCATGACATGTACCGTCATCATACGCTAATCTATAAAAATGAGTGCACTTATAACAAAAAGTGGGAACATTTAGGGCGAAGTGGGGGGGGGGGGGAGTTCCCCCTTTTCTCCATTACACCCACTTCCCCCCTCCAATTACCCAACCCCTGCAATGAAATGTTCAACATCATATTACACTTTTATGTTAATATATGCAAACAGAAACGCAAGTGAAACTTTCGACAGATGAAAAAAAGTGAGGAGGGGGTCCCACCCTACCCCCTCCCATTTACCCCCCAAAATAAACATATATTATTATAATGGTGGACATTATGATTATATGAGATATACGAATGTTGTTTGTGTTAAAGGGATGTAGTTTGGTGATGGTTTTGAGGGCGCTTTGATAAAAAGTTAATTTGTGGGGAAATTAACAATTAAGTCGAATTCTTTGAAGAGCAAGAAGTTATTTAATCAAAATCTGTTGAGAAACAGCTGACATATGTGATATAATCCGGTTGGAATACATGTGAGACCCACATGTATTCGATGAGTTTACTAAAGAAGTATATAACTCCCAAACTTTTTTTCAAAAATATACTAAAGATGTTTTTTTTTTATATATCTGTTGATGATCTCTTTTTTGAATCATGACTTTGTACTTGCCGATAATAATAATACTTGGCAAACAAAAGGTGGAAAGATTCAACTCGCTCTCGGCATTATCAATCAAACCTAACGCACTACCATGTTTGGCTTATTACATTTCAACCGAAACGTAATGTAATCACTTCTATTCATTCAGAACAGAATGCTATTTGTGTTTGTCTCATGATCTTTTGTTGTCATGAGCAATGGAGTAAGGTACCACCTGGTTCGATATAATTGAATAATTGAACTAGTACGGCTTCATTCGCCATACTGGCGCCTATCGTATAATGCTCTTTTGACGATCGCTTCATTATTTTGTGTATAGAAAGTCAACACCAGTAATACCCCCATAATGTTTTGGATGGATAGACACCTTATCAATACGTCAAACAGTTGGCGGGAATTGTTCAGATGATGATAAAAAGTTCAAATTGTGATTTATACTACTCGATCTTGGTTCATATCCAAAACTGACTTTTAGTTACAAAAACCTGCACTATAACATTACAATCTCAAAAATGTACAAAAAGGTTTTTAAATAGTTGTTGAATATCTCTCTATCTAATCACTATTTCAACAAAACATCACATGCACAACATTTTATTTGTAATGGTTGAAACTGATCAGTGTTTACCCATTATTGTTGTAAAATTACAATATGTTGAACAATTTTGGAACTACCAAGGCCTACCTGGAGCAAAGTATGGGCAGTTAATTCTATATACCCTTTTTCCCCGCTCCTGCAAGGTAAACAAAACAAGAACAAATTACAAATATTCAAGTCAACTTTTGGCGAATGGAGAAAAGTATGGGGGAGGTAGATTCCCTCCCCCCTCCCCCCCCCCCCTCCCCTCCCCCGATACAGAATCAAAGCCAACATATTTACAAAATCACATCACTTAAATAGTCAAACACACACAAACATGAGCACTACTTTAAACTAAAGAGGAACATCTGAGGGGGGGGGGGGGGGGGTAGTATTCCCCCTATTCTCCACCCCCCTATACCCCCCTACTTTACCCAACCCTGCCATGACATGTACAGTCATCATACGCTAATCTATAACAAAATGAGTGCACTTATAACAAAAAGAGAGAACATTTAGGGCGAAAGGGGGGGGGGGGGGGAGGGGAGTTCCCCCTTTTCTCCATTACACCGACTTCCCCCCTCCAATTACCCAACCCCTGCAATGAAATGTTCAACATCATATTACACTTTTATGTTAATATATGCAAACAGAAACGCAAGTGAAACTTTCGACAGATGAAAAAAGGTGAGGAGGGGGTCCCACCCTACCCCCTCCCATTTACCCCCCTAAAATAAACATATATTATTATAATGGTGGACATTATGATTCTCTCGGGTCACTTTTATCCCATAATCATGTCAATAAAAGCGCTAAGTCATGATATGTACCAATGAAATGATGTAAAAATTCATTTTGAACCCCCTTTTTTTCAAGACCCTCTCCCGGCCCCTCAAGGTCATAATTAAGAAACTTCCACGGGAAAAATTAAACGTTATGATAATAAGAATTTACTGTGAAAATTTCATGCTTTTTTCATTTTGTGCACAATTGTTATGATTTCAGGCCCTTAGCTGCTCATAGGCAATTCAACCAAATCGTTACCAATAAAAGATCATTGTTAAGAAAGTTCATCAAACTTCAGGACTAACGGCCATTCACCCACAAAATGATAGCGAAATAGAAAGAAAACGTGAATCTCAAACTTAAAAAGAAGGACTAAACCAAATGCAAAACTTGTCCAAATAAAGAATAACATTTCGCGAAAAGTTCATCATCATTTAGGACTACGTAACGGTCCTTTACCCCCCAAAAAGACGAAAGTAAATAAAAAAAACCCCGGCTATATGACCACTAAATGCAAAACCTAAGCGCGTCCTACATTCAACAAAGTATTGCTGTAGAAAATTAAATCAACCAGTGAAAGAAAAAAAAACACAAACATTTAAATAATAATGTTTTCATATAACTTAAAATGCGCACCTAATTATTGTACTTAATATAGGTTTTCCCATTCATTTTCGTCATTTTGTCATTCAATTTCGTCCCGAGAAGCCGAGAATGTGCCAATGCCATCTTCAATTTCGTCTATTGTCGACCAATTTCACAAAAAGTCCATTCAATTTAGTCGTTCGTCACGCATTTTTGTCGATTACAATTCAAATTCGTCGGTCACAGTTGCTGAACACATCTGTGACTAACGAATTTGAATTGTACTGGACGAAAATGTGTGACAAATGACTAAATTGAATGGACTTTTTGTGAAATTGGTCGCAAATAGACGAAATTGAAGTTGGCATTGGCACATTCTCGGCTTCTCGGGACGAAATTGAATGACAAAAGTGTTAAAATGAATGGGAAAACCTATAATATAGGTTTTCCCATTTATTTTAACACTTTTGTCATTCAATTTCATTAATTTGTCATTCAAATTCGTCCCGAGGAACCACCAGAGCGAAAATCCTAACTTCAATTTCGTCTTTCGTCGATCAATTTAACACAAAGACCACACAATTTAGTCATTAGTCACACATTTTCGTCAATTGCAAATCAAATTCGTCGGTCACAGTTGCTGAACACATAAAAGCGAAAGCCATTTCGTCAACTAGCAATCAATTTCATTAAAACTCTATTCTAATTCGTCCTATGTATTTACACTGTAATGTTCTGTTTTATATTGTATTGATGTAATTGTAAATTGTAACATTAATCATTTAGGGGGTAACATACACATGTATACACTCGAAAACAAACTCACACGCACAAAACACACGCACACACTCACAAACACACATATATTTGCACACATGCACACCAACACGCACACAAGCACGTTTACAACAAATTGCATTACATTCTTTTTCAAGACATACATAGAAATAATATAAAACAATATTAGATATTATGTACACACACACACGCACACACACATACACACATACCCATCTAACCACCTATACCATCTACATAGTCATAACACAGGCAGGCATATATAAGGCTATACCATGTGGGTACCTAAGGCTAATTAAACGGTTACAGTCCGTTATTCCGAAGGTTCGTTATTCCGAAGGTTCGTTATTCCGAGGGTTCGTTATTCCGAAGGTTCGCTATTCCTAAAACGAAATCGGGTTCGTTATTCCGAAGGTTCATTAGTCCGAAAATAAAATAGGGTTCGTTGATCCGATAATTAAATCGGGTTTGTTAATATAGGTTTTCCCATCCATTTTCAAACAATCGTCATTCAATTTCGATAATTGTTAACTTCAATTTCGTCCCGAGAAATCCTGAACGTGCAATTGTTATATACAATTTAGTCATTCATCGTTCAATTTGGTCAATGACCAATCAACTTTAAAATTTGGTCATTCTATTTCGTCATTGTGCAATGAAATTCATCCCACCCAGTGGGCAATGTTATGTTAGTATAGTATAGATGCACTGTGAAAATGCAACATTTTGTATTTATTCATAAGCGCTGGGAGTTATCATGACTGGAAATGTTGATAAATTATATGATAGACATTAATTACAACCAACCCATGACAATACATGTATATCTCACAACAATCAGCCATAGTGTGATGATTAACAAGATATTTCATACCAAAATTCAATACCAATTACAGCTTGCTATAATGTGAGACGAACTTGAACGAGAAAGAACGAAATCGATCGCAAAATGACGAAATTGATCATCACTTTCTGCCACACAGTCTGCGATTTGACGAAATCGAATTACCTTTGACTAAAATGTATATGACAAACACGAATTGGATTGGGAACAAACGAAATTGGGTGCTGAAAGACGAAATTGAACATGGCAAACTGAAAGCCACACATTTCCGAGACGAAATTGAAGTTTAAGGGATAGTTGAGTTCTGGTAAGGAGAGTACAGTTTTGGTGAAACTGAATTTTAGTAACCAAAACCTGCATCATTACATTACAAACTAATAGTTATAACTAGAAAGGAACACAAAATTACAAATGACGTAGTAAAGATCATATTTTTTTTTTTTTTTCAAAAGATATTTATTTTCTCCAAACAATAACAAAATAACAATCAATAACAAGATTAGTATATAAAATAATTTGCATGTTTACATAATTGTATATAATATGATCTTACATTCACATCTAAATAGTACAAATTAACTTTTACTATTTACATCAAATAAAGCATGAAACATGCATGCATGAAGAAAGCATAAACATAAAAAAGGGGAAAATAGGAGAGAACAAAATATTCCCCCCCCCCCAAAAAAAAAAACACAAAAAACAAACAAACAAAAAAAACAAAAACACCTATACAAGCACTTACATACACACATACACACGCGTGCACAGACACCCACACACACATCCACAAAAAACATGCCTACATCTTGTGAGAATCTCGACCAATTATTAGCCATGTTTATTTCATTGCTTCTATTCGCCTTCCCTATTTTGTTCTGCACGAAGCTATTTTAAATTGTCCCACTTTCTAAAATGATATGTTAGAGTACCTCGATCTCCAGCTAATTTCTTCTCCTCCTTTCTATTTTCTAATAATCTTTTCTTAATCTCCAAAGGAGTTGGTGGTTTATTTTTATTTTTACTGTCTATAAATATCATATATTTTATCAAAATTATTATATGATTTAAATATTGTAAATATTGTTATCATTCAAAAAGAGCCGTTAAAACGTAAGAGGGCGCTCTCTAAACACTCATCGGTTTCAACCATTTTTAATAAAATATTTATTGGGGAAAATATACGTCTTTTGTTTGATTTGATGTTATACACGGATTTAAATGATATTCCTGGACTTTTGTTGATAATAGATTTTGAAAAAGCCTTCGACTCAATATCACACGACTTTATTTTTCAGGCTCTGGACTTTTTCAATTTTGGTGATTCAATAAAATCATGGATTAAACTTTTTTATGAGAATGCATCGTCATGCGCTATGGTCAATGGTCATATGACAAACAGATTTAATATAGAAAGAGGATGTCGTCAAGGTGACCCTCTGTCTCCATACATTTTTCTTTTATGTGCAGAAATATTAAGTATAATGGTAAGAAAATGTGATGGTATAAATGGAATAAAAATAGCAAATGTTCAGCACAAAATAATTCAGTATGCTGATGATACTCTAATTACTTTAGATGGTACAGAAGATGATTTGAAGAAAACGATAGAAATTTTAAATACTTTTGAAGCTGCATCAGGGTTGAGTTTAAATAAACACAAAACTAAAGTAATGTGGATAGGGAGATATAAAGAAAGAAAGATTCTTTGTGTACGGAAGAAAATTTAGATTGGGTTTTTGATGGTTATTTTAAATATTTAGGCATCGATTTCTCGGGTGACTTGCACGATATGGTTGATCATAATTTTTATACACAAATTTTACATATTAACTCTCAAATGACTCTCTGGTTGAAAAGATCGTTAACAGTGTTTGGTAGAATAATAGTTGTAAAATCCTTATTAGTATCAAAGTTAAATTATTTATTTTTATCATTACCGAACCCCTCTGATGAAATTATGAAATTATTACAAAAGTCATTTTTTGAATTTATTTGGAATCATAAACCTGACAAAATAAGTAGGAAACAAATGCTACAACCCTATCATTTGGGAGGAGCCAAAATGATAGATATATACTCACATGTTCATTCATTGAAAATATCATGGATGAGAAGATACTTTTTGGGTAATATAGATTCTTTTATTGATAATTTAATGCATACATTTATGCCCAAAAATTGTCAATTGAACCCTACTTTTGGTGATGTTCACTTTTTAAGATTGTCAATAGGTGCAACTAACCCGTTTTGGAAAAAATGTTTTTTTGGCTTATAGTATTTTACAGTCTAAAAGTTTTCGCGATATATCTTGTCAGCCTCTATGGTTTAATAGTCATATTCAGGTGAATAACGTGTGTGTATTTTATAGGTCTTGGTACGAAAAGGGTATAATATGTATTAACGATTTGTTAGATGAAGATGGAACTTTTTTGTCACTCAATGAATTTAAATTGAAATATCAAATTACAGTAAATTTTTTGCAATACTTTGGCCTATGTGAAGCTATTAAATCTGGTTTCAATAACCGTTGTGGTATTTTTGTGAAAATGGAACAGCCTTTAAGATTAGATTTAATTTCCCTTATTTGTCAATTTCGAAAAGGATGCTCGCATATATATGCTTTATTATTACAACAAAAAAGGGAAGAATGTAAAAGCTATACAAAATGGAAAAGGTTTTTTAATATTGATGAATCCATATGGCAGAAGTATTGTGCTCTTGCATTTAATTGTTCTATTGATGTTAATTTACGTTGGTTTCAATTTACAATATTACATAGAATTTTGTTTACAAACGACATAATTATTGTTTAAATTGAACATGGTTGAAACTGAATTATGTTCCTTTTGTAATGCTCATACTGAAACAATTACTCATTTATTTTGTGATTGTCAATTTGTTAAAATTATATGGGCAAAACTAGAAAGATGGATTAACATAAGTGCTGGTTGTAACATACATTTTACAAATGAAAATATATTGTTTGGATTAAGAGGTTTAAATAATAGAGCAATAAACTGTTTATTGTTCGTTAGTAAGCAAATAATATTTCGAAGTAAACTAGTGAATAAAATACCTGTATTTTCTCAGTTTAAATCAGCTTCAATTTCATATTATAAAAATGAAAAATATATATTTAGTTTGAAAGGTCATGGTAAATACTTTGATAAAAAATGGTTTTCCTTGAGAAGTATGTTTTCTGATATTGTTTAATTAGTTATATTTATACAAAGAAATTATACGACGGTTCATTTATGGTTCATTTATTGTTATTGTTATGATATGCTTGTAAATGTCATGCTATGTTTAATTTTGTTTTACTTATACCAATAAATGCCCTGTGGAGGGGAAAAAAAAAAAAAAAAAAATTTGAATAAAATATTGTGCATGTGATGCTTTGTTGAAATAGTGATTAGATAGAGAAATAACCAACAACTATTTAAATACATATTTTGTAACTTTATGAAAAGAGGAAACATTTTTTTGAATTTTTAACGGCTGGTTCAAAATTCTCTAATAAACCTGGGGCCCCAGGTTTCTTACAAATTGTTATATTTATGGATATTTCAGCCGTCTCTGAACCGATTTTGATCAAACAAAGATGATTTTATTATTTAAATATTATGCTCTTTTAAATGTTACACTCAGTTTTTCATTACCTCACAACAACAAAAAAGTAGTCTAGCGCCCTCTCTACCAAAACTCAACTATCCCTTTAACAATCATCGAAATTGAATGACGATTGTTTGAAAATGGATGGGAAAACCTAAACTATTTGTGTTTTGTTTATTTAATTTACAGCCTGCATTAAGCATACCCTCCCCCTTTCCCTCCCTTGGCCAGACCAATCAAAAATTAAGTTTATTTTATCTCTTTATATGAAATTATAGCATTATAACAAACCCAAATTCATTTTCGGATTAACGAACCCGATTTCATTTTAGGAATAGCGAACCTTCGGAATAACGAACCCTCGGAATAACGGACCTTCGGAATAACGAACCTTCGGAATAACGAACCCGATTTCATTTTAGGAATAGCGAACCTTCGGAATAACGAACCTTCGGAATAACGAACCTTCGGAATAACGAACCTTCGGAATAACGAACCTTCGGAATAATGCAACAAATGTTCGGATTAACGAACCTTATTTCATTTTCGGATTAACGAACACTCAGGTATAGGAAATGTGGGTGTTCGGAATAACGAACCTTCGGAATAACGAACCTTCGGAATAACGAACCTTCGGAATAACGAACCGCACCCGTTTAAACTGTCCTACACGTACGTGCACGTTCCGAACTGCTGAGCTACTACCGGCCCGCGCCCGCAAATGCCTCGGACCTGAATTGCGGCAAACCTGCGGGCTACAAGACGTTTCCACGGCACGTTTAAAAGGGACCACCAGGCAAAGGACAACACGTGATTATATGTCTTGGTACCGTTTTGTGATATCAAATAGATACCCAACATTTTCAAAGGGTTGTGTAATTAATAAACAATGCAATTAATTACCACCACTTACGGAACCACGATTATTTCATGGTTCCGTACGCGCCAAACATTTGCGAGTGCGCCAATTCTATTCACGCGTACGTTTAGAGACAATATAATCCCGGACGATTCGTTCGCTCTGGAAAAAGGCAGTCTTCGTACATGCAGACCCATAAACGCATGCTTTAGAATGGAGATGCGTTTTCCAATTATATATTTTTTTCTGGAAACATATTTTTCTGAACCTGTTGATGGAATGACCTACTAAAGATGTTACCTTTCATTTATAAGAATATTATTTGTGGGTGGTGGTACCATGGGCGTAAATACTTACGTAATACCTATTCATCAGGGGGGATGAATGAATAGATCATCCCCCCCCCCCCCCTGTTGAATGGGTATCAATGACAGATTTACGCCCATGGGTGGTACCCTTTAAGGGGCCCAGTGGGGTATTATTTGACATTTTTGCACACTTTTACTATATCGGGAATATCTTTCTAACGATTGAAGCTACCCCCTACAAACCATACATTTTTGGAAAGCTTAGAATGTATGGGGAATCCAAAACAATTTAAACAGCAATAATATAGAGAAAATTTAAATTTTAGACTGTTAGCAAGTCAACATTCAAAACGCATCTCCTCAGAGGTATATAGACGTATATACATTCTACATTTTAAAGATAGATATTATGCTGCTATACAAACAAATTAATGATGGCTTTTTACATTATTCAGCTATCTTCATAGTCAAAAGGCAATTTTGCAAAAAATCCCAAATGTACATTATGAAATGTACATATTTTTTGTTTACAATAGGGTTACCTCTAAAAGCCATCATTAATCTGTTCATCTTCAAACAAGGAATAATTCCTCCAAATTTCATTGAATTTGAGTAAACACTTTTCAAGTTTTGAGAAATTTAGTCTAAAAAATCAGATTTTTGGCAAATGAGCTTGAAAGGTCATATACAATATTTATATTTGTTAGATGAATGTGACATGGATAAAAATTGAAAAATAGCGGGATAAATAGCAGTAGTTGGTTCAATAGAGGTTTACGGCATGTTAAAGGACAATGAAATCCAGACAAATTGTTGTATGCACTATAAGACACTAAATAGGATGAATAATCCCTGAAAATTTGAGCACAATCGGTCAAGAAATAAGAAAACTATGGCTCTTTGAAAAGAACCATTTATTTCTACGAGTGACTCGAATTGGCATACATTTTGTACACAAAATTTCAAATTTGTTCAATTTTCTCAAAATTTATGTTTACCCTTCGTTTGAGTTCAGCATATGTTTTGTAGAATACTTTAATTTATACATAACATATCATGAGTTGGGGGAATGGAAAAGTGTGACTATGAAAAAATTTGTAAAAATGGGAACATTTGTGTACAAAACATATGGGGAGTGTAGTCCACACACTTTTCAGAGTGTGTTGTCAATTTGAGTTCCCCATAGGAATAAATGGACATCTTCAACAGTTCAAAGAGCCATAGTTTTCTTGTTTCTTGCCCGATTGTGCGCTAACTTTCAGAGATTATTCCTTCTAATCTCTTCAAGTCTATGAAAGCAACATTTTGCTTGGGTTTCATTGTCCTTTAATCACATATAAACTGCCATGTTTGTTTTCTGCATGACAATAGATGTTGCTAAGTTCACTCTGAAAAGAGAGGAACACAATTTGGATGGAAACAATTTGGATTTGGGACAATTTTATTTGGACTATTGAAGAAAAGTAGAATTAAAAATCTTCAATCTAAGCTGGAAAATAATCACTTCCGGCCCAAAAAATGTGTAACATTGATTACAAAATCCTTAATTTGTCCATTTGATAGCTACCCCCTACCCCACAAAGTATGTATAAAGCTTAGAATCCATGGATCATTTTAAGATATAAATCTCAATTTTGATGAAAAAAAATTCAATACCCCATCATGGGCCCCTTAAAGGGACTGGTCCTCTTTTACAAAACCTCTGAACAGTTTCCAGTTGACGGATGGGGATGAATGTAACACACCCCCAAAAATCAGATCGAACAGCCGTGTAATTTGGATTCTACGAATGAAAAACGAATTCGTCCCTCCATCAAACTATATATAGGTCAATAAAGGAGTTTAACTGATTTAGCATAATATTACAACAATATTGTACTTATTCTTGTAAAGGCATTGTGAAGACGACATTTGTAAAGGTATGTCACGTGAAAAGATCTAAAAAATGAAGAATATATAATTACATGTAGTCAGTTTAAGCGAGGTTTGGTTATTTTGTTTAGTAACTGCTTACCTATTGTTATTTGTGTGCGGGTCACGTAGCTAGCGCGGGTCACATAGGGGTCACGCATAGCGCTGTGGCACTCTGTGGAATCCGTGAGCGAACTTTCCCACCGGGTGAATACACGTTAAGTTCACAATTAAACGCTACCTGTCGTTTTATTATTTTGAGGGCTATAACTCCACGAAAAGGAGATTTCAAGCTCTAATTTGTTCAGGCATGCCGTTAAATGACATTTTCTTTCATATAAGACAATAACCTCGCAACTTTTGAAATTTGGCTTGCAAAATAGGGAATGTCCCTTTAACCGCGGAAACGAGGGAAGAAGGGCGGCCTACGGCAGCGAGTGAGGAGGCGAGGCTGGAAACCACCACTGCCAACAATAGTTTTCGGGAACGTGCGCTCTCTCCGAAATAAGATGGAGGAATTAAATGCCAACATTAGATTTCTTCACGAGTACGTACAGGGAGGCATGCATGATGTGCTTTACCGAAACATGGCTCCACAACGACATTCCAGACAGCGTAATGGACATCCAGAACTACACCTTGATTAGATAGGACAGAACAAGCCAATCGGATAAAACACGAGGTAGTGGTGTCTGCATGTATTTGAATGATAAATGATGCAATAACTGGTCAGTGAAAGGACGATTCTGTAGTCCTGAATGTGAACTGCTAATTGTTGGACGGAGACCGCGTTCTACCTGCCAAGAGAACTGAACCAAATTTTAGTATGTGTCGTCTACATTCCACCCCAAGCGAATGTAAATAATGCAAGGGAACTAATTGCTGCCAAAATAGATGAAGTAGAGACAGTGTCGCCCGATTCAGCAAAGATTATTCTTGAAGACTTCAATCAACTTACCTTGGATCACTGCTTCCACTCTTACACACAGTAAGTAAATCACAGCACACGTAACGACAACATGCTTGATCTGTGCTATTGTGACATTCCTGAGGTTTACACTACAAAGCCGTGCCCCCAGTTGGGAAAGTCTGACCACAGTAACGTCCTCATGCTTCCCTCATATCCTCAAGTGCTGAAGCGGCGTAAACCGGTCGTCAAAGAACAACGAGTCTGGAGCCGTGATGCCACAGAGGAGCTGAATGCGAGCTTTGACTGCACGGACTCGAGCATCTTCCTGGACGCAGCGGAGTCTGTTGAAGAGATGGTGGAAGTAATATCAGACTACTTTAAATTCTCTGTTGATTCTATAATTCCAATAAAAACGCTCAAATTTTATCCTAACTCTAAACCATGGATCTGTACAGAATTGAAGGGCTTATGCCGAAAGGGTGGGTAGCGTCGCGTCGCGTCGCGTTGAATGGAACGCGACCATTCGTCCAAAGCCCCCCCCCCCCCCCCCCCGGTTTTGCCGAAAGGGTGTGTTGGCAGCGTTAAGGCGCGTCAGCTCAGATAACGCTACCAAATGGCACATACGGGGGGCTTATTCCGAATGTACCTGTTTAGAGTATTATATATGCATACAATGATGTGTACATCAAAGACGCGTCCGTAAATTGCGCCATTTCAATCTCTGAGTTTTCGTTTCGCCACCGCGACGAAACACGTGTTATCCTATGAGAGACCGACTTTTCCAGAAGATGGGATTTTTTAGCGCATGGTTGATTGATTGAACCGATGCGTAAGGCGTGCGTGCTTCGGATGTACTGTAGTCGATATAATTATGAAGCATTATTATTGCGTTTGTAAAATAGTATGATGTCCGATTCCCACGCTCTATATAGTTTACCGTTCCGCGCATTCCAGGAAATGGGTTTGTACAACCGCCTTGCGTTGTATAATGAAGCTCAGTTGCGAGTCATGTGTGTTCGATTGTGTACCTGAAAGTATATAAAACTTATGAAGGGCCTTATTTTTTATCAAAATACACATTTACTAAAGATTCTACATCTAAGACTTGGAATAGTTTACCTTCGGAGTTAATTAATTTGAGTCTGATCCATAGGCGTACCAAGGGGAGGGGATTTGGAGGGGGGGGGGGGTTCAACCCCCCCTCCCCCCCCAAAAAAAAATGTTGACCAAATAATGACTGTTTTGGGGGTTTGAACCCCTTCTTTACAATTTGTAGCCTTTCTCGAGACCACATTTAAGCCCTCGAAAATTGTAAATGTACTTGGTCTCGGCTTCAAAAAATGTATACGGCCAGTCCCCCCCCCCCCTTGCTTACATAAATTTGTCCCCCCCTGAAAAAATCCTGGGTACGCCACTAGTCTGACCACCATCATTCAGGTTTGTGTCATTTCAAGTTTCGATTACACACAAATTAATTCAATCCGAAGGTGAACTATTCCAAGGCTTCGATGGTTACTCTTGAGCAAATTGAGTACACAAGATATGAAGTCATACAAATCTTTTTTCTTTTTTTTTTCAAATTTGAACTTCATTTACCGAAAGAGCATACAAAATAATGTCCAAATACCCAAAATCAATTAAATATGTTAAGAATTGGCTGAGATATGCCTAATCGCATGATTTTTTGTCGATGGGAAATCAGTGCTTCCAACGCACCCTTTCGGCAAAACCGGGGGGGGGGGGGCTTTGGACGAATGGTAGCATTCCAGTCAACGCGACGCGACGCGACGCCCCCAACGCACCCTTTCGGCAAAACCGGGGGGGGGGGGGGGGGCTTTGGACGAATGGTCGCGTTCCAGTCAATTGAAGGTGCTCCTGAAAAGTAAACGTGATGTGTTCTTGTTAGGTGATAAATCACAGGCCAAACTTCAAGAGATGACGGGCTACAAAGTAGGCTCGAATGCTGATCAAGACTGCAATCAAGAACGTGTTGATAATTTGAATGAATTCTTCTGTAGATTTAAAACTGAGGATTTTTTAGTAGAGAATGAATCAATTGAGAAAACACTACGGGAACATGACCAATTTAGGGACAAAAGAGAGATACAAGAACAAGAAGTTTGTAATTTGTTTGTATTTTTTTCAATTTGTAATAGCATCACCTTTTTTTTGCAGTTAACTTTGTTAGAGTAATCAACCATGTTTTCCCTATTTTCCCCCTTTGTATTAACAAAATATGTACACACACACACACACACACACACACACACACACACACACACACACACACACACACACACACACACACACACGCACACACACACACACGCACACACACACACACACACACACACACACATACTTGTAGGAGTCTTCAAACGGGGATAAATTTTATAACACCTTCAAACGGGGATATGCCCGCTTTTTTCGGCTTTTTTGACTTATCCCCGGGTTGCCGGTGTGTAAACATGGACATATGCCCAATGGGCATACATACACACACATTCACACACACTCACATACACAAACAGTCCACACATACACACCATCGGTTACATATAGGTAAAATGGGCAAATAAGGGATATCTTTCAAAAGTCAAAATAACATACAGTACAGCCCTTAATGGAGCAGTCACACGATGCTTGCGACGACCTGCAACAAGACAATAGAACTTATGAAGGGCCGATCATGTTCGAAATAACTAGACGTTACATCAGAATGCAAATATCGCAATAAATTCGGTATTATTCCCAATTATAGCCATAAATAGGTTGTATGTATTACATTTAGGCTACAGTAAACCTAACATGTTATTTACCGTGCTTAATAAGCATCATAAGCCTGGTTTTGGGTTGTCGATCGAACAATAGCACGACTGGTCACGAGGAACGCATGCGCCGTGTGTTCTCTTGCGACGGCAGGTTCCCCGTCGCAAGGTTTTTGAACATCAAAAAGTCGGTTCAAAATCCGTTGCGATCAAAACAATAGAAGAGAGAGAGAAAGAGCATGCGGTTATTGTGGTTATTGCGGTGGCTTCATCTCACCCTATTGACCTTTTGAAATTGCATCCATGGCAAATATTCATGGTTTGGTAGACAATACTTAATCCTGAATACTTCAGGCAAGTCTCGTCGCATGCGGTGATTGCGGCGACCTATTGAAATCGTATCCATGGCAACGATGCATGGTTTGGTAGACAATGATTTATCCTGAATACTCCAGGCAAGCCTCCATATATTTCTGCTTTTCATCAAAAGTTATTTATTCTCATTACACACCTACACACCCTCATCATTGAAAGGGAGGTATTCAACCAACAGGTTTGTATTGTCATGATTGGGATCGGCATCCACATGACAGCGAAGGGGGAGGGGGGGGGGGGGGGTCTCGGCTCTTGCGCTCTTGGGCCCAAGATTCTCCTTCATGTCCCACAGTTGTTATTTTTGTTGTTTTTTCTAACTTGTTTACCGCGGTAATTTATATTTTGACCATTTTGGGTCTTTGTATAGCTAAAAGCCAAAGGCTTGCACCCCGACCCCCGTCCTATGTTTATATTTTGCAACATTTGTCTTTGTTATGGCTCCATACTAAGCATACTCGGGTTAATTTCATATAAGCTTGGTGCACCAATAGGGTTGCCCACCGCTAGTATGCTCCCCGGGGAGTAGAGGATGTGTACAAGGTAATTGTTAAATGCGCGGGTCTGACGCTTAGAGGCTATTAGGCGCGATATAAATACGAACTACTAATATTATTAATTATTATTAAATACTATTGTCATTATTATCATTATTACTATTATAATAATAATTATTATTATTATTAGTAGTAGTAGTATCATTATTCCATAATGTGTGCATCATATACACCATATCAATATAAGAGTAGAGAGGTATTAACGCTAATCCTTGAAATGCGAAACATTTTGTGAGTGCTTATATTGTATAGCTGCGGTAATGTATTACAGACTTTGACACTTTCCGCCTTTCATACGTGCACGTGACCAATCGCAAGCTGTTGCAGGTCGTCGCAAGTCCCGTCTGACTGCTCCATAAGACGATCCCTAAAGCACTATAGAGGCTGTTCGGAAAACGGGGATATCCCCGGTTTCCGGCATATCCCCGTTTGCCGGTGTGTAAACCCGTGTGTATCCCCGTGTGCCGGTCCTTACAAGTGTGCACACACACACACACACACACACACACACACACACACACACACACACACACACACACACACCCACTCACACACATACACGCATACACGCACATACAAGTTACGACCCAGCCATTGCATACACCGACATTCACAATACACATACAGACTGCATGTACATCATATAGTCATGATAGTTGAGGTATACAAATTGCAATTTATATAATCTAACAGAAAGAAGAAAAAACATGGCTATCTCTCATTGGTTAGTTTCTGGCATGTGTATCACCATGATCACATGATGCAATATTCACTGTCATTCAAAATTTGGAGGGAATGCAGCAACACAGCATGCTAACTAGCTTGTTACTCATCGTTTTTTGGTGAAATTTGTCAAGTTTTGGGTGAGATAATGGTGCATTTTAATAATATTAATAGCATGCATCATGCATCACTAATTATTGTTCATTACTAATTTACTGAAATGTCTTTCCCTACTCAATACTAATTATCAAATTACTAGATTTGCTAGTGTTGCGAAATACATGTTATGCCTAGTCTTGCCCTACTCATTCATAACGTTTTGATTGATAGACCACAATGGGTTAAATGTAATGATATGATGTCTACTGTGAGAACCCTCAGCCTGGGTGCTCCATACAAGGATGTGTGTTATCCCCCGTATTACTCTTCTCTCTGTATTCATCATACTATAAGGTGATCTCTCCCAATTGCTCAGTCAGTGGGCCGTATGTGTAAGCAATTGCTTAATTTGTGCTAGCCTTTTGCTTGAATCGGTATGCATGAAAACAAGCAATTGCTTGCAAGCAAAAGTATTTGCTTACAAGCACAAGCAATTGCTTACTGCTCGTAAGCAATTGCTTACCAAACAAGCAATTGCTTGAAACCCTATGCAGAAAACGAACCTTTTACTTGTCTTGATAAGCAATTGCTTGCGTTTTTTTTAAAGCACATCCAGACCAGCTTGAGCTCTTGCTTACTCAGGGCATTCGCGTTTAAAGATCAAATTTTCATACCGTTTCAGGATGATTACGAGCTCCTTATTCCAGAGGTTATGTTGTGATTTCATATTTAATAACATTTCTGTTATTTTAGACTTTTTACGCCAATTTTCGTCCATCGATCTGCACAGAAACCCCTCTAATGCTCTGTGCTGTTTCCCCCCTATTTGCGTAATGCTATGGTCACAACCCCAAAAAGTAGCCTGCTCGGCGGCCGGGCGGCGAGTTTTTAGCCAAAATCGCTCGGTCACCGAGCGGCGGCCGCCCAGGCACCGCTGGTTTTTAGGCATCGCTCGGTCGCCGCTGAAGTTTTAGCGCGGAGTTAAAATTTGGGCGGCGCCTGCTCACTTTTTTTGACCTAAATCGATCATTGTTTGGTATGTATATAGGCGCTCCACAAAAGAGTGTGTGTGTGTGCGTGTGTGTGTATACGCATATACACACACGAACACACACACACACACACACACACACATACACACACACACACACAATACATGCGAGTCTACATTTAATCATATCATTTTACTCGTTCATGTACCACCGCACTATGCGCTTTAAAATTAATGTAAGAACGGCCCAAGTCCTGAATTCTGAAAACGATTTTAGGCTAATATGTATTCTATCTACGTCATATCTACGTCACTAAAATATGACACTGTACTTAAAGGGATAGTTGAGTTTTGGTAGAGAGGGCGCTACATACAATGATTTTTTGTGAGATAATGAAAAACTGAGTGAAAAATTTTAAAGAGCACAATATTTTAATGACAGAATAAACATTATTTGATCAAAATCGGTTCAGAAACGGCTGAAATATCCATAATCATAGTCATTTGTAATAAATGTGGGGCCCCACACTTCAATAATTTTGAACCAGCCGTTAAAATTTTTTTTAAATGCTTCCTCTTTTCAAAAAGTAACAAAATAGGTATTTAAATAGTTGTTGGTTATTTTTCTATCTAATCACTATTTCCACAAAGAATCACATGCACAATATTGTATTCAAAATTGTTGAAACCGATGAGTGTTTAGAGAGCGCACTCTGACGTTTTAGCGGCTCTTTTTGAATGATAACATGATCTTTACTAAATCATATGTAATATTGTGTTCCCTTCTAGAATAACTACAGTATTAGTTTGTAGTCTAATGATGCAGGTTTTGGTTACTAAAATTAAGTTTCACCAAAACTGTACTCTCCTTACCAGAACTCAACTATCCCTTTAAAGTGATACCTGTAAAGTGTCAGATATTGCACAAAATGACATTTGAGACTGCAATCCTATATCAATATCATTGTAAAATACAATTGAAAGATTTGTGAAAGTTTGAAAGAAAACGAACACTGTTTACCGAGTGAAAAAAACGAATATTGAGTTCATATTTTATCACCGAATACTGATGGTCTGCCATACATTGTCACAGGAATAATCAGCCGTTTGAGATATTCGCACCCGTGTATGTTTACAGACGTAGTACAGAATTCATGGAATTCGCGTTCAAAGTTCAATCTCCGGAATGTTCCCACGCCGCCACGCGTGCTGCAATGCGGACGCGTTTAGCTACGACTATTCAAAACCTGTTGATCAACGGTTTTGAAATAATGATTTTCAATGATAATTATCTTCATACCAAAGGGACATTTGAAAAAATCTAACCCTATTTTATTCTTCTCTTACCATAAGCTAAACAACACGGCAGAAGAGAAACGAGGAAGCTCCAAGTATTTTTCGTGGAGTTAGACACGAAAACATATTTTAGTGACGGAGATACATGTATGACGTAGATACAATTTTAACCTAATTTGAACTTAAACTAGTTTTCAGAATACACCCCACTAGTCTTACATTTTAACTTTACTGCAAATTAAAGACTCTTCATTAAAAAAAGAAAAAAAGAATAAGGTACAAGGAAAGATCAGTGTAAATTCAGTTAATACTACTAGGCTTGATTTACTTGGCACATCATGAATTTCTTTTTCAGGTGACAAATCATACAAACAAGGCAATTGCCGTAATGTTTCTCGCCCGCTTGCGCACTTTTGGTTACAAACAAATACAAGGTTGTATAATTATCAAACATTATAAAGTCCTGCAGGTAAACTTTCACATTTACCATCGAACGCCATCTGTACCGAACACAGGTTGCCCGTGATAAATTCCCGGCGGAGCCCGGCGGGTCGCCGCCGGTACGCCTACGGGACACCTACAGGTGACCCGCCGGTCGCCGGGCGATTTCTTAAGAATCAGCCGGTGACCGGTGGGAGACCGCTCGGGAACCGGTGGGTCATCGGTCGGTCACTGCCGGGACGCCGCGCGGAGAAACTCCCTAATTTAGCCCAGTTGTGACCTAAAAATCGACCGGTGACCGGCGGGACACCGACAGGGCACCGCCCAGGCACCGCTGGGGCTCTACAGCCTGCTCGACTTCCCCAAAATCGTTGGGCGATGCCTAAATTCCAGCGGCGACCGAGCAGGCTACAAATCGACCGGTCGCCGCTCTGAGTTGTGACCGTAGCATTAGCAAAAATACTGCTGCCAGGTCGGGCACGAAGCGTTGTTGTCCTGCAGTGCGATGTTCGCACAACCGTAACGATCCTTTGTCCAACACGTAAGCAATTGCTTAGAAAGTGCAAGCAAAAGGTTTCAGCACAAGCAAAAGCTTGTGCATATGAATTCAAGCAATTGCTTGAACTTGATCTTTTGCTTGACAAGCTCTTGCTTGTGCTTACAGGAATTGCTTATAAGCAATTGCTTGTTTTTATGCATACGGCCCATTAAATATGCAGATGATACTGTTATTATTTTGTGGCTTTATTTTTAAAGGGTGGTTTTAAATGTTGGAAAGACAACAGAAATGGTATTTGACTTCCGTCGTTTACCCCTACCTTACGACACCCCGATGATTCATGGAAAGAGTGTAGATAATGGGCCGTATGCATAAAAACAAGCAATTGCTTATAAGCAGTTGCTTTAAGCACAAGCAAGAGCTTGTCAAGCAAAAGATCAAGTTCAAGCAATTGCTTGAATTCATATGCACAAGCTTTTGCTTGTGCTGAAACCTTTTGCTTGCACTGCCTAAGCAATTGCTTACGTGTTGGACAAAGGATCGTTACGGTTGTGCGAACATCGCACTGCAGGACAACAACGCTTCGTGCCCGACCTGGCAGCAGTATTTTTGCTTACGCAAATAGGGGGAAACAGCACAGAGCATTAGGGGGGTTTCTGTGCAGATCGATGGACGAAAATTGCCGTAAAAAGTCTAAAATAACAGAAATTTGATTAAATATGAAATGACAACATAACCTCTGGAATAAAGAGGTCGTAATCATCCTGAAACGGTATAAAAATTTGATCCTTAAACGCGAATGCCCTGAGTAAGCAAGAGCTCAAGCTGGTCTGGATGTGCTTGAAAAAACGCAAGCAATTGCTTATCAAGACAAGTCAAAGGTTCGTTTTCTGCATACGGTTTCAAGCAATTGCTTGTTTGGTAAGCAATTGCTTACGAGCAGTAAGCAATTGCTTGTGCTAGCCTTTTGCTTGAATCGGTATGCATAAAAACAAGCAATTGCTTGCAAGCAAAAGCATTTGCTTACAAGCACAAGCAATTGCAGTGCGATGTTCGCACAACCGTAACGATACTTTGTCCAACACGTAAGCAATTGCTTAGGCAGTGCAAGCAAAAGGTTTCAGCACAAGCAAAAGCTTGTGCATACGAATTTAAGCAATTGCTTGAACTTGATCTTTTGCTTGACAAGCTCTTGCTTGTGCTTAAAGCATTTGCTTATAAGCAATTGCTTGTTTTTATGCATACGGCCCATTGTCTCAGAGTATAAGTACCTAGGCACTGTTATAGATGACAAGTTACATCGGAACAATAAGTCACAGTTTGTTGCTAGCAAGGCCAGTCAAAGAGTATATTTCTTGAGGAAACTAAAGGAATTTAGAGGAGATAGGAGCATCATGGTACCGTTTCATCAGTCTCTCATTCAAAGGGCCGTATGCATAAAACGTAGCAATTGCTTATAAACAATTGCTTCAAGCACAAGCAAGAGCTTGTCAAGCAAAAGATCAAGTTCAAGCAATTGCTTAATTTCGTATGCATAAGCTTTTGCTTGTGCTGAAACCTTTTGCTTACACTGCCTAAGCAATTGCTTACGTGTTGAACAAAGCATCGTTACGCTTGTGCGAACATCGCACTGCATGACAACAAAGGGGATTCGTAGTGTATGCAAACGTCGTGTAGTCCCTTGCATAGCAGCTTTCCCTGGTCGTGCCCGACCTGGCAACAGTATTTTTCTTACGCAAATATTTTCAAATCATGAACAAAATTGCCTACATGGATATAAATGTCTAAAATAACAGCCATTTGATTAAATATGTAATCACAACATAACCTCTGGAACCAGGAGTTCTAAATCATCCTGAAACGGTATGAAAACTTGATTCTAAAACGCGAATGTTCTTAGTAAGCAAGAGCTCAAGCTGGTCTGGAGGTGCTTGAAAAAACGCAAGCAATTGCTTATCAAGACAAGTAAAAGGTTCGTTTTATGCATACGGTTTTAAGCAATTGCTTGTTTGGTTAGCAATTGCTTACGAGCAGTAAGCAATTGCTTGTGCTTGTAAGCAAAAGCTTTTGCTTGCAAGCAATTGCTTGTTTGTGTGCATACCGATTCAAGCAAAAGGCTAGCACAAGCAATTGCTTGTTTTTATGCATACGGCCCAATGTGTGCTCACATTCATTTTTCTATGTAGCTTGTGAACAAATTGGATAGACCGAATAAATTGGCCAGGCGTGTAACAAGCACAGATCTACCACTTGTCGGTACATTGTATGAGAAACGCTTGCTGTTAAATATTTATGGTATTATGCAAGATATCTCTCATCTCCTACGCAATTGTTTGGAGTTTAAAGATCAGGTTTCAGACTTTGTACTCAATCCCGCGGGAACCGTTTTAGACAATATTTTTATTTTATTGTTTATAAATGGCATTCATTTGTACAACAGACATGCGAACCGTTAGGCCATGCACGTGTACCATTTGTTTGTTATGTGTAATACACGTTAATAAAGTGATAACATTTTCATAATGAGCAGATTTAGTGGTCGGGTTTTAGAATGAAATCAAATAGGGTAACCATTCATATACTCTAATAATTAAAGATGTGTATGCCACTATGTTTCTTTTTTTTCTTCTACACTGCATTTTAGAATTATGTAAGAATTTAATTACATAATGTATGATGTTTAGCTTAGCCAACTGCATTTGGGAAGAATTTAATTACATAATGGTACATGTACGCATGGTTTTATGCAATATTGAATCAAGGTCATTAGTCTTATTGACCGAATGAAACCAAATATAGGTATAATTATTACAGTGTAGACATGCAAGTGATTATGCCTCCAATAAATGTTTTTTCATGTTATGTACATTTTTACTAATTGTAATTAAGTACTTTACATTATTGTTATTATTGCCTTCTCTTGCCTTTTGCCATTGCCATTTGTTAGAAATCTTTTAGAAGGTATTGTAGTAATTTACATATTTCATACCACATTTAATTATTAGATACAAGATTATTCTCGAAGCACCTTTTAAATCAGAGCTTTTCTATCTCTTTACTTATATTGTAATCGAATACAACTGCAGATGAGCTTTCATACTAATATATGCATGTTTATTGGGCTGGAGGATATACCAAATAATCACATTATTTGTGTGGGAATTTATAATTACGAATCAAAAATATAAATCATAACATATCAAACAATATACAAATCAGGGCCCATATTCATAAAAGCCCACTAGCTTAGTTTCATGCTAAGTCTAGTTTTGTGACGTGGCTAGGTACTAAACACATGAACTTTTAGTTGCTAACTAGTGTTAATTTAGTGGGTACCTAAGGCTAAAGAAGCTAACCCTATAGTGGGTTAATGTTGCTCACTTTAATCGTATCTTTTGAAATAGACTTAGCATGGAACTATGCTAGCGGGGTATTATGAATATGGGGCCAAGACGTTTCGTACACTACTGCTGCACTTCGTCAAATACTTGGTTGCGTGGTCGCAATGTATATTATTGTCTATGGGATGCAGCAGGACCAGAATACTCGTTATAACCGGTTCGGCGCTTATTGTTATGTTGTGTTGAAAATTATGATGAATTTTTTTATGCAACACCTCCATTTAGTTTTCATCTACTTTGCTAAATAATTATTCTCGAAGCACCTTTTAAATCAGAGCTTTTCTATCTCTTTACTTATATTGTAATCGAATACAACTGCAGATGAGCTTTCATACTAATATATGCATGTTTATTGGGCTGGAGGATAAACCAAATAATCACATTATTTGTGTGGGAATTTATAATTACGAATCAAAAATATAAATCATAACATATCAAACAATATACAAATCAGGGCCCATATTCATAAAAGCCCACTAGCTTAGTTTCATGCTAAGTCTAGTTTTGTGACGTGGCTAGGTACTAAACACATGAACTTTTAGTTGCTAACTAGTGTTAATTTAGTGGGTACCTAAGGCTAAAGAAGCTAACCCTAAAGTGGGTTAATGTGGCTCACTTTAATCGTATCTTTTGAAATAGACTTAGCATGGAACTATGCTAGCGGGGTATTATGAATATGGGGCCAAGACGTTTCGTACACTACTGCTGCACTTCGTCAAATATTGGTTGCGTGGTCGCAATGTATATCTGTTATTGTCTATTGGGTGCGGCATGACCGGTATACTCGTTATAACCGGTTCGGCGCTTATTGTTGTTTTGTGTTGAAAAAAGGGGCGAAGACAACGGGGGGATGAGGGGGATGCATCCCCCCCACCTCACAAGGTGGGGGGGGGGGGGGGGGATGACGTGTACAATCATCCCCCCCCCAGGTTTTAGGAAAATATATTTTTGTTTTGTGTGTGTGTTTGAATGGTGTAGGTGTGTGTGTTTGTGTGTGTGAGTGGTAAACAATGTATGAGCTAAGACTTGTTAATTCTAACATTCAAAATCTAATTTATACATCAAAGTTTTCGCTGCGCGCTTCGCGCGCGAACAGATTATCTCAGTTTGTTATGTAACTTGTGTATCTGGGGTGAGTACTTTTTTCTACCGGGCATGTAGTTCCCGTGTGCCTACATCGGCATTGCTCTGGCTACTTGTGTGACGTGCACCAAATTGTACCATTTCAAGTATATAAATGCAACAGCTTTTAACCGTTATCCCCCTCCCAAAACCTCCCCATATGGCTCTGCCCCAGCCCTCGGTCGCTTCGCTCCATCGGCACTCATTCGTGGCTGTAGGCTATGTTGTTGGATAATATAATGTGGCATGTGGTTTATGTTGGACCTTTTATTTATTAGTGTGTCAATTATTTGTTTTCTTCGTGAAAAATATATTGAAAATTTCTGGTCGATCAAGTCATATCATGCTTACACAGATGCAGTCAATCTTACTCCCGATTTCCTATCTAGGTATGCACCAGATTGCACAATTTAAAGTCCAAAAATGCAAAAGCTCCCTACCGTGGGAGGGGGAACACACCCTCCCCCCAAATCATAACACGCTTTCTTAGATGCAGTCAATCTTACTCCCCGAATTGCCCCAATTCCCTCGGTCTCGAAACATTTTGGCAGGTGGTCTCGGCCGGAGAAAATGTCATCCACCCCCCCCCCTCCCCCCCCCCCCCCCCCAGGTGTAAGAACCTGTCTACGCCACTGATTGAAAATAACGATTTTTTTTTTTTTTTTTTTTCTTTTTCTTTTTTTCTTTTAAATGCAACACCTCCATTTAGTTTTCCGGTTTGCCCGAATTTCAGGTGCTTTCTTGCCAGAATATAGCCGTTTTCAAAACTCCAGGGGGCCGCTGCAGCCCTCCAGCACTTCCTCACACGCCAATGAACTGCGGTACCCTTATAACGAAGCTGTGCGGGACCCAAAGTAATTCGCTTTTTCAACTTTTTACTTTTGTTATTTTTGAAGCCCTTACTTCCTCAAACATGTCTAAAGAAGGCAAGGTAAATTTACCTGTAAGAACTAAAAGGGGATATCCACCTAGACCCTGTATGAGAACAGGTTCCCACCAGTTCCTCTCGTGGATATTTTTTCCAATCAGGTTTGGCAGCCAACGCCATCAAATAGTTTGTCCCGATCAGGTTTTGGCAGCCAACATCATCAAACGTTTAGTCCAATCAGATTTCAGCAGCCAATGTCATGAAATATTTTGTCCAATCATATTTCAGCATACAATGACATCGAAGTGATGTCAGTTTCTGGTAGCGTGCCCAGATGTTTTAAATGTATTGTTCTATAAATTATTGATTAGATCTGCTAACGACGGAGCTCTCATATTATGATAAGTGATGAAAGTTGCAAAATATATCAGTTTCCAGCAGACACCTTGACTCTTCAAGAAGTTTTCGAAAACGGTATCTGGTATCCATCATCATCATCTGAGTAAAGATCCAGATTACAGACTGACATTTCTATCCTTGCATCAGATCAACATTGACTTTAAGACAAGACCATGGAAAAGGGAAATTCGGATGAGGTATGTACATGTACATATTGTTGTAATAATAGCATTCCTTCTCCTTCTTTTTCGTATCATGTAGTATTTATAACCACTTATGATTATTTTTCTTTTTCATTTAAATGTAATTATAATGATATTATGAGAGTCGTATACAGCCTAGCTTTCAATCCTAGCAGGATCTTCGTCAGGGCAAATGACAGTTACTACAAAAAAAACACAGAATATATACCAACAATAACACATGTATGGATGGGGGCTGAGAGGAGGAAAGGAGGCCGTAAATACCGGCGCAATCGCCGCACCCGCCTAAACGCCGCATGCCGACTTTGGGCATTGAAATTGAAAAGAAAAAATGTGGGAGAAAAGTGCGCTAGGAAAACTGGCGACAAAAAAAGCGAAAGAACTTACCGCGAACAATGGCTGCCTGCTACGCTAATTGGTTGACTTTCATTGAATAGGATAATGCATGCAGTGCCACGGCGGTAGAATGAACGTAACATCAAAAACGTGCCATGCCCCCATGCCGCGCCCCGCCAAATATCCGCCCAAAGTAATCTTGACAAAACTGCCACTATACTATGGTAGCACTGTATGCTACCGCAGCTTACCATCTCGATCAAAATGTCCAAACCTAACCTACTGTACTGCACTGTACTACAGAGAACCAGGTACTGTGTGCAATTGCAATGCATTCATAACGCACGTAGCTAGATCGATGACAGCTAGGCGAGCGCGGCCCGGGGGGGGGGGGGGGGGGGGGGGGGGGGTCTGTCCTCATTGAAAGGGAGGGTATCATGCGTGACCAAGAAAACGAGTAATTAGGGTGGTTTTTTACGATCAGGCGAGATACTCGAGTATCTCGAATAGGGTCTCAAAATCACCCAAAATCAGGAAAAAAGGTATCTTTTTTAGGCTGATAAATTACTCGTTTAGGGGTCTCAAAAAGATGAATTACTCGTTTAGGGTCTCAAAAACTCAGCTTATTTGCTTAGGGTATCAACAATAGTTATCACTTGCTTTTAATAGGGGCTTACAAAAAAAGATTACTTGCTTAGGGTATCAAATATAGTTATGACTTGCTTAAGGGGTTTAACAAAAAAATTGATTACTTGCTTTAGGGTATCAAATTACCGATAATCATACTTACTTAGGTGTATTTTTTGCACCACGCAAATACTCGTTTAGGGTGCTTTTGGCAAGTCCTTGGTCACGCATGATATCCCCCCCTTTCTATGAGGACAGACCCCCCCCCCCCCCCCGGGAGCGCGGCGCTGGCAGTGTGCATTTGTTTCGTAACTTTGAAGTTAAAGGGCAATGCAACTCAAGAATAGAGTTTATCCTACTTGATATATCGTAATATGCATTTTTATTATATATAACATTACTCCAACTCAGATTTCTGCTTTGAAGAAATATGTGAAAACTTTATCGGTATTACCACTATTCATGCGAACACTGAAGGCCGCCATTAATAAATCAGTGAAAAGCTTTTGTTCGGCCCGTAGCACACTCGTCATAGTTTGCAAAGCATGTCGGGCAATTACAAGAACATGGCCGCTCCTATCACCTTTTGCCGCCGTAAGAATTAGTAAAATGTGGGTATGTTCACGTAAGGATTTCATGGGATCCAGGAGGCCAAAATTGCAAGTTATGTATCAAATAAAATGTCTGTTCACCCTCTAAACGATAATAATAGCCGAAAGCCATAGTTTCATTGCCCTTTAAAAACGTATCAGATTTCGCAAATATCAGCAAAAAAAGGTGAGAAACCATTCTAGGCCAGGGTAAACGTAGAAATTTGGCTATATAATGATTTATCACGCAATACAATACAGTGCAATACAACCAATAGTCCCACACCTGCTGAAATGTGTTGTTTTGAGGCCAGTCAAGAATGACATTTTGACTATCTCCGCGTACACGCCGCACCCCGACTTTGCAGGGTTTTTTCGAGGAAAAAGTATGCGGCGATTACGCCGGTAAATACGGTACTCACAATTTGATTCTGTTAATCTCCTTTACATTTCCGATAAGAATGTTGTAACTCTTACGATATTTATACTTTTTATTTGTTTTTATTTGTTTCTTACTGTACAAATGTTTACAATTAGATCTTGTGGAAATATGAGCGTGACTGTAAACCAGTTGGAATAAATGATGGGTGCTTCAAGAAATATTTGATTTTGTAGGTAATGAAAAACTTATTGTAAGAATTGAAAAAAGGGTCTCGGGTTCGATTCTCGGCGAAACATTTTTCTTTGCTCATTTTCATTCATTGAATTGAATTGAAAAAGAACGTGATTATTAAGACAAAATATACTTTCGCTTGATCATAATCGGTTAAAGGGATCTAGTAACTTTGTTAACATGTGCAAAAAGTGATGAATGGTTGATTCAATGTATATTGTTGTTATATGATATGTCCACTGGGTATTGTGTGAAAATTTCAAGTAAATGGACGTTATATGGCCGAGTAATTGGTTATTCCGTAGGTTGGTTATTCCGAAGGTTCGCTATTCCGAAAATGAAATCGGATTCGTTTTTCGAAGGTTCGTTAGTCCGAAAATTAAATCGGGTTCGTTATTCCGGAGGTTCGTTAGTCCGAAAATGAAATATGAAATCGGGTTTGTTATAATACTATAATTTTCAGATTGGCATAGCCACGGGAAGGAAGGAAGAGGGGGGGGGGGGGGGGGGGGGGGGGCTTGCTCAGATACAGGCTCTGTATTAAATAAAGAGAAACAGAACTATAATTTTAGATTGGCGTAGCCACGTGGAAAGAGGATGGGGGGGGGGGGGCTTACTTAATTAAATAAAAAAGATAAAACAAAAACTAATTTAAGATTGGCGTAAAAATAAAAACAAACTGTAATTTCTGATTGGCGTAGCCAAGGGTGGGGGGGGGGGGGGGGGGGGGGGGGGTGGAGGGGCTTGCTTAAACGGTATTACAGATTTGGTAAGGCTGAGCTTTAGTAACCAAAACCTGCACATTAACATTACAAACTCTGTAAAATGGCCTATCATGATTAAAAAAGAGCCATTAAAAGACAAGAGAGGGCGCTACACAAAGTAATGTTTTTTGTGAGATAAGGAAAACTGAGTGTCTAATTTGATAGCGCATACAATTTAATGGCAGAATAAACTTTATTGATAAAAATCGGTTCAGAAACGGCTGGAATATCCATAAACATAACCATTTGTAATAAATGTGGGGCCCCACAAGTATTCGATAATTTTGAACCAACCGTTAAAATTCGTTTTAAATGCTTCCTCTTTTCAAAGAATTTCAAAAGAGGTTTTTAGATAGTTGTTGATTATCTCTCTATCTAATCACTATTTCAACAAAACATCACATGCACAACATTTTATTTTAAATGGTTTAAACAAATGCGTTTTTTGAAGCGCCCTCTTTAGTTTAAACAGCTCTTTTTGAATGATAACATACCTTTTACTTGATCGTTTGTAATTTTTTAATTCCTTTTGTGCATGGTGGAGTTATAACTGTAAGTTTGTATTGTAATGGTGCATGTTTTGGTTACTAAATTCAGTTGGACTAAAACTGTACTCTCTCTACCAGAACTCCACTATCCCTTTAAAGTGATAGTTGAGTTTTGGTATAGAGGGCGCTACACAAAATAATTTTTTTGTGAGATAATGAAAAACTGAGTGTCAAATTCGAAAGAGCATACAATTTTAATGACAGATTCAACTTTATTTGATAAAAATCGGTTCAGAATGGCTGAAATATC
>JBAMJV010001638.1:215000-469064 GCA_037951105.1 Echinarachnius parma | reverse complement strand
AGTACTGACACTGTAGTACAAACTTACAGAAATAAACAATTCATGTTAATTCCTTGTGATGTACATATTTTAAATAAGACAATATCATATTCTTTCAATTACAAGTATTTCAAAAATAATATGTATGTTATTTCATTGTATTTTAGATTACAAATTATTCTTTAAATTCACTTTGAAATGAAGTTATTGCATACAGTACTATAACTATTCAATTAGTTGATGATTATTATACAATGGAACCTCTTTATAACAAACTCTGTTATAACGAGGTACTTGATATAGTGAGGCTATATTTCTCAGGACCAGGTTCTATGCATCTTATAATTTTTGAGCTCTGATAGGATATGAGATATCTGACATGACAAGATAAATTCAATGTCCTGACCCAGGACGAAATTCCAGTTAAAATTTTAATTGGTACCCATTGAATTCAATGGGTACCCATTAAAGCCAATGGGTACCCATTGAAATTCTAATTGGTACCCATTGAAAGTGAATTCAATTGGTACACATTGGCATGGGTTTCAATGGGTACCCATTGATTTCAATTGGTAATTGTTCCATTTTCCATATACTTCGATTACCAATTGATTTAAATTGGTAATTTTCAATTGGTAATCCTGATTACCAATTGAATTCAATTGGTAATATAGTCAATGGGATTTTCACCCTGGGGAGGTACTCGTTATAATGAGGTTTCACTGTACTCACTCATCACACATTCTAACTTCATGGTATTAGTCAGTATCCATTTGTAATGTTATGGCAGGGAAATGGAAGTCCTGGTTACGGTGTACAACAAATATTCGCCTCATCACTTGCTCTTCATAAATTGTAAAAAAAAAAAAAAAAACAATATACAGTCAAACCTGTGTATAGTGACCACCTATTAAAGGGAAGCAAAGAAAGTGGCCACTGCAGACAGGTTCCATTACATCGTTTTTACTCTGCTGGGGATCACTTTTGGTGGCCATTAAGGCAGGTTTGACTGGGCCCATCTATACTTAGCTGCCCAATGAGTGAGAGTGAGAAGAGCGTTAAGCTGGTTTTCAACTAACTTAATTTCTGCATACCATATTGTCGGTCTGGGCCTTCTATTATGATATGCCAAATTGTGGGCATTTCTAATTTTAGAATTTTCCATCAAAAATAAAAGAGAGTTGAATTTGGTGTTTACAAGGTTCCCAACATGATTAATTCCAAAGTACAAAAAGTAACTTTCTCTCTCAAGCAATAACTTCATGTCGTGTCTTCAATATGTTTCAAAATATATCTAATTCTTTGTTTTTCATTTTCTTTGATAATAAATGTTTAAATGTACTTGCTATTTAAAGGGATCTACATGTAGTAACATTGTCCAAATCCTCAAAATCCAATTGGAATTCTAGCGGTTCCCTCATATCTTGTTGTATTCGTATTAACAATAGAAGCACAGAACATATGTTTCAGTTTTCGAATTTAACTTTCGTTAAAAAGATATTTACGATTGAAGTGTTCAGATGTCCACTGGATAGTCATAACCGTGTACAAAGTCAGTGCAATGAGTTAGTGAATATCACTTTGCATTTTTGCTCATTTCTCGGCCATACAACCGCCATTTAACCCAAAATTTTCACACAATACCCTGTGGACGTATCAGATAACAACAATGTACATTGTATCAACCATTCATCACTTTTTTGCACACAAAGTTACCAGATCCCTTTAAACAAAATAAGAGCATTTCTCATAGGCTTCGAATGACTTGTAGCCAGTTTTACAACCACTGCGTTATCTCCAACTGTTTACAACAGCTCACTGCACAGTAGCATTATCATTGTCAACATTTACATAATACCTCAAGTAAATTATCACTTGAAATATCATTGTTAAATTGTTCATATCTCAAGGAAGTTTTCATACAAATATTATTACCATCATCAAAATGTTGATGTGAAGCTTTCATATTAACAAAAAGTAACATTACAACTGACAAAATGTACATAATGATGTGTTCACGTTTTCATAACAGTAGCATTACATGCGACAAAAATGTTTATTATAGTTCAATGAAGATTTTTTTCACAATATCATTAATTTCTGTCAAAATGTACAGAACAACTCAATTTATTCATAACAATAAGTAACATTCCAACTTTATTAAAAAGTTAAGCGGTTTTTCACATTGCTGGTGTCTTTTATATATGAATTATAAATTATAAACTATAAATTCTGTTAACTTTGAAAATACTGTGTCATTTTTAAAAACGATATTTGGTAAATAAATTCCATTTTTATTTATATTCAATTAATGATTTGTTTATACAAAAGACTAAAATTAAATGAAATTAATATATCACAAAAAGCAAACTCATGTGTGTACTAAATGATATATCAAATAGACTTGACCTTTCAATTTCACATCTGATCAATATCATAAGCATACAGTTTACTTAATGATAAAAATGACATTGGTATTTTAGATTAACAAAATACGGACACACTGTATAAGCAAGACTCGAGTTATAATGAATAATGAATTATATAAGATGTGAAATACATTATACAAAATTCAAAATAGAATCAAATAGTAACATTAAATATAAAAAAACTGACAAACAGAAAGAGCACAATAGTTTATATGAGACAACATTTCCCCATGCATACACATTTGTAATGTTGATTTAAGAGTTCAAGTTATATTGAAAATTAAAAAGTACAAGATGTGCTGTTATAGTAAGTTATAGTAATACAAAATTTAAAATATAAACTAATATTTCAATAGTAACATAAAATAAAAGAAACTGACAAACAGAAAGAGCATGATAGTTTATATGAGTACCCTTTTCCATTGATACGCAACATTTTCAATCAAGTAAGAAAACATCTGTTTAACCAAAAATTAAGGTTAGATAAATGCAAAGCTTTAGTATAGGTTTTCTCGGCCAATTTCGTAGGCTTCTCATTCGTTTTGATAAGCGTATCATTCAATTTCGCGAAATTGAGCTGAAGGCTTGTAGTTGTGGTTCAAAATTGCATTTTATTCATACGATTTTGATACAATCTTCGGTCAAGTGATTTACCATTCAATTTAAAAACACGCTATTTGCATTAAATTTTGCCAACCGATTGCACGGAATGCGGTATTACGTAATCACAAATTTTCTCGCTTTAAATTGAATGACAATTTACAAAATAGAAACAAGTTTTAAATTGTATGCAAACAAAATGTTTTTGAATGATCGTTATATGAATTTGAATGCAAAATACAGCTGCGGTGACAAAATCGGCAAAATTGAATACACACAAAATGCTATATTTACATACAAGGAGACAGATTGAATACAAATTAGAGGCATGCATGATTAATGGAATACATTGGACAGAAGGTATTAAAGGGACAGTAGAATTTTGCAAGGTATCTTCCAAGGCCACAAATTAGTTTTCAAATACATTAATTACAGGAATAATATACATTACATGTACACAGTTGAACTTTGATTTAACAATCTTATATCAAGGTAATTTTGCTGGTTCAAGCTCTTTATCTCTGTTTTTTAATGCTACAAGATACTATCACAAGGTCATTTTGTGATCTCAACATCCTCGTTATAAAGATATTGTGGAAAAACAATCATGAGGGTGTTTCACAAAGATTCCAAGTTTAACTTACTCCAAGTTGGACCTAACAATTATGGAAAGCCCTTCGCTTCTTTGTAAAATTGTTGGAACAGTTCTTTTCAAATGCATAGATGTTGATTGAAATCAGTAATATTTGTTATTATCAAGGAGCATTGAAGTTATGGATATACATTTGTGTTGGAAGTTTCAAATACTTGCATTGTTTTGCTTTTGAATATGTTTTATTCCAAGGCTACAAATGGCTTTCCATAATTGTTCGGTCCAACTTAGAGTTAAGTTCAACTTAGAATCTTTGTGAAACACCCCTGGTCTTTTTACCAAGAGACAAATTAAAACCATTACATCAGTTATTTTAAGTACCATAGGCAGTCATCCAAATTGTATATCATTGGATTATTTTCGTTAAATTACAATAATACCAATTGTTATTTTGTTTGTTAAAAAGGCACTTGTGAATACTTTTATAATACTGCAATTATAACATTGAAATTAATTACCCACTGATCAAATATATTTAAAAACCTTAAAGGACAATTCAATGCTGGCTAATTGCTGTTTTTATTATAGCTGAATAGGAGGAATTAAATTTTCCTAAATTACCAACATTATAATTTAACTAAAATATCAAATATATTTCAATTTCAATTTCAATGTCAAGCAAAGACATTCTTTGTAACTCTACAGCTACAAGTTTCTCTTCTTTATGCTTCATCTATCACATTGCCTACAGGAACTTGATGAGTCCTATATCGACTCTACGGGGATTGCAAAATCGACATGTAGTAGGAAACGGGTTACTATTTGCATATTGAGTGTATTCATACCAAATATTGCTGCATCACAACACTTTGATTTCCAGAGTCCTCTAGCATGAACCTTCTTTGACCGGGACCAGAGATACCAACATTGAATTTCGGGTCCTACCAATTAGCGTGAACAAGTGCGAAGAAGTGCGAACAAGCTATTTACTGCGAACATTAGTAATGAAATCCAGTTTGTGCTTGTTCGCAGTACATTTGTTCCCGCTTATAACATCGATATGTAGGTTATTTTCTCACTAAAACCCAAAATAACTGATATGCATTTTTACATTGATGGCTTATTCGCGCTATAGTTCATGATTGTTCGCAGTATTTGCATTTGTTTGCGCTAATTAGTAGGACCGTGAAATTCAGCAATCAGGAAGATTTAGGGAAATTTCATCAGAAATCAGGAAGATGAAATGCATACAACCTAATGACACATATTTTTCGATAATCATGAATATTGGCTATCCGATGCAGTAATCTTGGTCTATCATTATCTTCTGCAAAATCAGGAAGACTTGGCAGCTCTGCCTGGACCCACTCTTGAAAGACTTGATAGACACATTTGTCTTCTGTCAAACCTGTCTTTGTGGCCATCCGTCCATAGCAGCTAACCTGCCTATAGTGGCCACCAAAAGTGATCCCCATCAGAGAAAAACAGTGTAATGGAACATGTCCATAGATGCCACATGTCTACACCGGCCACTTTTCTTCTTCCCCATAGGTGGTCACTACATTATACACAGGTTGGACTGTATTTACTCTCTTTAATTCATGCACACCTTCCCAATATTCTCGACACCAGTGCTCAAGAGTTAAAGATGCAATTGACAAAACAACAGTATTTGATTTGAAGTCACTGTATAACAGTGTTGGTAACTGACAATAGGCCAATTTTGCAGCTGAATGCAGCATCATAGCATTTTGATAGTTCTCCAGAGGGCTTCACGGGGATCAACCCTATTTTAGCGACCACCTGTCTAAAGCAGTCAACCTGTCTAAAGTGGCCACTTAGAGGAAAACCTGTATATAGAGGGGACATGTCTGCAGTGGCCATATTTCTTGTTTCCCCTAGGTGGTTACTATACACAGGTTGGAATATACGTGTATTATGTCTCTAGCTCTCTTTTGCTACACTGTATATATCCATTCTTTGTCGACTCATCCATTCTCCTTAAATGCATATTGCAAATTACTTAGCTCTCCAGAGGGCTTCAGCAAGCAGCTTCTTTAAAGATCTGGAACCATTCTGCTGTTTCAATCTGGACAGTCATCGTACTGATCTTACTGTATCATAACACTTAGCTCTCCAGAGGGCTTCAGCAAGCAACTTCTTTAAAGATCTGGAACCATTCTGCTGTTTCAATCTGGACAGTCACCGTACTGATCTTGCTGCATCGTAACACTTAGCTTTCCAGAGGGCTTCAGCAAGCAGCTTCTTTGAAGATCTGGAACCATTCTGCTGTTTCAATCTGGACAGTCATCGTACTGATCTTGCTGCATCGTTACACTTAGCTTTCCAGAGGGCTTCAGCAAGCAGCTTCTTTGAAGATCTGGAACCATTCTGCTGTTTCAATCTATTCACCGTACTGATTTTGCTGCATCGTTACACTTAGCTTTCCAGAGGGCTTCAGCAAGCAGCTTCTTTGAAGATCTGGAACCATTCTACTGTTTCAATCTGGACAGTCACCGTACTGATCTTGCTGCATCGTAACACTTAGCTTTCCAGAGGGCTTCAGCAAGCAGCTTCTTTGAAGATCTGGAACCATTCTGCTGCATCCACTCCATCATGACTTGGTAGGCCTGCTCGTCTATGCGGTCAAAACGGTGGCGGTAGATTATGTTGGTAACTTCCACGTCAGAGAGTCGGAGATGTCGCCCCAACAATGCCACAGCATCTCCGGGTACCATATCAGCGATGTTCAACATGTCGTCCCTCGTAACCTTGACAGTAGACACTGCAAATAGAAAGAAAGAAAGAATGAGCATAAAGTAAATTTATGCTTGAAATCTTGCAACCTCTAAGCCGATCAATTTCAAAATGAATCTTCTCCAGGTACCATATCAGCGGTTCAACAGCTTGATCCTCGTAACTTGAACAGAAGAAGCTGTGAATAGAAACAAAGAATGAACGTAGATGAGAATATATTGCTTCAAAGGGAGTAGAAAGTGCATATCACACGCATACTGATAGTGAAATTATTCCATAAATCTGGTAATGATACTATCGTATAGATATTATCATCAATCATAATACGGGGCAAAAACAAATTGAAGCAGTCTCATTATATCATTATGAACTTCAATAAAAAGAGGTCTGATATAACAATACCCTCATATAACAAGGTAATGTTGCTGGTCTCAGCTCAGTACATCCTTTTAACCCTAAAAAGGCTGGGCTATTTTGAACCTTTAAAAAAATGGGGGGGGGGGGGGGTAAAAGGCCCCCCCCCCCCCCCCCCCCAAGATCTCGGCAACTGAAACTCAGATCGACTCCAAATTTGGCATGGTTATAGATGTCCATGAGATCTACAATATTGCATAGTTAAATTTTTTTCAAAATTAGAATATGCTAATTAGAGCTAATTAATTATGCAAAAATTGTATTTTTTGTATTTTTCTCGGCAACAGAAACTCCAATCGTCTCCAAATTTTAAAAATCCTGAATATGAATGAGAGGAAAACTGATGTAACAAAATCATTTTCATGGTCCTAAAGACCTTGTCATGAAGAGGTTCCACTGTATGATCTCTTTCACTTACTAGTCAGCTTTGGTTTCAGTGGAGGCTGGTTCTGCTGGGTCCTCCCGCCAGGGCCATGTGCTTGGCCTGTTGGTTGCCCTGTAGGTTGCCCTGGTTGTCCATGTCCTGGTGGCCATCCTTTTGCCTGCGCTCCTGCTGATGTGTTACCATGGTAGTGGGTGATATACGAATCCCCAATATGGACGTTTGATGGTGCCTGACTAAAATTAATCACTGTTTTACCTGAATGCAGAATGGAAAACAGATATCAATTTATAAAATAATGACCATACATTGCAAAATACTCCCTTTTTTGTAATGAAATATAAAGGGATTCATCAACATAAGAAGATTTTTCCAAAAGTGATATTTGAGACTTTAATCATTTACCAATATCATTGTAAGACTCCTCTGAATAATATGTGACATTTTCATAGAAAAGGAACAATGTCTACCTGGTAAGAAAAGTGAAAATTGATTTTTTTATTTTTATCTCCCATCGTTTGGGCGCAAAATCAAAATGTAGAATGTGTATTATAGTAGTAGTTGTGATACTACCCTAGCGTGATGTGTTGAGAATAGTTCGGCATGTGCCTTGCAATTGTGAGTTCCTCAGTTCAAAACCAAACTATGCCCAACCCTTTTCTCCTTCAGCAAGACATTTTCCAAGACACACAAGAGTATCTAATGACAAAGGAAATAATAACATTGTGCATCACATAATGTAGATATTATAAATAAATCATATCACATTTGGCGATATACAATTTGTTATTAATAATAATAGCTTACATACACTACAGGGTTTCTATTAAAGAGCTGTAGCATTATTACTACCCTTTGGTCATCAGGTACAGTTATCGTGTGCACCATCTCAACTCCCTGGGGAGCATACCAGCCTGAGCTACTCTGGATATTAAACACCCGCCTAAGTACCCATTTATAATCCTAGGTAGATGTATAGATACAAACAATTATCATCCTGGACTCACCTGTAGTTATGGTATTCCCTCCACTAGCTGTATTTCCAGATGTTGTTGTAGGTGGTGGACCTGTCTTTCTCTGTTGTGGTTTCCTCCTGCGATTTGAATTACCTGCACAAGAATGAAAGATATTGCATGTTTCTTTTATGAGTGCTAACTATTATCTCCAGAAAATTTGTTTGATTCTGACTGGTTAATTTGATATATGACGTTTGAACCAGAAAAATGCTGTTAAAATTGCAATAATTGGTAAAAAGTCATGATTACTTTCAGTTCCAAATTCATAAAATGTATTTATTTGAATACTATTCAGCAGTTTAAGACACAATTCTATCAAAATGATCATCTACCTGTGTTTTTCTTCTGGAAGTGAGCCAGTCCTTTCTTGTACTGGTCCCTCCAGTCCTTGATGACTACTTCTGGTTCTGCGGGCTTGCATGCCTCCCGTAGCTGCCCATCCACGAAGCAAGGCATCAGCAGAGTGCTCAGAACGCAGTTCCCTTGGAACTTTTCCCATAGATTTTTCAGCTCGCTTTCAGTCTCTATGTGCATCACGAGGACGAATTCACCAACCCCTTTAATTCAAGATGGCAAGAAAAGAAAAGAAAAGAAAACAACACACAGAATAACAGTAAATACATGTGCTAGAGCACAGAAATGGGTTAAAACTTTAAAATGCATTCAGTATATAACCAAAAGTAAGAGGAGTACGCAATACATTCAACTCCTCGAGCTTTATTTAATTGCAGAGCCAAGTATAGAAATGTTTATAGAACTAATATTACACAAACATTATTAACCATCATTAAGATTAATCATAACTAAATTAATTGTACTTTATTGATTGTTACTTTATTAACCCCAAACTAAAACTGAAAAAGAAAACTATACAGACAACACTTTATACAGGCTAAAATGGAAATATTATTGCTGCAGAACTCAATTTGTTTTCTTTCAACCTATTCCCTACTAAATTTTATTAGCAATTTCCATAGAGCTAGTCACAGTATACCAATAGGGTGTTTCACTATTAACACTATAACCTATTTTAGCATCGCTTTCAATGGATAATCATCCCATTGAATAAATGCTAAAATCAATTGTAGCATTTGGTGAAAAACCCCCTTGGTTCTTGTATGCCAATGGGTTAAAGTGGAAAGCTTGTACTACCTCCAGGTTCAGGAAGACGCACTTGGTGAAGCTTGATGCTGGAGGTGCTAAGGAGCAGCGATGCTTGGGATGCCATCCCTCTCCCAGACCCCACCCACCAATCCCTCTGGCGGCATCGACCCAGAAGCGAGTGAATATCTGAAAGACTTTGGCAGCTTAAGCTCATCAAATTGTTCACGTTCAGAATGAGCTTAAGGCCAATCACTGTATACAAATGGGGGGGGGGGGGGGGGGGGGGGGGAAGAGAGCAGCAAAATACAGTTATAATATTTGACATCAACAACCACCTACAAAGACAGCGGATTTTAGGTTGAGGGTATCAGTGCAATGGACACAAATTTTTTTTTTCCTTTTTCATAATAATTGAAATTTAGATTTTGTAAGAGAAAAACAAAATGAATAAATAAATATTGTTTGGCATAAAATATTCAAATTTGAATGCAATGCCTACAAAATCAAATAACAACAACAACAACACCACCAATACCAATTCCCTCTATCAGCATCGACTCAGAAGGGAAGGAATATCTTAAGTTCTCTGGCTGCTGCAAAGCAAAGCATACATCCAATCAAAGATTAGAAAGTTATTCAAGATATATGATTCAAACTCTTTCAGATATTTCTTCTTATTGACTTTGCAACATTCTCATGATCGTAAAAAGGGAACAATACTGATTAATTGACTGCAAATCTTTCCAAAACCTCCAATCAAAGATAAAAAAGTGAGTGCTTACTGTATGAATTGACAGTAGTGGGCGAGGATTCAAGATCAATGATGCGATCTCTGGGTGAGGATGATCGAGCTTCTGTAGAATGAATAACAAACAAGAAAAAACAAAACATTTCAACTTTTGAAATGATCGAGCTTCTGTAGAATGAATGACAAACAAGAAAAAAAGGAAACATTCAACTAGTGAAATTTTCAATACCAATTGCTCTCCTTCCATTATACTTTTCTCCATTTTTTTTTTTTACATTTTCACATCTTATTCCACATACAATCATCTTCATAAAAACATTATATGAATCATAAATACAGAGAAAGGCTAACTAAAATAAAGGATAAATAACACAAATGTTATTATGTTCTTGCTTCGTAACCCTTCTTTTAAGCACAAACAGAAAGGATTACAAATAGTTCCAAATAATACCACTCTTGTCCTTCACAAGACCCTTCATTATGACAGACCCTCTTCACATGGTGCAATAAAAAAAACCTTGAAGTTTTTTCTAAGGCTATCAATCTAGGAATCATACATGAGACATTAATATGCCTTATTGGTGCAAATGGGAAAATATTATTATGAATTCAATGGTTATTAAAGTTTTACAAATTTGTGAAATAACGGGTGATGTTTCACAGATTCCTGAACATAAAATAACTTTAAAATTCTAAAGCTAACCCATGTGAATATCTTTGTGATGTTCTTGGTGAAAAAAATTAATATCAATAGCATTGATATGATTTTTGGTAAACAATGACCTGTAGCTAAATTTAACTTTATGACTGGCTTTTAATATTTTTTTCACACATAATCCAAATTTAATACAAATTTTTCATGGCTTAAAACCAAAGTCCAAAATCACCATTAGAAATGCCCCCTAAAATATTCCTGAATGCTTTCCCCTTACACGATGTCAATGCAGGCAAAAGTTGACGTTTATCTGTAGAGATGAATGAAAACTTCCACCTGCAATGGCATCATTTTGCCATGCCTCTGCAATCCCAAATGTTATGGGGTGGGGGTAGGCAAACAATGGAAGGCTTCTGAACTGGTGAAAACGAGACAACATTTTTACATTATGATAATTATTTTTGTATACACACTCAGACTGGAATCTTGACCAAAAAAAGGATCTTTGGATGAAATATGTTTGGTTTGCCGGCACACTTTAATAATGATGAACAACAAATGAGAGGGTTACCTGCCAGAGGAGGTGCTGCGGGCTGGTTTGCGTAGGCTGCTGAGCACAACGATCCTGCAGCTATCTCAGCTGGACCACTATCATCCTGCACAGAGACTGGTCCTTGCACCGGCGTACTCTGATCATCCGTTGAATGGACGGCCGCGACGTAGGGATTGCAGGATGCAGGTTGGTGCATTTGTTGTGACCCCGATCCCTGAACTTGGGCTTGAGATTGTTGAGGTTGCGTCGTGGGAGGAAGACCGTCTGGTGGAGGGACTGCGGCAACATTGGATGGAGAAGTCGAGGAGAGAGATGGGTTAGAACCAGGTGTTGATGAGTGGTGTGAGGAGCTCTGAGCCGGTTGGGTGTATTGCGGGCCCGTACCCTGACTTTGTGGTTGGGTCATCTGTGCTGTTGTCCTGGTTGGTAATCTGTCTGGTTTTGCAGCTGCAGCTCCATTGGATGCAGGAGTAGATGGTGATTGCAAACCAAACATTGATGATTTGAGTTCGCCCGCTAGAGACAGAGAACTGGGGTCTCCATTAGCTGTTGATAGACTACTTTGCATTTTCTCAAGACTTTGATCATTCTGAGTCACGGGTGCAGCAATGCCACTGAAGTCTCCGGAGTTTGAAGCTTGCGAGGCATTCCGATGTGAAACTGGAGCCTTTGACGGAAGCGAGCTGGTAGTTGGTGTCTGGGATTGATGGCACTCCTCAGAAGGCACAATGTTTTGGGATATGATGCCTTCAGGATCTGCTTTGATTGCTTGGTTTTTACATGCAGAGTCCTCTACTGTGAGATTCCCCAAATCTTTCACCAAAGACTCAACTTGATTACCCTCTCCTCCGGGAAGACTATTTTCCTCTCCTCCAAGAGCATTGTTAACCTCCACTCCTAGAACGTTGATACCTGCTCCACCTTGATCATCGTTACCCTCATCTTGAGGGTCACCATTACCCTCTGCTGCTGTTTCAACCTTCCTCTCTCCTCCAGGAACATTGTTACCCCCCGCTCCTGGAACACTGTTGTTCTCTCCTCCTGCAATACCATTACCCACTGCTCCTGGATCAACCTTCCTCTCTCCTCCAGGAACATTGTTACCCCCTGCTCCTGGAACACTGTTGTTCTCTCCTCCTGCAATACCATTACCCTCTGCTCTTGGATCAACCTGTCTCTCTCCTCCAGGAACATTGTTACCCCCTGCTCCTGGAACACTGTTGTTCTCTCCTCCTGCAATACCATTGCCCTCTGCTCTTGGATCAACCTGTTTCTCTCCTCCAGGAACATTGTTACCCCCTGCTCCTGGAACACTGTTGTTCTCTCCTCCTGCAATAACACTACCCTCTGCTCTTGGATCAACCTGTCTCTCTCCTCCAGGAACATTGTTACCCCCTGCTCCTGGAACACTGTTCTCTACTCCTGCAAAACCATTACCCTCTGCTCCTGGATCAACCTGTCTCTCTCCTCCAGGAACATTGTTACCCCCTACTCCTGGAACACTGTTGTTCTCTCCTGGACTAGGTACTGGGTTAAGCTGTGAAGCAGATAAAATACATACACAGAACTGATATGTTTAACCCACAACAAACGAGTATATACTGTATATGTGAATATATTCATGCAAACTATGAATGAATAAAGATACAAGTATGAACAATTGATTATCAAAATGTCTGGATATTTATCTATCTTTCAAATATGCCAAAAGGCAATGTGGATCTGATGCCTGGTTAGGATGAGTTTCATGAATTTTGAACAACAAAATGAGATCAAAATATTTTTTGACCTCCCAAGTTTTTAACCCCTAAAATGGGAATAAAGAGTACTAACCTTGTTATGCATTTCTTGTAACGCTCTACTTTTCTCACCACTGTAAGACTCGCACAGCTGTCCAGTTATGGCTACGATATCTGAAAATTACATTTGCACAAAATATAAATTATTGTTACACATACAGGCCAGTTTTTCAATTCAATAAATCACTTTTTTTTTCTGTCGGGGTTTGTCATTCATAGCGGTCAATATTTTTATGATAACACTTTCGTAACGTTTATCATGCAGCTCTACAAATTCATACGCGCGTTTATTAATGACGTATGAATGGATTTGCGCATGTCTAATTATGACGTATGAATACGTTTACACATCTCTGCTATAATACGCGCAAATGACACCCTTCATGGGTTAAAAATGTTTAATTAGTAATTTGAGAATCTTCGTCAATGAACAGAACGGATTAAGATGTATGTTTGTGTTTATTCATGTTTGCCTCTGGCATGTCTGGATAGCCTATGTATGATAATAATAATATTGACTGGCTTGTTCTTTCGTGATATATCAGAAATATTGCATGCGCTAGGATCACATTGCACTCGTCTTCGACACGTACAATATGATCCTAGCGAATGCAGTATTTTTGATATATGACTCAAGGCCATTCAATGTTATATGAATATAACATTAATTTTGTAAGGACATGTACAATCAATACATAGAAATATGTTTTGTTTTTTTTTAGGAGCAAATTTAATACATGGATAAAGCAAAGGTGGCATAAAAATTACAAAGTTCCCTGAAAAGTAATACTCTTAGAGCATTATTGTCAATAAAACCAAATTCTAATTTTAAGGACCAACCATCCATTGCTTGCATGCATTTAGTTCTCTGTGAATGCTAAATCTATATCACTTCTACGTAAAGAAAATGTGTAAAATATAAGGCTATCAAATAAAATCATGATAAAATACTTCATAAGTAACAGGATAGATAATACAGCTGATCTTATAACAGTAAGTACATATTAATAATTGTTACAAACTGTGACATAGGTGATCTCTAAGCTAAAAGAATTAAACAACTTTCACATTGTACACTAGCTGTCACAAACACAAACAAAACTGGGGCTACACATCGTATATAACCAAGTACATGCAACACTAATGCAGGGCTCGACACTAGCACATGCCCTATCATCGGGCAAGTAAATATGTACATGTATGTTGGGCATTTAAATGTCATAAATATCCCAGTTTGATTGCCTGATCGGGCAACTGAATAATTGGTCAAAAACAAGAGAAAATGTCAAGTATTGGGGCAAGTACTATTTGAAAATGGATAATTTTACTTGCCCAAACAGGCCAGTAGAGAAAAGAGTTAGTGTTGATGTTTGACTAAAAAATGAACAATATGAAGAAAGACTGTGGGGTCACTTACAGTTGCTAGAGTCCCGGGAAACAAAAACTTTCTTTAAATGTCTTGGGTCAAAAATGTTTTTAGGTTTGGGCTCACCATAATTTTTGAAAAATTAATGAAGAATAAACTAAAATTATTTTCTCATTTTCTTTAAAAATATGACGAAATGTAGTTATCTCACTGTTTTAAATCTATCTGATTTGTGTGAATTTTAACTTTTAGCAAATACATACCGTAAATACCGGCGCAATCGCCGCATCCGCGTAAACGCCGCATGCCGACTTTGGGCATTGAAATTGAAAAAAAAAATGTGGGAGAAAAGTGCGCGAGGAAAACTGGCGACAAAAAAAGCGGGAATAACGGCGGGAAACCAGAAAATCAGCTGGGAAAATGTGCCAAATGCATGCAGTGCCGCGGCGGTAGAATGAACGTAACATCAAAAACGTGCCATGCCCCCATGCCGCGCCCCGCCAAATATCCGCCCAAATAATCTTGACAAAACTGCCACTATACTATGGTAGCACTGTATGCTACCGTAGCTTACCATCTCGATCAAAATGTCCAAACCTAACCCTACAGTACTGCACTGTACTACAGAGAACCAGGTACTGTGATGTACGTACGTGCAAATGCAATGCATTCATAACGCACGTAGCTAGATCAATGACAGCTAGGCGGGAGCTAGGCGAGCGCGGCGCTGGCAGTGTGCATTTGTTTCGTAACTTTGAAGTTAAAAACGTATTAGATTTCGCAAATATCAGCAAAAAAAGGTGAGAAACCATTCTAGGCCAGGGTAAACGTAGACAATTTGGCTATATAATGTTTTATCACGCAATACAATACAGTGCAATACAACCAATAGTCCCACACCTGCTGAAATGTGTTGTTTTGAGGGCAGTCAAGAGTGACATTTTGACTATCTCCGCGTACACGCCGCACCCCGACTTTGCAGGGTATTTTCGAGGAAAAAGTATACGGCGATTACGCCGGTATTTACGGTATTCATATTTCAATTTCAATTTCAATTAAAACAAATTGCAGTTTACCCTTAAATTCTGGGCGATCATTTGCGCTGAAAGTCCACCCCTTCTCCATTATATCTTTGAGTTGTTTAGGCAGGTCACTTCTAATCTTATCAAGCTCTGGTGTCTGCTTCGTAATACACTTCAGGAGATACAACTTCATGGGTCCGCGCCCTGGAATTGACAGAACAAAAAAAAAATAAGGTACTAACAAACAAGTGAATAATATAGGGTTGCATACAGCACTTCAAACCTGTGTATATTAATTGGACCAAGCACTTTCGATAAATTTTTACAAAATTGTATGCTATTTTGTCCATTCTATAATATTTTATAGAAAATAAGTTAATGGCATACCAAAATGGATATAGTCATGGTATTAGGGATTTTTAGCACATACTGACTGCCTTCAATTTGATTAGAGAAAAAAAACAATTACTTTTACCGAATTGTATGGATTTTCTCCATTCTGTACATGTACTTTAAAGGGATCTAATAACATTGTCCTTATCCTCAAAATACAATTGAAATTCTAGCAGTTCCATCATACCTTGTTGTATTTGAATTAACAATAAAAGCATGGGATAGGTTTCTGTAACTGGTGGTGGAGCGAAAATCACTGAATGTTCCTCTCTGTGGGATTTGAAATAATGCTGTTATCCGATCCGGGAACGATCCGATTTCCCGGCGATAATCGCTTCTGAGCCGGATCCGAGACGGATCCGAGAAATAAATTTTCTCGGTAGAAAATATCGGAAGATTTTGCCGACCCATTTTCTCCAGTAATAATTGAAAATGTGTATGTTTGACAGTCCATTAAGTAGTGTAATTTAAATAAAGAATGGGGGAATCAATATTGTTTACTTTATGAGTGGTTATTTTGGAGAAATTATTGGTTCGTTAATTCGTTTCGCAGTCGAAAATTGAACAGGATGCGCAAAATTGCTAGTCATTTGAACGATATTGCCGACGGAAATGCACACAAAGTTAGGCCGACACTCTCGGGGAGACTTCAGATGAATATCTGTATGATCGAGCTGATCAGCCAGTGCATTCTAAAAGTGGCTCAAAATACGTATTTTGGTTATTTGCACCATGTTTAAATGTTTTGATATTCTACTTACATGATTGCATGGCGTTTAAAAGCTGAACAGAAAAAAACTGAGCCCCAAAGCAATGCAAACAACTACTAAAAAAATCGGTAAATAACAACTACATGTATAATACATAACAGATCGCGGATGAATCCGGCGTATGAAACAAAGACCCGTACACGAGCGAGATATGCGTGAAACATGCCAGCAGTGCAGCGGCCCGAAAACTTGCTGCTACCGGTACCGTAATTACTTCAACCTTCCCTCACGAACGTGCTTTGGAAATTTATCGATATATTCAGCGCAGTTTTTCATTGTTTTGGAGGTATTTTTAAAAATCTGTTCAGCTTTCAAATGCCATGTTATCATGTAAGTAGACTACCAAAATTGTGTTGATCACAAAAAGGCTAATTTATAGCCACTTTTTGAAGGCACTCAACAAGAAGATCGGCATATTTTCATGTGATGTTTCCCCGTGACTGGCCGGCTGAGTTCTGTGAATGAGTGGCGCGATGCTGAACAAACGATCGATTTCTAGGCCCAATTCACTTCGGAAAAAATACTTTTCTTGCGAAACTTAGTTAATTCTGAATAGTCTGTAACTGTTTTTCTGTAAAGATTGATATGTGCATGCCTCAAAGCGTCAACATTGTTAATATTATTGGCATATAAAACAAGAAAGATAAGTCTACAACGCTGCATTTTTTTCAGAGCAAATTGCAATATTATTTTTTTTCCGAGATCCGATCCGATCCGAGAATCTCGTTAGCGATTTTGAATTCTACCGATCCGAGATCGATCCGGGATTTTTTCTTTACCTAACAGCATTAATTTGAAAGGCTATTGAGGTAAGATAATAAGCGCCGAGACATAGTCAAGCGACTTATTGTCATCACAAAATAGCATTTCAAATTCTGAGGGAACATTCCACGATTTTCCTGCCAGCAAACAACACATGTTACCGTATTTGTAGGTGTATAAACTGCGCCTGTGTATTAAACGGCATCCAAACTTTGGGTTGTTTTTTAAGAGGAAAACAATTTTCCTTAATAATAGAAATGTGTTGGGAACTGCTTTCATTGTTTCCCATACATCTAAACAAAAATTCTCCTCTTTTGATATATCATGGCTCTTCCGTGTGAAATAATACAATACTTTAACATAACATGACTTGAGGTTAGACAATCAATCACTCGTATTTGACCAAGTCAGATAATGTAATCCATTATTAGTAATACCCACGAGAAAATAAAAGACTAGAAGTTACAGGTATAATGCACTTATCATTGATGATAATCTACTGTTTCCCAAAAAACAATATATCAATTTCTTACCTTCATAAGGGTGTATCCCCGTAACCAATTCATACACAGTCATTGCAAAGCTGCATATGGAAGAGACAAAAATCAGACAATTTGGGGATACAACATTATGAACATTTCATTTAATTTCGTAAACAGATAATTTTAAATATGTGTCTCGTCTTTTTCAGAGGAGCATAAAGTCGCGAGAGGTCGAACCTCAAAAATGTATTATTAGCTCATGACTTTCCCTGGTATTTCTTCTACCGGTATGCAAAATTTCTAGAAAAAAATTAAGAAGAGTTTTAAAGCATGTTTTTTGCGGGTTTGAAAACTTTGCTTTCCAAGATATTTTGCCCCCAAAAGCGATCAATATTAAGGGTGAATGACAGTAGTGGGAAACGCCCCACCCCTTAAAAATGAAATGCACGCTCTTATTACCAACCATATGAAAGAATATAGTTTTACTAATATGGGATTATACAAATTTGGCCAAGAAACCGCCTACTACTCGTAACTGATATATTTGAAAAATTATAAATTGATCTGTTGCGGATAGATATCGCCAATGCGGAATTGCGCATACGCTACGTGCATTATTGACCACGTGCGTTCGCTATACGGGCTTGTCCCCAGCTTGTCGATATCTCCAGTCCAGCGCTAGCGGCGCGGACAGGTGAGGATGGGCGGTGGATTATACATTTCACGGGCGGGTATTGGATTTCTTCCGATATTTATGCATTTAACGCATCGTTAGGTTCGGATTTTACCACACAAGCCCTTTTTAGATACTTATTCAACAATATTGATCAATTATAAATATTTTCTGTAACTTTCCCAAAACAGTTATTCATCTTTAAGCTCCGCCTTTTAACAACCCCTTTGTGCCAATTGAAAATCTCGCTAGCGTTCAAGAGCGGCCGGTGCACATCAAGATTCTTTGATACCTATTGACTGTTCTACCGCTTGCACGGAAATGAGTAAATCAACTAAATGGCCTTCTTTGTTAATCCCTTTGAGCGAGCTGCGCGTGCTGTCTAGGGCATGAACTAAGGGGGACAGGGGTGATTTCGGCTAACAGTTCAGATAAATGACAAGGCCATCATCATCAGAATTGTATCATTTCTCTTCGTTTAGAATTATTGGATGTGTATACTAATACAGATTATCAGTTGAAAGTTGACATGTATTTGATTGGCATGGCCACATTGAACAGAACAAAAAAATTAATGCAAAAGTGCGCAAAAGCAACGCGGCAAGAAGCTAGCGGCAAGGTAAGCACTTGTTTGTCGGTCGTTGCCAATATGCAAACTGAATAGACTACTGTATAAGCTGTTAATTTTGCGAGGGTTTTATTTTCGCGAATTTCGCGAATCACTACCAAAGCGCGAAATTAACAACACGCGAATATATTGGCATGAACTCATGTCAACTTTTGCCACAATGAAATAAGAACGCAATTATTACCAAACGCTGTACCCCCCAGCCACGGAGACAGTACTGTAGTTCAACACTAATATCACGTGCATGTGCTTATCAACCGATATAAAAAGGAGGATGTGGCATAAACTCAACATGGCGCCAAATTTACTTTGTAAACTCTTGCTGGTAGTACTACTAGCGCGTACCTTGTCCGTATATATTTTACCAATCCATTGATACTATCAACATAAACTCAAGATGGCGGCATATTCATGTCATACTCGCGCCTGTCTTGTCCATTTGTAGTTAACAAATATGCTATAAATGTAACATCCATTGAGACTATATATCGGTGCATAAACACGCGCACGTATTCATCGCGCACTTTCTCCGTGCGCTCTAATATCAATACTCATTGACATTCGTGCTTGAATCAATCTCTCATATGTTTGCATGTTCCCGTCAGCGGCACGCCGCCCTGCGATGCCATCTACATGGTCTATGGCAGTAGCTACAGATACAGAGTGCAATACAGACAATGAGTGATTTCAAGTTCGGTGTTTAACGCTGGTGTTAGTGTTTAATAAACACTAACACCGGCCTAAACACCGAACTTGAACTCTTGCAGTGTTAGGAGTTGACCTCTGGAATTTTGCAACTTCCGGTGGCTGGTGTTGTAATTTTATGGAAATGTCGTCTGCTTGAACTGAGCTTCATGGCTGGTGTTAAGGATTTGCGTACAAATTTCCCATTCACTAACACTAGCCCCTAGGGATTTAAGAAATGGTGATTTCAAGTTCGGTGTTAGTGCAGTGTTAGAGTAGAAGTATGTATACGATGAATTCATAATATTCTATTTATATTCTATTCTATTCTATTTAATGAATAGAATTAATGGAAACGATAAATGAACCAATTAATTCGAAGACGGTTTTGAGTCTAGTCAGCTTGGGTTGACGATCCAACTAAAAATAAACCAACAATTAAGATAAATAAAAAACAATTAGGCAATTAAACAAAGTGATGCTATAGACACAAAACTAACAGAAAAGTTAGATTTTTTTCTTTACTCTATAATAGAGTACTAGTAGTAGGAGAAGAAGTAGTAATAGTTCTAAAGTAGTAGATTGTGGTATATATTTAAAATGTATCATTAATAATGTTATCAAATTGACCCTCGTTCATTTGTCAAGTGACCGCCACCAGCTCCACCCCCCCCCCCCTCTCTTCCCCCGCCGCCAATGATTTAGTGTGAACGTCAAATCAATGAATTAATCATAACGCAGGCTACCGTAGTCGATCTTAATTTAGAATATGAATTGAATTCTTGTGTTTGCAAATATTGATAACACACGGTCCATAAAGTACCTAGATTTACCGTCTTCTTGAATATTTAGTAAAAAAATCAAACATAATTGAGGGTTATTATGTTGGTAAGCCAATAGTGATACATTTCTTGGGGATACATTATTAAGATCGATAAACAACCAATACGAGTCTGATCTTGAGTCTAACTAATTTATGGTAATTAATTAGGTCATGGTAATTACACGTACGCCAAAATAACGTAAACAAACAACGTATAATATTATGCATGCGCGCACAATCATGCAGCTAAATATAGACTTCGCTTCGCCTTCGCTTCGGATTCGGCCTATCTCCAACTCCATGATCCAAGACCATCACCAGCTTGCTGAAAATACATGTAGCCTCTGACATGGACCTGTCCTGTGCTGTGTCCATCCTTTTCTGTGTAAGTCATAATAATTAATATGTCAAAGTCAAACTCAAGCTATTTTACAATTAGATGAATTACATGTATAGCTGTTAACTCGACTCGTTAATTGGCCAGAACTAGCACATAGACTAGTACAGTAGTAGTAGCACTAGCAGAAGTTAATACTATTAATATTTTGTACTTACTAGTTACTTACTTATCTTTTTCTAGTACTATCTAGTAGATAGTAGCCTAGTCTACTATTAACTAGTTCTAGACTAGGCAGTCTAGGCTAGGTCCTCAGAGAACTAGTTAGTCAAGACAAGAGCTGACATCCCGCTGACATGCCGGATAGGCCTAGACTTAGTACTACGTACTATATACTAGTCTAGATATGTATTAAGCATAGCATACTCCTGGCCCCTGGGGCAAAGGCTATTACTTTATTAGGCTAAGCTAAGTCTAAGATCGAGTAAGACTAAGATTAAGGCTAGCAATTTAGCATCATCTACTACTACTACTAGTAGTACTACTACTAGTAGTACTAGTACTAGTAGTAGCCCCCGAGGCCAGCATGCTAGCCTATAAATTAAGGCTAAAGCTTACTTAGCCTAGCCTAGGGCTAGGCTAAGCCTAAGACTTCACTCAGTCTTAGACGTAGTGTTTTAGGTAGCCATAAAGCAAACATTTGTCTCTGTTTATTCCACTTGCACTGCACTGACTGACGCTATTACAATTACGGTCTTGACTCTAGACTACTCTAGTTTAATATTGGGACTGATAGTGATATCATGCTGCATGCAACGAATATTGCTTAATTATTCATGTAATTATTATATTATAATTTATAGTTCGACCGTGCTTGCCTGGCTTCGCCTGGGCATAGGCACAGTAGGCAGTAGGCCTAGACCTAGTCAGAAATAAACTGAACTAAACTAGATAAGACTATATATATAGCTAGATATAGATTGAATTGATTGATTGATTGATTGATTGATTGATTGATTGATTGATTGATTGATTGATTGATTGATTGATTGATTGATTGATTGATTGATTGGTTGATTGATAAATTAAATTGATTGATTGTTTGATTGATTGATTGATTGATTGATTATTGATTGATTGATTGATTGATTGGTAGATTGATTGATTGATTGATTGATTGATTGATTGATTGATCGATTGAATTGATTGATGGTTGATTGATTGATTGATTGATTGATTGATTGATTGGTAGATTGACCTGATTCATTCACCATAATTATAAATTATTTAATTCAATCATTATTTTATTAACTCACTAACTCACTTTCACATGCATGCACATGCAACGCCGTTAACGGCCACGAGCAGACTATTAAAGAACGCCGCAACTTCTGGCGTAATGCGTAGTGAATGTTCCGCTGCGTATAGCACTGTTCAGCTGCAAATCAATATTTGTCAAAATTCGCGCATGACACTCGTGACACGTCTTTAGAATTATTCTAATAACAAAAGAAATAATGCAAATGGTATGATTTTACATTTACTAACTGACAGAACTGCATAGTATCGTCTCAGATTACCCTGAATTATGAACAGCAGTATCATAAACGTAATGATTGAAATGATTTGAAAAAGGGTTTCGGCATTTTCGTCGGCATTTTAAACCCTTTTTGTTCTTTTTCGCTGGTGTTAGGGCGGTGTTTAGATATCGATAGCACTATCGGTATCGGTTCTCCCAAACCGAACAGCTGATTTTGAGCTCGATTTAAGCAGCTCTTGGAGTAACACCACTCTAACACCAGCCCAACACCGAACTTGAAATCACTCAATGCGTAACCATAGACTTGTACAGTATTCAGCTCTATATGTGAAACTCATTATTATTTATTAGTACGAGAATCGCCATTCACGGGACAATGCTTCTAGTTACTATAAAGCTTATAAATCATATTTTGACCGAAACTGAGGTAAAATTTGTGTACATTTTAACAATATTTCCATAGAAATTACATTATGTTATGTCGCTGTTATGATAGAATACACATTTGTTCATTTATTAAAAGGATTTTCTCATGCAAAGTACACATCATTTTTGTCATATTCTAATTTCTGTGCAATGCTATTTTCTCACAGGGCCGGCAGATCGCGAAATTAACAACTCGCGAAAATGTCTGAGACCCTCTCATTCGCGAAAATATCTGTACGCGAAAATATTGGCGTATACAGTACATGCAGTATTGCGTGTAATACACGTAATCAAGGCCGTCTGCAAATTGACTATGATAAACAAAAATAAACAAAAACCTGATTTATACAGTCCCGGATACAGTCTATCCAATACTGGATAAACAAATAATATGAACAAAGAGGTGGTTAAAAAAAGAAGACAGATAATTCTACATGATAATGACATCGCTGGGTTTGAAAATTTAATTCTTAGTGTTCTGGGCAATTCCAAGCAAACATTGACATAACCACTGATTTTTCAAATTCGTTGTACCATAACAAATTTGGTATCAAATGAAAGCTAAAAGATTGAACTTTCCAAAAATGTATTTTGTTTTTGAAAAAAAAAAATTGTAAACTATTATTTTATTGTTAATATGTAGCATAAATTAATATTCAGTTATTTTCACAAGACATTCAATTAAATATTAAGCATAAAAGAACTGCGAAAAGGAGTTTTCATAAAATTTTATTTCAGTGTTGATAGGATCATTGCTTCAATTTTTCAGATAAATATCAATTTCGTCATTTTCGCTCTTCGTTCCGCTTCAGTGACTGTCTCATTTACAATCATTAATATGTCACGGCGTTACACTAAAAACATATATTTTTAATATTTCTGGAAAAATATGAATGGGAATGAAATAATTTTTTGTTTTCTCTGTATTAGCCCATAGGGCTATAATATGCATGCTGAATAGCAGCATTATCTTTTACCACTTATTAATATAATCAATATCAATTTGGTCACGGCGTTACGTTTTGTGTAACGCCGTGACGCTACCTACTGGATTCCCATTGACATAACACAGTAGACATAATCAAATAGTGTAAGATATTTTTTGTAGGTATGCTTGGGCATTGCTCATGCTATAATTATATGAATAGGGTCAGTTGATAATGTTTCCATCTCAAAGTTACCTGAGTCATGTATGTGTATGAGTTGTATGTCTGTCTGTCTGTATGTGCATCTGTACATCAGTGGTCTTTTTTTTGCAATATCTCAAGAATCGTTGGATGGATTTCGTTCAAACTTTGTACAATCCATGTATTTAGAGGTACGGATTATTGGATATGATTTAGGTCCATGAGGTCAAAGGTCAAAGGTCACATAGCTAACAAATATGCAAAAATTATATTATTATCAAGATAGTTTGAGAATCCTTGAAGGATAACATGATAATAATACTGGTATGCGTCCAGTGAAGTATATGACCTGGTTAGGGAATGGGGTCATGGGAGGTCATAGGTCAACAGGTCAAAATATTGTTGTTGTTTTTTGTTCTCACAATTAAGTTCCAGAATCAATGTTAGAAAGAGTACTGTAGGTAAAAGACAATTTTCTGAAACTGTTTGGGGCACAGGTCAAAGGTCACTCGGATAATTACCAATTCAAAAACAAACATTTACTAACTCTGAAATCATGTTACATGAAACAAATCACTTGCAAATATGCACTGTGCAGACCAAAAATTAAACATTTGTATGTTATTTCGAGAAACAAGGTCAAAGGTCAGATGTCAAAGGTCTCATATTTCATTGTTACATTTAAGTATGTATTTTGGTTTTAATATTTGATGGTTCCATTGACTAACTTCTGAAATAGATAAGAATTTCAATTATGTCCTAAAAGATTTTTTGATCAATGGAGGGCGCTGTGCTGCAAATTTGTGTCATGCGGATGATCATTTAATAGCATCTTGGTTATATCACCCATTCATCTAGTTCTTTATTGATTCTGGATCACTACATTAAAATTATATCATATTATTCATCTTTTTAATATCTCCCATATATATAACATGTACAATTCAGAGGTCACGGCGTTACAGTCACGGCGTTACAGTGCATAGATACATTTATGATATCATATTTACTATGAGCATTGGATTTTTTCTACATTTTTATTTGGATGTTCTAGCTTGATGTCTTGTACAAAGAATCAATGTGACAAAAGTGCAAAATGTTCCTGTAGTTCACAGAGTTTACTTAGTTTCTTAGCATGTAAGAAACCCATGTCTTTTTGCCGTCACGGCGTTACGGCAGATATTGATATTCATAATTAATAATTTATTGGGAATTTTGGTTTTCTTGCCTATTGTAAATTATTGGTAGGATAGTGGTTACAGATGCATATCAAAAGTTGGTTCTAGATATTTAGATTTTATGAGTTATTTGGACTTTCATTGTGAGAAACACCCTCTGACCGTCACGGCGTTTGCTTGGAATTGCCCTTCTATTATGTTATTATGAACTCTTGTAAGATATTGCATTAGGTAGTAAGGTACGATGAGGCGCGCCCTGTCGCAGCTGTATTTATTTCCAGAGCATTCAAAATTGCACTCAGAAAAACGTTAATAACTCCACGTTGCATAATCATTTTGAGACAAACTTGATATTGTATTAAAGCTTAGATAATGCCAATTCGAACTAGGTAAAATCAAGACAGATTTTCATTCCTTCTATACCTGACAGTTTACATATTAAAATTATAAGACTTTCTAGATTATATACTCTTTTCTAGAGCTTAATTACCTAGATTTATACCCATACCGATACTTTGAAGTTTGGTACCAACCTGTACACATCATACTTGGTGTTCACATTTGTGCTTGAATCAAACATTTCTGGGGGCTTGTGTGAATCGGTGCCATACGTCATGTTTGTTCGCAATGAAGTTGATGAAGTCGATAGGCCAAAGTCAGCAATCTGTATGATTTTGTAAATAAGTACACACATTTTCTTCATTCATGCACTTTGTCACAATTTGTTTGTATTTTCCAATTAAATATCATATTAGAACTTTATTAATGTATTTATATACATGAATTTAGCCATGAAAATTACACAATTTACAAGCACTAATAATACAAACAAGGTAGATGTTGAATGATTTAATTTTTGATAGGTCATTAAAATCAATATTACTTGCTGCACAATTGTGAATAAAGATCTTTAACCCTAAAAGAGCCAGGCTATATGAGGTCTTTCTTCAGGCTGGGGGAGAGACCATTATGGTCCCCCTTAGATCTTGGTAGAGAAACAATTGCAGCAACATTGTGCATGCGTGTGGTGGCACCATTTTTTAGCTTTGCCAAGCAATAAGGAAAGACGTGGAGGAAGGGGGCCACCCTGCTCTATTAGGGTTAACTGGTGGTGAAGGGAATATCACAGATTACACAAATAGGCCATTTTAAAAATTCAATAAACTGTATTTTGTTTCCCTCTCGGGCGTGTCTTTCATACAGATATTATTGTTATGATATTATTATCGTAACATGTATTCTGTAGCTATACAAATGTGGATTTGCAGTGTATTATCAGTACTTCCATAGAGCTGAATAATCAATCCAGCGCATAAGGGCGCACATTCATGCGCATGCTTATTAATGACGTACACGTACATTAATGACGTCAGAGTAGGTTTACGCAACTCGCAAATGATCCTTAATGGGTTGAAAATGTTTAATCAGTAATTTGAGATTCAATGTATACTGGTCATCTTCCATGGATTAAGATTTAATGTTTTGTTCATTTATGTTTTCTGCTGGGTAGTATGTATAATAATAATATTGACTGGCTTGTTCTTGCATGATATATCAGAAATATTGCATTCACTAGGACCATATTACACTCATCTTCAACTCGTGCAATATGATCCTAGCGAATGCAAATCTGATATACCACTCAAGGCCAGTTAAAATTATATAAATGTTCCTCTGAGCTCGATTAGAAAATGTGGCTTTTCAAAGTGATATGTTGACAAGTTATTGTGATGTCATAATAGATCCCCTCTCTCTCTCTCATTGTGACGTCAGAGTACAATCTCTCTTGTAGCGCGCACCATGCAGTGAATATAGTGGGCTCTGCCATGTAATATAACAAAATATTATACCAATCACCTGACTGCGGTGAGCCAATCAATGAATTGCATTTTACTAAGTCATATCTGCGAGTTGCAAGTGATGACTAACCTTCACATTGAAGTTACTATCCACAAGGACATTCTCCAGTTTGAGGTCCCGATGGATGATGTCTATGGAATGGAGGCTCTTCATCCCTAGTGCCATCTTGTGCACCATCTCCACAGTGATGGGCCACGGAGGTACGTCTTTATACTTCTCTGTCCTGAAATGCCAGAGTGAGCCACCTTCTATGTACTCCATAATGATGCCAGAGAGTTCTGGCCCTTCCTCGATGAAGCCCTTGATTTTGACGATGTGATCATAGAGAACCATCTTGGCAAGCTTCTTAATCTCCTTTGTGTACATTTCCATCCAGTCACTGTGAAATGGGAAGAATAAAACAGTCAAACCTGTCTAAAAGACCAACTAAGGGAGACACAAAAAGCATCCATTTTTAATGAGCAGGTGGTCTTAATATGGAGGTTTATTTGCATGCATGTAATACATCTTCTAGGGAATCAAGAATAGTGGTCTTTATAGAAAAGTGGTCACTAGAGTAGGTTTGATTGTAATAACAAATAAATCATAATAAGTATTACTTAGCTATTCACTTCTTAAGCGATGTCCCCTCTATAGCGCATCATTATCACCCAAGTAATCGGATACACAATGAAGTCACTCCAGCACACAACTTGCACATTTTAAACTTCCTAGGGAATATTCAGTCATGCACTTCCCAGGAACACAGAGTGCTAGGGAATCACATTCCAATCCTTCCAGGTACCCATTTAGATTTACATCCCTCAGCTAGCTTAGCCAAAATAACTGGTCTGAGTAGGGTTAACCCTGAAAAGTAGAGGTGTTTTTTTTTAACCTTCTGAGGGGTTAGGATGGAGGGACTCAACTCCCCCGATTTCGATCAAATTTAGAGAGGCCCATATGTTCTGATGTAATCAATAAGAATGCAATATTGAATTATTTTAACTAAATGGTATTTAAAGCTTATCATAATGCATTCCTGCTAATTGTTAATCAATGTTTTGCTTTATTTTCCTTTTCTAGGATTTGTATGGACATGGAAAAAACATTATGGAAATGTTTTCAAAAGGTGACATTTTGGAGTAATCATATTAATTGAGGGAATAGAGGCTACAAACCTCTGTTCCGGTTTGGCCAACTTGACAGCCACGAGGTCATGAACCTCGTGCCAAGCTTTCACCACGACCCCAAAAGAACCGCTTCCTATAATATGCTCCTTCCTTTCGCTCGCATCCAGAAAGTTGTATCGTTGGTTGAGCTCTGAAGCCTTCATAGAGAGGTTCATTTCCACACTGATGGGGCCAATGGAGGGCGGAGCATCCTTACACTCGTCTCCCACGGCAACAAGAGGCATGTCAGTATCATCACCATCACCAGCAGTTTGTTTTCCAGCAATCTCGGTTTCTTTGACATTACCTACATGTACATACAATGTAGATTATAGAATATTGTAAACATTTACAAGAGACAATCAAAGAAATTGACAGAATTGAGATAAAAATCTATTCTGGCGGAAAAAATAAGATTTCCATATATACAACAGCACAACAAAAGAGGAAAGGAGAGTAAACTAATATTGTAATTATTAAGCTATACCTTTTAAAACAGCAAGTGATTTAAAAACAAAATTGAATGGGGTAAGAATGAATCGAGGAAGATGGCAAGGGATTTTGGTTGAAAACGGCACAATTGAATCTTCATATGGCAAGGAGCTATACCTTTAAAACAGAATGCGTTTAAAATGCTAAACCTAAACACCACCCCCTCTAAATAAGGAAATAATATCTTAGAAAATACCAATGATGATGTGCAAATGAGAACCTATTAATTCTTTGTACTATAGCAACAGCAACATTTTGAATAGGCATGGCTATAAACTATAATAACGGTCTGCTCTCCTTCTGCGATATATATTTTCTTTCATTTTAGTGATCCATTAAGTCTTTTAAATTCACCCATAATCACTTATTAATGTCAACATTTCTCTTTTAGAATGAAATGTCTGGAGCCCTAATTATGGAGATATCTACACTTGAATTGGAAAGCTTTCATGCTTTTGATTGTTGTCAAAGTAGATGATAAAACCTGATAAATATTGTCACATTTTGTACAAGGTAACAAATTTTCTTTTTCTAGAAAACTATCACACATATTTAAAATAAATCTTACAATGATATTGGTATTAAAGTCTACAATATCACTTTTGGAAAAACTTTATGGCATTCTCTAGTCTCTACCAAAGCGTGCCCATAACTTGGCATGCCTGATGCTCTATGCAAATTGCAATGAGCATCTTTATGTTGTGCATGCCAAGTCGTGGGCATGCTTTGGTAGAGAATGCCAACTTTATGGAGTTTACACTTAATGGATCATTTCAAGATATTAGCGAGCAAGAAGGAAACATGGGAAAAGAGGTTCATTACCATCTCCAGCAAAGGAGGCTGTGGCAACTGCATCCTTCTCTATTTTCTTGGCTTCGTCATTCTCGTTGGGATGATACACAGAGTTCAATGCTTTGTCTTCTGATGCAGTTCCAATGCCTGAACTGCTGCAGGCCATGGTCACTCTCTACACTGGACCAGTCTAAATTAATAATGAAACAGAAAAGAAAGTTAACAATGTTCAAGACAAATGTTTGAAGTACTTGGTCAAATTGGCTTTATCATTTCCAGTTGGATGATAGACAAAGTTCAATGCGCTGCCTTCCGATGCAGTTCCAACAACATCTGAACTGCTGCAGGCCATCTTCACTCTCTACACTGGGCCGGTCTACATAAAACAGGAAACAAATTTTACAATGTTTTCAAACAAAAAACTTGCGGTCACTAAAATCAAATTTAGCGGAGCAGCTATGCCGCTATAGCTAGCAGTGACTTGCAAGTGGAGAGAGTACCGTACTCCAGTCTGCAGTGCGCGCGCACGCCGTACCTGTTTCTTCCGTAGCCCGAGTGGATGGCTCTAAATCTGAAACTAAATCAAACGATCATATGGGTGGCTATATGATCGATCGTAAATACGCCAAAGCTCGGACAAGCATGACAAGGATGTATTAAAAAAAAAAACATTTCTTGGCCCGTACAAACTGGTCCCTTTTTTAAAAGTAGGTCAATTGATTAACTAAGAATAGCAAAGTAAACAACATACATTACTTTCTCTCACGTTTTGAGTCTGTTTATGTAGTGCGTGTGCTCCATAAACAGGGGTCTATGAGGGCACGTGCGGAGTTACCAATTTTGTCGAAATTTGCTGGTCTGCTAGTGAAGGTCCAGACCACACTGTTAGCCACACTGTACTTGCTATTGCACTTCAACTACCATCATTTGCAAAAGTTTAAGACCACCCTTCCAAAATGCAATAACTAAAAAAACACAACAAAGTTAAACATATTTATTTTTCAGACATACTTTTATTTTTAACGCATAACCTTTGTATCACACTTGAACTGCTGGGCTTATACCATTACCAGCAAAAAAAATACATGGGGGCGGCGGGCGAATTCGCCCCCGAAATGCACAAATTCGCCCCCGGAAAAAAACAATTCGCCCCCGAAATTGTTTTTGTTTTTTTTGGATTTTCAACATTTTTTGTGGGAATTTTCTGTTTGGATTGTGATCAAATGCTTATAAAATGATCACTTACAGCATTATAGCTTATTAATAGCCCCTGAAATTCGAAAAAAGAGCCTGAAATTTGTAGCCCCCGAAAGTTGGAAAAGTAGCCCCCGAAAATGGAGCCCCCAAAAATGGAGCCCCCGAAATAAAAATATTAATTTTTTCGCTGACCATTACTCTTTTGCTACTGACCACTATAGTAAACATTCAATAAGACAAAAAAAATGCAGTCCAAATTATTGAAATACCCACAAATTCCCAGGTGGTCTTAAACTTTTGCAAATGATGGTATTATTGCTATTATCTTGAGCTATTGATTATTTGATATACTTTAAATTATTCCATTTCGATATTAAAGGCAATGGTGAGTGTTGGTCAAACTTAACTTTAGTAACCAAAACCTGCACGATTACGGTACAAACTAATAGTTATAACTTCACCATGCTCGAAAAGTATAGACAATTACAAACGACAAAGTAAAACCCCTGTTATCATTCAAAAAGAGCCGTTACAACTCGAAGTGTCAAATTAACTCTAGAGTTAGCCAGCGCGAAGCACTAGCGTTCTAGGTCCTATATAATACGGGACTGTAGTGCAGTGCGCGGTAATAGTGCGTGTAGTATGTATCGCAACTCGCAAGCCCCATTCGTTCGCCTTTTGTTCAGAGTCGCGCTAACACATGGAGAGAAGTCCATGAGGCGCATAATATATCACTGATTGTTTGCGGAATGGAGGGAAAAATCACAATCTTAATCCACCCGATAGTTGGATCACATATCGGAGAGTGAATTGCTGGTAAGTACCGTATCATATGTATAGTTTTAAGCACAATTAGTGTGCACAAAAATATTTGGTTTCAGTTCTTTATTATGAAGACCTAGAACGCAAGTGCCTCGCACTAGCATTCTCTAAAAAGTGATACCCGGGCATCAACCACTTTTATATGATATTTTGAAAGCCAATTCCACAACAATTAGAGGATTTGAATGAGAATTATTATTATTTCCCATGTTTTTTTCGATGATCTTTCATATGGAATTGAAATCAGCCAAATCCGTTACAATTTATGTCGGGGGGGCACTTTGGAAATTACCAACACTCACCATTGCCTTTAATTACTTTAAAAAGTAATTTTACTTTCCATTACACTAACTTGCTATTACGCTGAATTATAAACTATATTATGTTGCTATTGAAATATAATTCTAAATAATTTCATTTTAATGTCAGTTAATTAAGTGTTAGTATATCTTTTGTAATGCATTCTATATTGTTCATTATACTATTTTACTGCCCTGTGCTGGCAATTATATGCCAGTGTCCTAGTGAAGGTCCCGACCACACTGTTAGCCACACTGTACTTCCTATTGCACTTAAACTGTATATGTGACCTTACACCACAAAACGACCGTTATGTCGCTGTGGTAGTTTCTCTCTTATTAGCTAAAATAGTCAAATTTTGTTCAAAATATGAGATTAATGATTTTGGTATTTCCTGAATAAGCATATCTTAATCTACCTCCTGTGAAGTTTTGAGCATTGGAAATCATGTTTAAATATTATTTTTCATCTAATAAATGTTATCTTATTACAGCGCTTGAATGGACACTGATCTTTTAAGCGGCCTGTTTCTCCCTTATTTTAAAAATGCTTCAACCATATTCCAAATCTTTGACGTTCATTTTGAAATGGTTTGCTTAGTCCAAATATGAAAAAATTATATACCATTTTAAAGGTAATGACTTCTATTTTAATGTTAAATGAAAATCAGCACAATCAGTTTTCCCCGACTTATTGGTCGTTTTGTGGTGTAAGGTCACATATTACTATTATATTGAGCTATTGATTATTTGATATATTACTTTAAATTATTCCATTTCAATTTTAATTACTTTAAAAAGTTATTAAATTTTACTTTCCATTACACTTACTTGCTATTACGCTGAATTATTTATTCATACTACTATGTTGCTATTGAAATAGAATTCTAAATAATTTCATTTTAATGTCAGTTAGTTAAATAATTAAGTGTTAGATATCTTTTGTAATGCATTCTATATTGTTCATTATACTATTTAACTGCCCTGCGCTGGCAATTATATGCCTGTGTCCTGGGATGTGTATTTCCTTTTATTTGTTGGCGAAATTTGCCTAATAAATTGATGATTTAAAAAAATAAAAAGTATACCACCACATTTCGGGTAATTTTATTGTTGATATTGGGGATAATATTTGCAATGTTCTTGTCTATTTTTGTAGCGAGCAAATAGGAAGAAAATAATGAATTAATATATTTATATTTCATGTGTGGTTTTACTTTATAGTAGATTAGCCTACGGTGATTTTCATGAGAAACGTATATTAGTGCATCCGTGAAGTAATGGATTTTGAGGCTCGTTCCATTACTCGTTGATTATTTATTAAATCAAATATGGGAAAAGTTAAAAGGTTTCAAATGATTTATTTGTATAGAACGATTTTCTAAAATCATGATTTGAAATATCAAAGTAGTGCATAAAGTCTTCTTTTAAATGTTTTAGGAGTAATAGTAGATAAGTTATTATGGAAAGATCATATTGATTTTATTTGTAATAAGATTTCTAAGAATATAGGTATTATGTTTAAAGGGTGACTAAATTACAAATGCATGTTGACTTATGTTGATCTGTAATAATGAATACATCACAAATCTTTTGACTTTTTGATGTTACATTTTTGTCATATTTTTTATATTAATTTTTCTATTACTTTTATTCTACCTGCTAAGCTCCACCCCTAAAAAAAACATCCAGAAGCTTATGACTTTTTTGACATCATATGCCAGTCAATTCATCAGTCAGCTAGATGAACAAAAGACATTGGTATGTCCCTTCCCATCAACTGACTACCTGTTCACAATAGTGTAGAAGGCAAAATAAGTACTCGGAGAGACGAGAGTAAGTATATATGACAACTGCTTGGTTTAATCGTCGTAAGCTCAACTGCCCTACCTAGCATGGTGCAACATGCCAGGTACATGACCAAACCCATAACCAAACTAGAATTGTAATACTTGTTTAGAACAAGTATAGGTGGGCTGGTCGAACTAAAATTAAAGACATAATCAAGGGCTCATTTGAGATAGCTTATTGTCTCAGCTACAACATACTCGAAGTTCAGCGTAAACGAAGCTAAAACGAAGAAGATATTGGTCGCGAAAGACGGGAATGTAGAATCCAGTTTTGAAAAAAAGTCATGTCCCATAGAGAATACACGCAAAATGTGAAAAAATGACATACCTCCTTAAATCGCAAAAATACGCCATGATGCCTTTGTCAAAATGAAAAATCGTGATCATCACATTTGTAGAGAATTGTCTCAGATAGAACATATCAAAATTTGGAAGAAAATCGATCAATATTTACAGAGATACAATAAATTTTCCAAAAATATGCTGACGTCATAATATGCAAATTGAAATTTTGAGTTCGGAGGCCATTATGATGACGCCATGAGTTAATTGAGGGTCAAATGAGACATGAAATCATATCTCCGACTCATAATCTATCCAAATATGAAAAAAAACTTGGGAGTTCCCATCCATTCTGAAGAGTTACAATGAATTTTGTATAGGCATGTTTTTGCCCATATATGCTATGTATTACAAGAGCTCGCGCGCACGGACATGTTTCTTGAACGGAAGCTCATTGCGTTTTTACTAGTCAGAAAAAGGTGAACAAGGTATCAAAATGCTTGGAAAGATGGGCTAAATATGATAACAGAGAAAATTCGGCGATTCTATGTTGCAAAATGCCAGTACGCGCGAAAACGCGCGCGCATGCGCGTGTGCGCGTTTTTTCGTAAAATGCTTAAAATGGCCTAAAACGTATCCAAAATGAATTTGCGACGATTTTGAACATTTTAAAATTTTGCGCGCGCGCTGACGCGCGCACGTACGCATGCGCGCGCGTTTTTTGACCTGAAATTGACCGGACGGATATTGACCTTGATCATGATAAATATGAATGAGAAACAACTTTTCGTTATGAAGATATGATCATGAGAAGATATTCAGAAAATTTTACAAAATGGCGCCTAGATGACGTCATCAGTCAAGGTCAGGGTTCAAAACCTTATTTTGCTTTGTCCATATGCCTATATATATGTGTGCCAAATTTCAAGGCACTTGATTGAGCCATTTTCAAGTTATCTTGCTAACAAAAAAGTGATTGGAAATAAGAAAAATAAAGAATAATAATAATAACTAGAATTGTAATACTTGTTTAGAACAAGTATAGGTGGGCTGGTCGAACTAAAATTAAAGACATAATCAAGGGCTCATTTGAGATAGCTTATTGTCTCAGCTACAACATACTCGAAGTTCAGCGTAAACGAAGCTAAAACGAAGAAGATATTGGTCGCGAAAGACGGGAATGTAGAATCCAGTTTTGAAAAAAAGTCATGTCCCATAGAGAATACACGCAAAATGTTAAAAAATGACATACCTCCTTAAATCGCAAAAATACGCCATGATGCCTTTGTCAAAATGAAAAATCGTGATCATCACATTTGTAGAGAATTGTCTCAGATAGAACATATCAAAATTTGGAAGAAAATCGATCAATATTTACAGAGATACAATAAATTTTCCAAAAATATGCTGACGTCATAATATGCAAATTGAAATTTTGAGTTCGGAGGCCATTATGATGACGCCATGAGTTAATTGAGGGTCAAATGAGACATGAAATCATATCTCCGACTCATAATCTATCCAAATATGAAAAAAAACTTGGGAGTTCCCATCCATTCTGAAGAGTTACAATGAATTTTGTATAGGCATGTTTTTGCCCATATATGCTATGTATTACAAGAGCTCGCGCGCACGGACATGTTTCTTGAACGGAAGCTCATTGCGTTTTTACTAGTCAGAAAAAGGTGAACAAGGTATCAAAATGCTTGGAAAGATGGGCTGAATATGATAACAGAGAAAATTCGGCGATTCTATGTTGCAAAATGCCAGTACGCGCGAAAACGCGCGCGCATGCGCGTGTGCGCGTTTTTTCGTAAAATGCTTAAAATGGCCTAAAACGTATCCAAAATGAATTTGCGACGATTTTGAACATTTTAAAATTTTGCGCGCGCGCTGACGCGCGCACGTACGCATGCGCGCGCGTTTTTTGACCTGAAATTGACCGGACGGATATTGACCTTGATCATGATAAATATGAATGAGAAACAACTTTTCGTTATGAAGATATGATCATGAGAAGATATTCAGAAAATTTTACAAAATGGCGCCTAGATGACGTCATCAGTCAAGGTCAGGGTTCAAAACCTTATTTTGCTTTGTCCATATGCCTATATATATGTGTGCCAAATTTCAAGGCACTTGATTGAGCCATTTTCAAGTTATCTTGCTAACAAAAAAGTGATTGGAAATAAGAAAAATAAAGAATAATAAATAAAGGCAATTCTAACGAAATTATGAGGTGGTCTGTATGATGTACAGCCCACCTAATAAACTAGAATTGTAATACTTGTTTAGAACAAGTATAGGTGGGCTGGTCGAACTAAAATTAAAGACATAATCAAGGGCTCATTTGAGATAGTTTATTGTCTCAGCTACAACATACTCGAAGTTCAGCGTAAACGAAGCTAAAACGAAGAAGATATTGGTCGCGAAAGACGGGAATGTAGAATCCAGTTTTGAAAAAAAGTCATGTCCCATAGAGAATACACGCAAAATGTTAAAAAATGACATGCCTCCTTAAATCGCAAAAATACGCCATGATGCCTTTGTCAAAATGAAAAATCGTGATCATCACATTTGTAGAGAATTGTCTCAGATAGAACATATCAAAATTTGGAAGAAAATCGATCAATATTTACAGAGATACAATAAATTTTCCAAAAATATGCTGACGTCATAATATGCAAATTGAAATTTTGAGTTCGGAGGCCATTATGATGACGCCATGAGTTAATTGAGGGTCAAATGAGACATGAAATCATATCTCCGACTCATAATCTATCCAAATATGAAAAAAAACTTGGGAGTTCCCATCCATTCTGAAGAGTTACAATGAATTTTGTATAGGCATGTTTTTGCCCATATATGCTATGTATTACAAGAGCTCGCGCGCACGGACATGTTTCTTGAACGGAAGCTCATTGCGTTTTTACTAGTCAGAAAAAGGTGAACAAGGTATCAAAATGCTTGGAAAGATGGGCTAAATATGATAACAGAGAAAATTCGGCGATTCTATGTTGCAAAATGCCAGTACGCGCGAAAACGCGCGCGCATGCGCGTGTGCGCGTTTTTTCGTAAAATGCTTAAAATGGCCTAAAACGTATCCAAAATGAATTTGCGACGATTTTGAACATTTTAAAATTTTGCGCGCGCGCTGACGCGCGCACGTACGCATGCGCGCGCGTTTTTTGACCTGAAATTGACCGGACGGATATTGACCTTGATCATGATAAATATGAATGAGAAACAACTTTTCGTTATGAAGATATGATCATGAGAAGATATTCAGAAAATTTTACAAAATGGCGCCTAGATGACGTCATCAGTCAAGGTCAGGGTTCAAAACCTTATTTTGCTTTGTCCATATGCCTATATATATGTGTGCCAAATTTCAAGGCACTTGATTGAGCCATTTTCAAGTTATCTTGCTAACAAAAAAGTGATTGGAAATAAGAAAAATAAAGAATAATAATAATAATAATAAAGGCAATTCTAACGAAATTATGAGGTGGTCTGTATGATGTACAGCCCACCTAATAAATAAATAAAGGCAATTCTAACGAAATTATGAGGTGGTCTGTATGATGTACAGCCCACCTAATTAACTGCATTAAATAACCAATCAGAAACAACTTAACAGATGACTAAGGACGAAAGAACCAATTAGAAGTAGAACGAAGGATGGGGAGAGCATGAGGAGCAAACAAAAGACCATGAAGATGGATGATGAACAAGACCTGGTTGTCAACATATGATTGGGTGAAGAATGAATATACCGTATTTGTCGGTGTATTAACCGCACCTTTTTTCTCCAAAAAAAAGCTCCAAAATGGGGGGAGCGGTCAATACACGGAGATAGGAAAATTGTACACGCAATTGCCTAGCCATCGCCGGGCCTTAATTACGATGCGGTTAATACACGGAGATAAGATTCACAAGTGACCAAAGTCCACCTCAGCAAGGCATTCATACTCATACGATGCACGGAAAATACAAGCATATTCCCCCCAAAACAAGTCATGCAGTGTCTTTTGTTTCTCTTTTACCTCTTCCTAAATATTGCTCGTTGTTGCTGCGAAAGCGGCTTGGAAGATTCACGATCTTAGTACGAATCCTAACATGCACCCGCGCGACTGGCCGAGCAGCTAGCTCAGGCGGGAATTCTCTTTCCCGACGCGACCCCAAGCCGCCGCCTGGCCCCGCGCCGGTGCGCGCTGGCGGTGTGCATGCTAGCGCTGCGGGTAGCACAGGCCCTCGTTCGTGAAAGGCCACGCCGCTGAATATGCACACACGTGTGCGATTTCCGCATGTGCTAAATAAGAAATTGGTACGTTGTACACTGTAGCACTCGATATGTCATCAAAATTATGCTAAACTATTGAGTGCTAATACTCAAATAATAATCCACCCTTCAAAACATGTGAGCTGACATGACAACATCATTGGGCTACTTTTGGCGACCACAACCAGCGACCAATTCCGGAGTACTAGACCGTGACGAGTCCGCTTCCATAGACTTGTACACAAAACGGAAATCTATGGTGTCCTTGAATAACCAATAGCGAAGCATTGTCCGTAAATTCGGTGTGCAGACGCTCATGTGCACTGGACCATGAAATTGTGCTAGACAAAGGGTGATTTAACCTAGCGAACATTTTACCTTTCGATCGTGAAGTAGGGTGGCTTCGAAAAGACAGAGAGTAAAGTACTCAGAGGTGCGATTTATTATTATAAACACAAAACGCCAACTATACAAGGAATACACAGAAGATCCTCGCAATGCATGCTGGACAGGCGGAGGTAAGATTACGCAATATTGTTTCTGATACAAAACAAAGGTAATATCAAAGGTCGAATTTACTTGATGGGTGGGGGGGGGGGGGGTAGATTCAATTGTCATTTTCTTCTCGCTCGACAAAATTTACAGCTAGTGAGATATATCAAATTAAAGAGGAAGACCTCCTCTTTCACGTGGTATATGCCGATATTAGCGGCAAGTTGTTGTGATCTTACTGTTTTAAATTGTCCGTACTGGTCGATAGAGAAAAATCGCTCACTTCGCACATACATTGTATACCGCTTGGTAGGGTATGGGGAGGGGGGGGGGGGGGGTAGTTTCAATTGTCATTTTATTCTCGCTCGACAAAATTTACAGCTAGTGAGATATATCAAATTAAAGAGGAAGACCTCCACTTTCACGTGGTATATGCCGATATTAGCGGCAAGTTGTTGTGATCTTACTGTTTTAAATTGTCCGTACTGGTCGATAGAGAAAAATCGCTCACTTCGCACATACATTGTATACCGCTTGGTAGGGTATGGGGGGGGGGGGGTAGTTTCAATTGTCATTTTATTCTCGCTCGACAAAATTTACAGCTGGTGATATATATCAAATTAAAGAGGAAGACCTCCTCTTTCACGTGGTATATGCCGATATTAGCGGCAAGTTGTTGTGATCTTACTGTTTTAAATTGTCCGTACTGGTCGATAGAGAAAAATCGCTCACTTCGCACATACATTGTATACCGCTTGGTAGGGTATGGGGAGGGGAGGGGGGGGGGGGGGGGTAGTTTCAATTGTCATTTTATTCTCGCTCGACAAAATTTACAGCTAGTGAGATATATCAAATTAAAGAGGAAGACCTCCTCTTTCACGTGGTATATGCCGATATTAGCGGCAAGTTGTTGTGATCTTACTGTTTTAAATTGTCCGTACTGGTCGATAGAGAAAAATCGCTCACTTCGCACATACATTGTATACTGCTTGGTAGGGTATGGGGAGGGGGGGGGGGGGGGGGGTCTGTATTATGAGGTGGTCTGTATGATGTACAGCCCACCTAATAAATAAATAAAGGCAATTCTAACGAAATTATGAGGTGGTCTGTATGATGTACAGCCCACCTAATTAACTGCATTAAATAACCAATCAGAAACAACTTAACAGATGACTAAGGGACGAAAGAACCAATTAGAAGTAGAACGAAGGATGGGGAGAGCATGAGGAGCAAACAAAAGACCATGAAGATGGATGATGAACAAGACCTGGTTGTCAACATATGATTGGGTGAAGAATGAATATACCGTATTTGTCGGTGTATTAACCGCACCTTTTTTCTCCAAAAAAAAGCTCCAAAATGGGGGGGAGCGGTCAATACACGGAGATAGGAAAATTGTACACGCAATTGCCTAGCCATCGCCGGGCCTTAATTACGATGCGGTTAATACACGGAGATAAGATTCACAAGTGACCAAAGTCCACCTCAGCAAGGCATTCATACTCATACGATGCACGGAAAATACAAGCATATTCCCCCCAAAACAAGTCATGCAGTGTCTTTTGTTTCTCTTTTACCTCTTCCTAAATATTGCTCGTTGTTGCTGCGAAAGCGGCTTGGAAGATTCACGATCTTAGTACGAATCCTAACATGCACCCGCGCGACTGGCCGAGCAGCTAGCTCAGGCGGGAATTCTCTTTCCCGACGCGACCCCAAGCCGCCGCCTGGCCCCGCGCCGGTGCGCGCTGGCGGTGTGCATGCTAGCGCTGCGGGTAGCACAGGCCCTCGTTCGTGAAAGGCCACGCCGCTGAATATGCACACACGTGTGCGATTTCCGCATGTGCTAAATAAGAAATTGGTACGTTGTACACTGTAGCACTCGATATGTCATCAAAATTATGCTAAACTATTGAGTGCTAATACTCAAATAATAATCCACCCTTCAAAACATGTGAGCTGACATGACAACATCATTGGGCTACTTTTGGCGACCACAACCAGCGACCAATTCCGGAGTACTAGACCGTGACGAGTCCGCTTCCATAGACTTGTACACAAAACGGAAATCTATGGTGTCCTTGAATAACCAATAGCGAAGCATTGTCCGTAAATTCGGTGTGCAGACGCTCATGTGCACTGGACCATGAAATTGTGCTAGACAAAGGGTGATTTAACCTAGCGAACATTTTACCTTTCGATCGTGAAGTAGGGTGGCTTCGAAAAGACAGAGAGTAAAGTACTCAGAGGTGCGATTTATTATTATAAACACAAAACGCCAACTATACAAGGAATACACAGAAGATCCTCGCAATGCATGCTGGACAGGCGGAGGTAAGATTACGCAATATTGTTTCTGATACAAAACAAAGGTAATATCAAAGGTCGAATTTACTTGATGGGTGGGGGGGGGGGGGGGTAGATTCAATTGTCATTTTCTTCTCGCTCGACAAAATTTACAGCTAGTGAGATATATCAAATTAAAGAGGAAGACCTCCTCTTTCACGTGGTATATGCCGATATTAGCGGCAAGTTGTTGTGATCTTACTGTTTTAAATTGTCCGTACTGGTCGATAGAGAAAAATCGCTCACTTCGCACATACATTGTATACCGCTTGGTAGGGTATGGGGAGGGGGGGGGGGGGGGGGTAGTTTCAATTGTCATTTTATTCTCGCTCGACAAAATTTACAGCTAGTGAGATATATCAAATTAAAGAGGAAGACCTCCACTTTCACGTGGTATATGCCGATATTAGCCGGCAAGTTGTTGTGATCTTACTGTTTTAAATTGTCCGTACTGGTCGATAGAGAAAAATCGCTCACTTCGCACATACATTGTATACCGCTTGGTAGGGTATGGGGGGGGGGGGGGGGGTAGTTTCAATTGTCATTTTATTCTCGCTCGACAAAATTTACAGCTGGTGATATATATCAAATTAAAGAGGAAGACCTCCTCTTTCACGTGGTATATGCCGATATTAGCGGCAAGTTGTTGTGATCTTACTGTTTTAAATTGTCCGTACTGGTCGATAGAGAAAAATCGCTCACTTCGCACATACATTGTATACCGCTTGGTAGGGTATGGGGAGGGGAGGGGGGGGGGGGGGGTAGTTTCAATTGTCATTTTATTCTCGCTCGACAAAATTTACAGCTAGTGAGATATATCAAATTAAAGAGGAAGACCTCCTCTTTCACGTGGTATATGCCGATATTAGCGGCAAGTTGTTGTGATCTTACTGTTTTAAATTGTCCGTACTGGTCGATAGAGAAAAATCGCTCACTTCGCACATACATTGTATACTGCTTGGTAGGGTATGGGAGGGGGGGGGGGGGGTAGTTTCAATTGTCATTTTATTCTCGCTCGACAAAATTTACAGCTAGTGAGATATATCAAATTAAAGAGGAAGACCTCCTCTTTCACGTGGTATATGCCGATATTAGCGGCAAGTTGTTGTGATCTTACTGTTTAAAATTGTCCGTACTGGTCGATAGAGAAAAATCGCTCACTTCGCACATACATTGTATACCGCTTGGTAGGGTATGGGGGGGGGGGGGTAGTTTTCAATTGTCATTTTATTCTCGCTCGACAAAATTTACAGCTAGTGATATATATCAAATTAAAGAGGAAGACCTCCTCTTTCACGTGGTATATGCCGATATTAGCGGCAAGTTGTTGTGATCTTACTGTTTTAAATTGTCCGTACTGGTCGATAGAGAAAAATCGCTCACTTCGCACATACATTGTATACCGCTTGGTAGGGTATGGGGAGGGGGGGGGGGGGGGGGGGTAGTTTCAATTGTCATTTTATTCTCGCTCGACAAAATTTACAGCTAGTGAGATATATCAAATTAAAGAGGAAGACCTCCACTTTCACGTGGTATATGCCGATATTAGCGGCAAGTTGTTGTGATCTTACTGTTTTAAATTGTCCGTACTGGTCGATAGAGAAAAATCGCTCACTTCGCACATACATTGTATACCGCTTGGTAGGGTATGGGGGGGGGGGGGGTAGTTTCAATTGTCATTTTATTCTCGCTCGACAAAATTTACAGCTGGTGATATATATCAAATTAAAGAGGAAGACCTCCTCTTTCACGTGGTATATGCCGATATTAGCGGCAAGTTGTTGTGATCTTACTGTTTTAAATTGTCCGTACTGGTCGATAGAGAAAAATCGCTCACTTCGCACATACATTGTATACCGCTTGGTAGGGTATGGGGAGGGGAGGGGGGGGGGGGTAGTTTCAATTGTCATTTTATTCTCGCTCGACAAAATTTACAGCTAGTGAGATATATCAAATTAAAGAGGAAGACCTCCTCTTTCACGTGGTATATGCCGATATTAGCGGCAAGTTGTTGTGATCTTACTGTTTTAAATTGTCCGTACTGGTCGATAGAGAAAAATCGCTCACTTCGCACATACATTGTATACCGCTTGGTAGGGTATGGGGAGGGGGGGGGGGGGGGGTAGTTTCAATTGTCATTTTATTCTCGCTCGACAAAATTTACAGCTAGTGAGATATATCAAATTAAAGAGGAAGACCTCCTCTTTCACGTGGTATATGCCGATATTAGCGGCAAGTTGTTGTGATCTTACTGTTTTAAATTGTCCGTACTGGTCGATAGAGAAAAATCGCTCACTTCGCACATACATTGTATACCGCTTGGTAGGGTATGGGGGGGGGGGGTAGTTTCAATTGTCATTTTATTCTCGCTCGACAAAATTTACAGCTAGTGATATATATCAAATTAAAGAGGAAGACCTCCTCTTTCACGTGGTATATGCCGATATTAGCGGCAAGTTGTTGTGATCTTACTGTTTTAAATTGTCCGTACTGGTCGGTAGAGAAAAATCGCTCACTTCGCACATACATTGTATACCGCTTGGTAGGGTATGGGGAGGGGGGGGGGGGGGGGGTAGTTTCAATTGTCATTTTATTCTCGCTCGACAAAATTTACAGCTAGTGAGATATATCAAATTAAAGAGGAAGACCTCCTCTTTCACGTGGTATATGCCGATATTAGCGGCAAGTTGTTGTGATCTTACTGTTTTAAATTGTCCGTACTGGTCGATAGAGAAAAATCGCTCACTTCGCACATACATTGTATACCGCTTGGTAGGGTATGGGGGGGGGGGGGTAGTTTCAATTGTCATTTTATTCTCGCTCGACAAAATTTACAGCTAGTGATATATATCAAATTAAAGAGGAAGACCTCCTCTTTCACGTGGTATATGCCGATATTAGCGGCAAGTTGTTGTGATCTTACTGTTTTAAATTGTCCGTACTGGTCGATAGAGAAAAATCGCTCACTTCGCACATACATTGTATACCGCTTGGTAGGGTATGGGGAGGGGGGGGGGGGGGTAGTTTCAATTGTCATTTTATTCTCGCTCGACAAAATTTACAGCTAGTGATATATATCAAATTAAAGAGGAAGACCTCCTCTTTCACGTGGTATATGCCGATATTAGCGGCAAGTTGTTGTGATCTTACTGTTTTAAATTGTCCGTACTGGTCGATAGAGAAAAATCGCTCACTTCGCACATACATTGTATACCGCTTGGTAGGGTATGGGGAGGGGGGGGGGGGGGGTAGTTTCAATTGTCATTTTATTCTCGCTCGACAAAATTTACAGCTAGTGAGATATATCAAATTAAAGAGGAAGACCTCCTCTTTCACGTGGTATATGCCGATATTAGCGGCAAGTTGTTGTGATCTTACTGTTTTAAATTGTCCGTACTGGTCGATAGAGAAAAATCGCTCACTTCGCACATACATTGTATACCGCTTGGTAGGGTATGGGGGGGGGGGGGGGGGTAGTTTCAATTGTCATTTTATTCTCGCTCGACAAAATTTACAGCTAGTGATATATATCAAATTAAAGAGGAAGACCTCCTCTTTCACGTGGTATATGCCGATATTAGCGGCAAGTTGTTGTGATCTTACTGTTTTAAATTGTCCGTACTGGTCGATAGAGAAAAATCGCTCACTTCGCACATACATTGTATACCGCTTGGTAGGGTATGGGGAGGGGGGGGGGGGGTAGTTTCAATTGTCATTTTATTCTCGCTCGACAAAATTTACAGCTAGTGAGATATATCAAATTAAAGAGGAAGACCTCCTCTTTCACGTGGTATATGCCGATATTAGCGGCAAGTTGTTGTGATCTTACTGTTTTAAATTGTCCGTACTGGTCGATAGAGAAAAATCGCTCACTTCGCACATACATTGTATACCGCTTGGTAGGGTATGGGGGGGGGGGGGGGGGTAGTTTCAATTGTCATTTTATTCTCGCTCGACAAAATTTACAGCTAGTGATATATATCAAATTAAAGTGGAAGACCTCCTCTTTCACGTGGTATATGCCGATATTAGCGGCAAGTTGTTGTGATCTTACTGTTTTAAATTGTCCGTACTGGTCGATAGAGAAAAATCGCTCACTTCGCACATACATTGTATACCGCTTGGTAGGGTATGGGGAGGGGGGGGGGGGGGTAGTTTCAATTGTCATTTTATTCTCGCTCGACAAAATTTACAGCTAGTGAGATATATCAAATTAAAGAGGAAGACCTCCTCTTTCACGTGGTATATGCCGATATTAGCGGCAAGTTGTTGTGATCTTACTGTTTTAAATTGTCCGTACTGGTCGATAGAGAAAAATCGCTCACTTCGCACATACATTGTATACCGCTTGGTAGGGTATGGGGAGGGGGGGGGGGGGTAGTTTCAATTGTCATTTTATTCTCGCTCGACAAAATTTACAGCTAGTGAGATATATCAAATTAAAGAGGAAGACCTCCTCTTTCACGTGGTATATGCCGATATTAGCGGCAAGTTGTTGTGATCTTACTGTTTTAAATTGTCCGTACTGGTCGATAGAGAAAAATCGCTCACTTCGCACATACATTGTATACCGCTTGGTAGGGTATGGGGGGGGGGGGGGTTAGTTTCAATTGTCATTTTCTTCTCGCTCGACAAAATTTACAGCTAGTGAGATATATCAAATTAAAGAGGAAGACCTCCTCTTTCACGTGGTATATGCCGATATTAGCGGCAAGTTGTTGTGATCTTACTGTTTTAAATTGTCCGTACTGGTCGATAGAGAAAAATCGCTCACTTCGCACATACATTGTATACCGCTTGGTAGGGTATGGGGAGGAGGGGGGGGGGGGGGGAGGGTTTCAATTGTCATTTTATTCTCGCTCGACAAAATTTACAGCTAGTGAGATATATCAAATTAAAGAGGAAGACCTCCACTTTCACGTGGTATATGCCGATATTAGCGGCAAGTTGTTGTGATCTTACTGTTTTAAATTGTCCGTACTGGTCGATAGAGAAAAATCGCTCACTTCGCACATACATTGTATACCGCTTGGTAGGGTATGGGGGGGGGGGGGGGGTAGTTTCAATTGTCATTTTATTCTCGCTCGACAAAATTTACAGCTGGTGATATATATCAAATTAAAGAGGAAGACCTCCTCTTTCACGTGGTATATGCCGATATTAGCGGCAAGTTGTTGTGATCTTACTGTTTTAAATTGTCCGTACTGGTCGATAGAGAAAAATCGCTCACTTCGCACATACATTGTATACCGCTTGGTAGGGTATGGGGAGGGGGGGGGGGGGGGGGGTAGTTTCAATTGTCATTTTATTCTCGCTCGACAAAATTTACAGCTAGTGAGATATATCAAATTAAAGAGGAAGACCTCCTCTTTCACGTGGTATATGCCGATATTAGCGGCAAGTTGTTGTGATCTTACTGTTTTAAATTGTCCGTACTGGTCGATAGAGAAAAATCGCTCACTTCGCACATACATTGTATACCGCTTGGTAGGGTATGGGGAGGGGGGGGGGGTAGTTTCAATTGTCATTTTATTCTCGCTCGACAAAATTTACAGCTAGTGAGATATATCAAATTAAAGAGGAAGACCTCCTCTTTCACGTGGTATATGCCGATATTAGCGGCAAGTTGTTGTGATCTTACTGTTTTAAATTGTCCGTACTGGTCGATAGAGAAAAATCGCTCAATTCGCACATACATTGTATACCGCTTGGTAGGGTATGGGGGGGGGGTGGGGGGGGTAGTTTCAATTGTCATTTTATTCTCGCTCGACAAAATTTACAGCTAGTGAGATATATCAAATTAAAGAGGAAGACCTCCTCTTTCACGTGGTATATGCCGATATTAGCGGCAAGTTGTTGTGATCTTACTGTTTTAAATTGTCCGTACTGGTCGATAGAGAAAAATCGCTCACTTCGCACATACATTGTATACCGCTTGGTAGGGTATGGGGAGTGGGGGGGGGGGGTAGTTTCAATTGTCATTTTATTCTCGCTCGACAAAATTTACAGCTAGTGAGATATATCAAATTAAAGAGGAAGACCTCCACTTTCACGTGGTATATGCCGATATTAGCGGCAAGTTGTTGTGATCTTACTGTTTTAAATTGTCCGTACTGGTCGATAGAGAAAAATCGCTCACTTCGCACATACATTGTATACCGCTTGGTAGGGTATGGGGGGGGGGGGGGGGGTAGTTTCAATTGTCATTTTATTCTCGCTCGACAAAATTTACAGCTAGTGAGATATATCAAATTAAAGAGGAAGACCTCCTCTTTCACGTGGTATAAGCCGATATTAGCGGCAAGTTGTTGTGATTTTACTGTTTTAAATTGTCCGTACTGGTCGATAGAGAAAAATCGCTCACTTCGCACATACATTGTATACCGCTTGGTAGGGTATGGAGGGGGGGGGGGTAGTTTCAATTGTCATTTTATTCTCGCTCGACAAAATTTACAGCTAGTGATATATATCAAATTAAAGAGGAAGACCTCCTCTTTCACGTGGTATATGCCGATATTAGCGGCAAGTTGTTGTGATCTTACTGTTTTAAATTGTCCGTACTGGTCGGTAGAGAAAAATCGCTCACTTCGCACATACATTGTATACCGCTTGGTAGGGTATGGGGAGGGGGGGGGGGGGGGGGTAGTTTCAATTGTCATTTTATTCTCGCTCGACAAAATTTACAGCTAGTGAGATATATCAAATTAAAGAGGAAGACCTCCTCTTTCACGTGGTATATGCCGATATTAGCGGCAAGTTGTTGTGATCTTACTGTTTTAAATTGTCCGTACTGGTCGATAGAGAAAAATCGCTCACTTCGCACATACATTGTATACCGCTTGGTAGGGTATGGGGGGGGGGGGGGGGTAGTTTCAATTGTCATTTTATTCTCGCTCGACAAAATTTACAGCTAGTGATATATATCAAATTAAAGAGGAAGACCTCCTCTTTCACGTGGTATATGCCGATATTAGCGGCAAGTTGTTGTGATCTTACTGTTTTAAATTGTCCGTACTGGTCGATAGAGAAAAATCGCTCACTTCGCACATACATTGTATACCGCTTGGTAGGGTATGGGGGAGGGGGGGGGGGGGGGTAGTTTCAATTGTCATTTTATTCTCGCTCGACAAAATTTACAGCTAGTGAGATATATCAAATTAAAGAGGAAGACCTCCTCTTTCACGTGGTATATGCCGATATTAGCGGCAAGTTGTTGTGATCTTACTGTTTTAAATTGTCCGTACTGGTCGATAGAGAAAAATCGCTCACTTCGCACATACATTGTATACCGCTTGGTAGGGTATGGGGAGGGGGGGGGGGGGGGTAGTTTCAATTGTCATTTTATTCTCGCTCGACAAAATTTACAGCTAGTGAGATATATCAAATTAAAGAGGAAGACCTCCTCTTTCACGTGGTATATGCCGATATTAGCGGCAAGTTGTTGTGATCTTACTGTTTTAAATTGTCCGTACTGGTCGATATAGAAAAATCGCTCACTTCGCACATACATTGTATACCGCTTGGTAGGGTATGGGGGGGGGGGGGGTAGTTTCAATTGTCATTTTATTCTCGCTCGACAAAATTTACAGCTAGTGAGATATATCAAATTAAAGAGGAAGACCTCCTCTTTCACGTGGTATATGCCGATATTAGCGGCAAGTTGTTGTGATCTTACTGTTTTAAATTGTCCGTACTGGTCGATAGAGAAAAATCGCTCACTTCGCACATACATTGTATACCGCTTGGTAGGGTATGGGGGGGGGGGGGGTAGTTTCAATTGTCATTTTATTCTCGCTCGACAAAATTTACAGCTAGTGAGATATATCAAATTAAAGAGGAAGACCTCCTCTTTCACGTAGTATATGCCATATATCGGAACTAGAATTCATTTTCTTACTGTTTTAAAATGTCCGTACTGGTCGATAGGGCGAAATCTCTCACTTCCCACGTACATTGTATACCGCTTGATAGGGTTGAGGGGGGGGGGGGGGTAGATTCAATTGTAATTTTCCTCTCGCTCGACAAAATTTACAGCTAGTGAGAGTTTAAATTAAAGATAAAGACCTCCTCTTTCACGTGGTATATGCCACATATCGGAACTAGAATTCATTTTCAAACTAAGCCAATTATTCTTGATTGGATGAATACTTTCAGAACGGCGGAAAAGAAAATATTTGGACATTCTAACCTTTGCATACCCAAAACGATATGCAGTGACAGAGCATGGGTTTTTCTGCTAGGAACTATAAAGATATTCAATAGCAATGATTTGCAAGGTTACATGGGAAGGGCATGGAGAATAGTAAATAACATCGGTAGGGAGGAAGATTATAGGCATCTCACTGTCACACATGCATGCGCGGGACATTTCATGAAGAATGTTAGGCAACTTTGTAAGACAGTAGGTAAACAATCACGTTTAGTCACATATTCAATAAGCCTCTTAATGAATGCAATTTACTGGGAAGAATTTAAGCAAATCTTTCGGTCATTCGCCATAGTTCTTCTATCCTCTTTCAAAAGTAAGTTGTACATAAGTCATGCAAAACAACTACATGATGCGATAGAGAATCTAGGTAAAGTCGATTATGATCATACCCTTAATGTTAATGAAGCAACCAATTGCACCAATGGAGAAGTAGGAGACGATGGAAGCATGTCGGATGTTCTACCCGAAGGAGAGTATTATAATATCATCCCCTCTCCTTTTAAGTCGTTCTTCAATTCTGAGATCAAGATGTTGAAAAAATTAGTTGCAAATAGTGAAAGCGAAAATTTAAATGTGCTTCCCCATAATCCAGATCATAATGAGAAAATACTGATTAAGATTGAACACGATTTTCTACCAACTTGTGCCATTTGGAGTGGAATTCTACTTGGAGATCTCTCTAGGTACTCACAAAGTAAGAGTAACAAATCATATAAAGAATACAAGAAGGAAATATCAAGTATTCCAATTAGGACTACGGGGCATGCCGAACAACGGATGGGGGTTCTGAAAAACATTCAATTGGGTACTAAAAAAATTAATAGGGTTGATGAATTTATCGGGTTAATGGAAGTAGATATGAAGGGGATAGAAAGAAGTTTTGAAGATAATGCATGTAGAGTTAACAATCGTTAAAAAAAAAGAGCACGGACATCAAATGTTGATGATGAATCTGATATAAAGTCTAGTACGAATATGGGGACCAGTGACTTTCAGCATTCATCGCACACTGACACATCTAGTGGTGTTGATACATCGAGTGGAAATCATCCACGTACAGGGAAACGTTTGAAGTTAAACAAAAACGTTACTATTAAGGAAGAGTGGAATAAAAAGGACAAACAGAAGAAGCGACCCGTCTTTCAAACGGCGCCGAAGATAAATCCACTGAAACATATTGGTAGATCATCTCTGCAAGAACAAAATTTGAGGGGAATGAAAAATGGTTTGAACAATTGCTGGTTTAATGCTGTGGTACAAGCAATGTTGCAGATTCCCGTGTTTAGAACTTTTTTGTTAGAAAACGATGACCATTTGTGGAAAGGGGATGATGCTCGGCTGGATGAAGCTTGTACTGAACTGTTTACCATTTTCAAACAGCTTTTAGGGAAGGATAGAAAACTATTACACATGAATATTATAGAAAATGCTATTGTAGCTGTGTGTAATTATTGTCTATTCGTCTATGGTAGGCAGCAGGACGCCCATGAATTTATGTTAAAGATGATGTTCCCTTTATTTGAATCGTGTAACTTAATTGATCTACTCGATACGACGATACGGACGTCTAGAACATGCACTAGTTGTAACAATAGGAGTACTTCTTTGGAAACGTTAAAATACTTTACGCTTACAATTCCAAAATCAAATGAAATAGATGAAAAGTTCGACATCGAAAACATGATCAATAAATTAGCTTGCGCGTGTGATGAAAAAATTGATTTAAAATGCAGTAAATGCTGCAAAAATGAAGCTCTTCTACATAAAGACGTTCTGAAAACACCTGATGTTCTGTTATTGCAAATACAAAGATCTACAGGCAATGTTTGTTTTGGGGGATATAGTGATAAAAAGAACCATAGGGTTGTTGTAAAGGATTGTGTTAGCCTGAATGTAGGAGGTGCTACATCAAGATACCAATTGGTTTCGGTGGTTCGACATCATGGCACATTTGCCAATCTGGGCCATTACACTACCCTCGTGAACATGAACAATTGTAAATTTGTAATTGATGATGAGAATGTATATCGGATGACAAAAAACTTAGTAGAGGATTCTGAAAGGACGGCATACATAATAATGTATAGCAAAGTATTCGAAATGACAATTCCTTTGCAGAAGCCAGATGATAATGTTTTCGGTACCGACAATATAAACTTAAAACAATTTTTGTCAAAAGATCACACATATGAATCCCTACATAGTAAATTCGTATCTGAATTAGAAAAAAACATATGATGCAGATAAATATATGCACATACTTTGTACTGACAAGTGTTTTAAGTGCAATGAAATAGTGTCAGAATATGCTGCCCTCACCCCAGTATTTTCAAATGTTGAAAGCGTAGACAACGCGGTCGACAGATTTGTCAGTAAATATAAAATGAAAGATGCGACTTGTGACTACAGCTTTAGAACTAACATTATAAGATCAAATCATATTGTGTGTCCGGCTAAAATGTTAGTCGTAGGAAGAAGGGATAATGATGAAGTCCTCCATGAACGAATTTCTGCTTTTTCGAAAAGTTTCATCCCCATAAATTCCAATTTGTTTTATGAACTATTGTATGTGAATATAATAGAAGTTGAAAGTGTTGAAGTATATCAGCACATGCGAGATGGTTACTGCAACATCAATAATAAAGTTAACGGAGAACCGTTAAATTCAGATGAAATGGCAGCACATGCTCGAGGAAGGATCTGTTTCTAATATACGTGTATAGGACAGGTGAAGATCATGTTCTCGCATTACCTGTCAATAGATCAAACAAGCTCATCGAAAAAATGCCACATGGATTTAAACATGATGTCCTAGAATCAATTCTCAGTAAAAAGCACGTCCCTTTGTCCAGTGTTCATAAAGTTTGTAGGTTTACTTTAGAGAAAAGAGATTTAATGATACTAACAGATGATAGCTGGTTTAATGATGTTATCATCACCGCTTACCTTAATTTCGTAAAAGATCTTAATAATTCGATTTATGTATTGGTAATGGATGCTTGTTGGGCAGGAAGTAAGCTAATAAATGGTAAGTCACAAAACCGGTTAATCACAGAGGCAAAACAAATAAATAGGAAACGAAATTGGCTGCTATATAAAACTGTTCTTATTCCGTGTTCTTTTAGTAATCATTGGATTTTAATTGTAGTACAGCCACACTTGCATTCTCTAATTGTAATGGACCCCTTAGGAAGTGCATCCAAATGTGCGAAGGATGTATCACAACGGATTATTTTGATTTGCGAATACATGAGGCTTTTAAAGGTCCCTTGTGAGTCTGTGAACTTTGTGAAGAATGTTAAAAACTGGGACATTATACTTCCAAATGGGATAAGATTACAAAAGGACGCTTTCAATTGTGGGCCGTTTGTTTGTATGTACGGGAGGTCAATTATTGAACAAAGGTGGCTCCAGTTCGATAACACAGAAACAATGTTGCAACAAATTAGAAGTGCTATGTTATATGAATTTATGGAGGGATCTCTTCTCAAACTGTCATAATGCTGTTAGACCGTACGTTTCAACAATTTGTAAATGAAATAATGATATTCAATTACAATTATGTGCGCATATAGGGTAAAGTAGTTGTTTTAGACCATTTCGGCAAATTTTAAAACAATAATGAATCACATTCTGGCTCCGAGATGTGAGATATACCATGTACAACTTGTACAAGAAGAAACGCCCTTATATATACAAGCTGAACAACTTTCCGCTCAGTTTAAATTTTGTCAAGCGAGGAGAAAATTACCTTTGAATCTTCCCTTCCCCTATCTATTGTATATACCTATATATTTCCATTGAGCGTAATGCCCGGTAAAACTCTTTGGACCAGTGTGGCAAATTTAAAACAGTAAAAAAAAAATTTATTATAGAGGGGATTTTCTTATACAAGGTAACATTTCATTAGCCCGGTAAAATTCTCAAATTTTTCCTGGCGGAATATCCCCCCCCCCTTGAAAAAATCCTGGGTACGCCACTGTACGAAACTACATATTTATATTGAAAAAATCAAATTTGAATATCTTTCTCCCCCCCCCCCCCCCCCCACCCTTCCGACTGGTGCGGAAATTTAAAACAGTAAGAACAGTTTTAATTGACAAAATGCGGCAAATGTGAACAAGTTAGAAAACAAATTCTTGTCGCGAGATGTGATATATTATAGAGGGGATTTTCTTCTACAAGGTAATATTTCTTTGGCTGTAAATTATTGAGCGAAATGTCCGGTAAAACTCTTTTGACCAGTGCGGCAAATTTAAAACAGTAAAAAAAAACGATAAAGAGGGGAGTTTCTTCTACAAGTTGATATATTTCATTAGCTCTATAAATTGTATTGAGCGCGCAGAAAATCAAATTTGAATCTTCCCTTACCCTACTATGGTATGCCTATATACCAAACTACATACATGTATTTCTATTGAGCGAAATTACCGGTAAAACTCTTTTGACCAGTGTGGCAAATTTTAAACAGTAAAAAAAAACGAATTTTTGCCGCGAGAGGTGACATACGCCGCAATAAAGAGGAGAGTTTCTTCTACAAGTAGATATGTTTCATAAGCTCTACATTTTATCGAGCGCGCAGAAAATCAAATTTGAATCTTCCCTTACCCTACTATGCCTACATACCAAACTACATACATGTATTTCTATTGAGCGAAATTACCGGTAAAACTCTTTTGACCAGTGTTGCAAATTTTAAACAGTAAAAAAAAACGAATTTTTGCCGCGAGAGGTGACATACGCCGCAATAAAGAGGAGAGTTTCTTCTACAAGTAGATATGTTTAAATAAGCTCTAAATTGTATCGAGCGCGCAGAAAATCAAATTTGAATCCCCCCAACCTTTCGACTAGTGCGGAAATATAAAACAGTAAGAACAGTTTTAATTGAGCGTAATGCCCGGTAAAACTCTTTCGACCAATGTTGCAAACTTAAAACAGTAACAAAACAAATTTTTGTCGCGAGAGGTGACATACGCCACAATAAAGAGGGGAGTTTCTTCAACAAGTTGATGTATTTCATGAGCTCTATAAATTTTATCGAGCGAGCAGAAAATCAAATTTGAATTCCCTCCCCACCCTTTCGAATAGTGCGGAAATTTCAAACAGTAAGAAAACGAGAGGGACATAATTATATACACCACATTAAATAGGAGACTTTCTTCTACAAGGTGATATTTCATTAGCTATACATTTTGTCGAGCACGAAGAAATTTACATTTAAATATACCCCCCCCCCCCCCCCTATCAAGCGGTATACATATATTGTGCGAAATGAGCTATTTCTCTCTATCGACCAGTTCGGACAATTTAAAACAGTAAGATCACAACAAATTGCCGCTAATATTGGCATATACCACGTGAAAGAGGAGGTCTTCCTCTTTAATTTGATATATCTCACTAGCTGTAAATTTTGTCGAGCGAGAATAAAATGACAATTGAAACTACCCCCCCCCCCCTCCCCATACCCTACCAAGCGGTATACAATGTATGTGCGAAGTGAGCGATTTTTCTCTATCGACCAGTACGGACAATTTAAAACAGTAAGATCACAACAACTTGCCGCTAATATCGGCATATACCACGTGAAAGAGGAGGTCTTCCTCTTTAATTTGATATATCTCACTAGCTGTAAATTTTGTCGAGTGAGAAGAAAATTACAACTGAATCAACCCCCCCCCCCCCCCCAACCCTATCAAGCGGTATACAATGTACGTGCGAAGTGAGAGATTTCGCTCTATCGACCAGTACGGACATTTTAAAACAGTAAGAAAATGAATTCTAGTTCCGATATGTGGCATATACCACGTGAAAGAGGAGGTCTTTATCTTTAATTTGATATATCTCACTAGCTGTAAATTTTGTCGAGCGAGAATAAAATCACAATTGAATCTACCCCCCCCCCCCCCCCCCCCATACCCTACCAAGCGGTATACAATGTATGTGCGAAGTGAGCGATTTTTCTCTATCGACCAGTACGTACAATTTAAAACAGTAAGATCACAACAACTTGCCGCTAATATTGGCATATACCACGTGAAAGAGGAGGTCTTCCTCTTTAACTTGATATATCTCACTAGCCGTAAATTTTGTCGAGCGAGAAGAAAATTACAACTGAATCAACCCCCCCCCCCCCCCCAACCCTACCAAGCGGTATACAATGTATGTGCGAAGTGAGCGATTTTTCTCTATCGACCAGTACGGACAATTTAAAACAGTAAGATCACAACAACTTGCCGCTATTATTGGCATATACCACGTGAAAGAGGAGGTCTTCCTCTTTAATTTGATATATCTCACTAGCTGTAAATTTTGTCGAGCGAGAATAAAATGACACTTGAAACTACCCCCCCCCCCCCCCATACCCTACCAAGCGGATACAAGGTATGTGCGAAGTGAGCGATTTTTCTCTATCGACCAGTACGGACAATTTAAAACAGTAAGATCACAACAACTTGCCGCTAATATCGGCATATACCACGTGAAAGAGGAGGTCTTCCTCTTCAATTTGATATATCTCACTAGCTGTAAATTTTGTCGAGCGAGAAGAAAATTACAACTGAATCAACCCCCCCCCCCCCCCCCAACCCTATCAAGCGGTATACAATGTACGTGCGAAGTGAGAGATTTCGCTCTATCGACCAGTACGGACATTTTAAAACAGTAAGAAAATGAATTCTAGTTCCGATATGTGGCATATACCACGTGAAAGAGGAGGTCTTTATCTTTAATTTGATATATCTCACTAGCTGTAAATTTTGTCGAGGGAGAAGAAAATTACAATTGAATCTACCCCCCCCCCCCCCCCCAACCCTATCAAGCGGTAAACAATGTACGTGCGAAGTGAGAGATTTCGCTCTGTCGACCAGTACGGACAATTTAAAACAGTAAGATCACAACAACTTGCCGCTAATATCGGCATATACCACGTAAAAGAGGAGGTCTTTCTCTTTAATTTGATATATCTCACTAGCTGTAAATTTTGTCGAGCGAGAATAAAATGACAATTGAAACTACCCCCCCCCCCCCCCCCCCCCCCCCATACCCTACCAAGCGGTATACAATGTATGTGCGAAGTGAGCGATTTTTCTCTATCGACCAGTACGGACATTTTAAAACAGTAAGAAAATGAATTCTAGTTCCGAAATGTGGCATATACCACGTGAAATAGGAGGTCTTTATCTTTAATTTTATATATCTCACTAGCTGTACATTTTGTCGAGCGAGAAGAAAATGACATTTAAATATACCCCCCCCCCCCCTATCAAGCGATATACTGTACATTTATGTGCGAAGTGAGCGATTTTGCTCTATCGACCAGTGACGGACAAATTTAAACAGTAATAAAATGATATTTTGTTCCGATATGTGGCTTATACCACGTGAAAGAGGAGGTCTTCATCTTTAATTTGATATATCTCACTAGCTGTAAATTCTGCCGAGCGAGAATAAAATGCCATTTGAATCTACCTTCCCCTCCCCCTCTATCAAACAGTATATATATTATCTACTTGGCTATTTGAAGACGCAGTACAATTACGTTCACAATTCATTCGTAAAACGTTTTCCGAAATTGTGGATTGCTCGCGAAGTTTTGCCTTATATAGTCAATATTACACAGATTTTTTCATTGAAAATACAATATATTACTCTTTTTATCCTATTGCTGAAGTTATACTATGTAATTTTATGGTAATATGTGAAAAACACGTTTTATACTGCGTTTATAGTGCACGTGAAGTTAGCCGATTTTTGTATTTGTCCATTTGAAGCCACTCTATATGGTCGCTGGAGTAGTGGTCGCGTACTTCTGTGCGGGGACAACATCGTGATCGTATATATCAGTACAATGCACTCGCAAGTAACGATCGTAATTTCTTATCCCCTGAAACAGTTTTCAAGAGTAGATTCAACATAATTTGAAATTGAACTAGAAAGAAGGAATAACATTAAGGTACAGTTTTTTTTAAATCTCCGTTCTGATTGTTTTACTGGTGAAATCTTTGTTTTGTTGTCTAACGTTTTATGTAGTCCCATGTGTAGTGATCCGTGTGGCAAATTCAACAGAAGTTATAGATTCTTCTGCTGTGAAGAAGGCCTGATAATTTTCTTTATTTACTTCGGAGGCTTCAGTAAATAAAACAAAATTCATAGGCAAAACTTCTCTGATAGATAAGCTATTTTTGGTACCTTTCCTAAGAAAATGCTGACCATCTAAAGACTAAAAATCAAGAATTATACTATCAAATTTTTTTTTTTTTCATGGAAAAATGGCCAAAGTTGGGGGTGCGGTTAATACATCGGAGCGGGTAATACACCGACAAATACGGTATATATGCAGATGAGGTGACTACTGGTGAAGAACTGATTATTCGGACTACGAATAATCAATCAAGAATGTACATGTATGGAGTCGCCAAGGAAGAGAGTGAAAGAAACCAGTGAATAGAGAATAGCATACAGAATAGAGGCATACTGAATAGAGGCAACATGAATAGAGGCAAACAGGAGAATGGCATGAAATGGGGTGTAATAGGTAAAACACAAAGAGGGGTGAGGATGGATGAAGAGACAAATAATAGGAAGCAAAGTACATTCATGTGTCTTACATAAGATTCTCCCCTATGAAAAATTGTCCCCAATTTTCAACGACAAAATATAACCACAAAATTCAAAGTTCCAAAATATTATTCTCCTCGTACACACAAAAACATAAACATTTATTCAAAACATTGCATCTAAACTCCACCCTGCATGTACGTAACCCCCCCAATAAACTTCTATTTTCGACAGAAGGGTTAGGGTTCTGTTGTCGATGCCAGAACTACGGATCTTTTAGGTGATGTGGGCTTAGAAGCTGTCCAGAAAATCGGCAAAATAAGTACTCGGAGAGACGAGAGTAAGTATATGACAACTGCTTGGTTTAATCGTTGTAAGCTCAACTGCCCTACTCACCATCTCACCATGAAAAGAAGGGTTTCAATGAAAACATGCAATGCTATTGTGAACAGGTAGTTAGTTGATGGGGAGGGACATACCAATGTCTTTTGTTCATAATTTTCTTCCTGTCAAATATCAAAATTGTCTTTCATTTGGTTTTTCTTTGTTTTCTCGGGCCTGTAAATTTGTTTTTTGGGCCAGTTCAATTTGAAAAGGAAGAGGAACAAAGGGGAGAACAAATGTTGAGAATCATGCGCAGGGGGGAAGCTAACTCAGGTGAGCGCTACCGCGGAGCGGTAGCGCTCAGGGTCGGGCTCATAGTGCCCCCGATTTTTTGCGGTAATGTGCACAATAAGTGTGCTTAAAATTATAGATATGATACGGTACTTACAGATGATACATATGTTATGCAACTATGGGGTGGATCAGAATGATGATTTTTCGCTCCATTCCGCATCAAAATGAGTGATTTATGCACATCATAGACTTCTCTCCGTGCCGTACCGCGACTCCGAAAAGATTGTGAACGAAAGATGATCGCTTTGCGCATGCGCTATAACTATGAATATTCATGTATCGCAACGCGCAGGCGCCCTTCGATCATCTTTCGTTCACAATCTTTTCGGAGTCGCGGTACGGGACGGAGAGAAGTCTATGATGTGCATAAATCACTCATTTTGATGCGGAATGGAGCGAAAAATCATCATTCTGATCCACCCCATAGTTGCATAACATATGTATCATCTACACGGTGGTAAGTACCGTATCATATCTATAATTTTAAGCACACTTATTGTGCACATTACCGCAAAAAATCGGGGGCACTATGAGCCCGACCCTGAGCACTACCGCTCCGCGGTAGCGCTCACCTGAGTTAGGGGGAAGCAAAATATTTTTTTTCCCCGATCTGATCCGATTTCCGATCCGATCCGTTCATGAATCAAGGATTTTCCGATCCGATCATCAAGGTCAGTTACAGCATTAGGAAATACCATAATCCTAAATCACATATTTTGAACAAAATTGGACTATTTTAGCTAATAAAAGAGAAACTATCACAGCGATATAATGGTCGTTTTGTGGTGTAAGGTCACATATGTATAATTTTTCGGACAATTATCGTGCACACAAAAGTGCAAGTTTGGGGGCTCTATTAGGCACGCCTGCGTTGCGATGTACACTAGCGAATGGGAAACTGTATGGCCAAGTATGCCCAAGTATGCCCAAAAGTCACACTGCCGTATAGCAGTAGTGACTTCACTAACCCCCGTTTTTTTTTGTAGGACTGTATATGACGTTAAATTAATCACTGTATGTTTTTTTATTTTCTCACCAAACTTTGCAGATCGTGCTAGATGACAGGTTTAAAATCCTCCATTTGGAGGCGTCACGTTGGCCCCTAGCTAAATTGAAATGGGCTACAATTTTATTCGTTGGTCCTGAACTGCACGTCAAGTCCAGCATCACCGCACACGTAATAATGGCGTTCACCGTGTAGCTAGCGCAAATTGTATTACGTCATCAATCATACGAACTTGTTTTTGGTCGGAAGCAAGGCTCATCATCACTGTTAAAACTGCAAAGTAAAAATGTATAATTTAATTAATGTGTGTACTTTTTTTTCATAAAAAATAAATATATTCCATCGTATTTTAATTTATTCTATCAAAAATCAGTCGTTACAATTTTTAAATCCATATTCTTTAAAAAGTTTGAAAAACAACAATTCGCAAGCAAACTACGGTAGTTTCATCTCAAGCGCACTCAGTGGCACACACTTTATTTCCGATTTGACAGGCATACAATATGTGCGTAAGTAATTTACAACGTATCAATTCATGGCTGGACGAAGTCTACCTAACGAAAGGTCATTTCAGCAACACACTTTTCACGGTACTTCCGTCGCAAGCGTGTGCGATGATCAGCGCTCGACGCGACTGCATGGCAAATGAACGTGAAATATTGGCTGATTCATAGCAAGAAAAGTGGGAAAGTATCAAAAACACATCTTTCAATGATTTAATTTTCACCTTATAGATTACAAATGTCATGTCATAAGTGGAATGAATGAACGGGAGAAACCCTACCTTACGTTTTGATGTAGGTGGGGATGTGGCATACCTATACTTATGTGTAAAATACTTTGTATGTTACACATATGGCCAACCGTATACTATTGTGATGTTGTTTCTATTTTGAACATCATTCCTTAAATCTTTACTTAAATCATTACTTAAATTGTGTTTAATTTATAAGAAATAGCCATTTTGTCCCAACAGCACAAAAAAACACGAAGATTTTATGAAATGAATGGCAATTTAAAAGGAAATAATCTTGAAGAGTGATTTTTCATACAGTAGCAGACAACATTCTTGAAAACCGATGAATAGACTGTTATTTCTTTTGTGTGTGTTGTTTAGCAACATAATCCTATCTAGTCTTCTTGCCAAACTGGCACTGCCATGTTATACCCAAACAAAATTGTGTTTGAGTTTAGGGTCCCCCTCGAATAAATTGTGTTTTGGGAAACCCCCTCCTTTCTTCATAGTCATGGAATTGAGCCCCCCCCCCCCCCCCCCCAAAAAAAAAGGAGAAAATTGATCTTATGGGGGGTAAGGTGGGCCAACCGCTATCCACACCCCAATTTCTATTCAATTTCAATGTTATTCCTCCCATCATCTCACCAATGGGGGGGGGGGGGGGGGGGGGGGGGGGGGGGGGGGGGGGTGGGTGGTGGTAGGGGCGCACCCCACCAACCCCCCCCCTCATTTTTGTTTGTTTTAAGTAACCTCAAATCCCCTTGGCTATGGTGGGGGGTGGGGGGGGCGACCCCCCTGACACCACCCCCCCCCCCCCCCCCCCCCCCCCATTTGTTTCATTTTTATGAAACCTCAAATCACTTTGGCTACCGGGAGGGGGGGGGGGGGGGGGTGGTAGGGGGCGACCCCCTGACCACCCCCCCCCCCCCCCCTCCAACCACATTTTTGTTTAATGGAACATCAAATCCCTTTGGCTATGGGGAGGGGGGGGGTTGGTAGGGGCGCGACCCCCCTGACCACCCCCCCCCCCCTCATTTAAATTTTTTTAAAATGAACCTCAAATCCCCATGGCTACGAGGGGGGTGGGGGGATGGGGGTGGTGAACCCCATCAACCACCCCACTGATCCCCCCCCCCCCCCCCTCAAAAAAAAAGAAAGAACAACTCAGCAAGGTTATGAGGTGCAAAATATGATTGTCAATGTCTTTTATTTTCTGTGAGTGTGATGTTAAGATCATGGCATGGTTGACATAACAGCTGATCTTTGAATATACTGACCACATATGGCCCACACACACACACACACACACACACACACACACACACACGCGCGCACGCACAAACACAAATCAACAAATAAATTGGGCTAAGGCTCCCTATATAAAATAACATTAAAATAATTGAATAAATAGTATTTAATACAATACAAAATGTTAGAAATATGAAATAGATAAAATTAATAAAAATAAATGAATGAAATAATATATAAATTACAAACAAAATATAGCCTATAAATGAAAATAAAGCAAATGACAAAAATAAATACACAAAACTTAACAAATGAATAATAAAAGGAAATAAATTAAATATATAAATGAATACATTTATAACTAAAAAAACAAAAATAAACAAATCAACTAAATAGATCGATAAACAATACTAAATAAATAGTACATAATATAAATAGATGACCAAATTACAAATTAATACAATAGATAATGCTAAAAATAATAACAAATAGGCCTACTTGTAAATTCACCCAAATATGTTTTTTATGAAGAGCCCCCAACCCGGCCCTTCAAGGACTTTTGAAGTGACCACATTTTACTTCAGCCTCCCCCCCCCCCCCACCGGTTCTGCAGCCCCTGCAACCAAACATGATGACATTAAAAAGAGACACCCTATAGTATCTTTATACCACAGTATGCCCATACTATACATGTTCAAATGAAAGCCAAAGAAATTTTATTACAAAATCACGGAAAGGAGACTATCCCGGCAAGAATCATCATAAAATCGCGTCCTTTGGCATTCATGCCATTATTTAGTGTTGATATGGACAACGGGTCACCCGATGTCACGTGCATATATTAACTAGTCCGAAAAAACCAGCCAGGGTTCTCTTTGACTGTTTGTCCTTACCCACTTGAAATATATCACATTATAAGAGTACCCCCTCAAGACGAGGAAGGTGTTTCTGTGCGTTCTATGAAGGTCACACGATATAGAGCAGTGCCATGTGAACTGATTACGAATGTGTGCGAGAGACGAGTCTTTTTTTCTTTGGGACAAGGAATTTCAATAAAAGGTATGAAATCTTCTTTTTTCTTCTCATAATATAAGACAATCCTAAATCAATATAGTTAAGGTAACTTAGGACTGAAAAAGAAAGCGTGACAAATTGAAAAAATACTCGTAATCGGTGATTTAAATTTCGGACCGTGTCGGGCAAAAAATTCAAAACACTGTCGTACATTGGTATTGCACTAGCTACATGTGGTCCGCTGGTGGGATGTGGGTACCTGTATAGGTACCCACATGTAATGGGGATGCTATTAGGTGGGTGTAGAACGCCAGCGCAAGCGCTGGCGTTCTGTAGAGTAACATGCATGATATTTGGAAATTTAGGATGCGTTTTCACCGTCTTTGAATACTTTGTGAAGTTTGTCGGCAACCTACACACACATACAAATAATATAGTCTTCGACTTCAGTCTATTATATAGGGCTTACCTTGTATTGTAAAATGATAATGAAACAACTCAAACAAGGCAGTCTCAGTGGACCTAACCCTCAGAATATAGACTGATTTTATGGTCTAGGGTTCCCCATCCTCCAGCAAGTCCAGCCCCATAATTCAGGGTAGCTCCACCAGCAGGGCCACCTATACGTTTGTGTATAGCATACAGAATCACATTGCCTAGCCCATAGTGCGTTTTTTTTCGCTCGGCGGGGCAATTGATTGTGTGAGGCACATCTACTAGTAAATAGGTCCAGTTAACTGGACCATTTACACGCAACATATAGGAAAAAGCGTTGCATCGACATACCCCAGCTGATGCCATCTACCGACAAGAAATCGCGCAGGAAGCTTGCTCTTGAATACTAGTGCATGAGTATTCAGACGCGTCCGTTTGCGCTCCTCAATCCCGGAGTGTTCGCTTCGCCGCCTGCGTAGCGCAGCTCGCTCGCCGCCGCGACGAAACACGTGTTATTCTATGAGAGACCGATCTTCTTTGCGATGGGATATTATAGCGCGGGGTGGGCGTGCACGCTTCGGACGTAATAATCGATATATGAAGGGCGTATTTACTCAAAATACACGTTTACTAAAGATTCTCCTTTAAGAATTTGAATAGTTACCTTCCGATTTCATTAAGTCAAGTGTGATCAAATTCATCAAAACTTGAAATGATACAAATATGAACGATGATGATCAGACTCAAATTAATAAAATCCGAATGTAAACTATTCCTAGTCTTAAATTGAGATATTTAGCAAATTTGTATTTGAGCAAATATGGGTATACCCAAATATGCCCTTCATCACGGTTCATACTTTGTATACATGCGGACTACGTTTCAGGGTGTGCAACACTGCAGCAACTACTCATCTTTTCCAGAGAAAAAGAGCTCACATGCTACGATACGGAATCCAAACCACAACAAAAACAGCATATTTGGTAAGCATAGTAGTTTAACTTTATTAATTATTAAAAATTTACATGACAAACATGTTCAAGACCCAAATAAAAACACAAACTTCTTGGACGGGCTTGAACATGTTGTCAAATATGGCGCACGTATATGCAATGCTAATTGACCTATGTGTGGTGTGAGGGGTGTTGGCGAATTCACTTTGACCCAGTTGACAATGAGTTGTTAATGGTTACGACCAGACGCTAGCGGTTATAGAACAATGGTACCACGAGTGTGCAGGGTCATGTGTAACATACAAAGTATTTTACACATGACAGAACAAGTATGGGTGGCTCCATCCACTCCACATCTAGTAATAGCTTAATTTCTAGTGACGTATCCGAATTCGGATACTATGCAACATTAGCAAAGAAGAAAACTTACCCCTAAATTTGAAATGTCTGTCCCAACATGAGAATCAGGTGAACAAACATAGGTAGACGCACGCCGTATAATCTAGATTAGGGTGGATTCTACGTCTTTTATCCTGTTAATGTTTTACTATTGTTTTATTTGGCTGTAGTCTGGACTCTGTTAGTGTTAGTGGTATAGTCAATGAATCTGCTGCCAGTGCCACTTCTCTTTACTTTCTTTGGCACATGCAGCGCACACGTACCCCGTACCGTACCCGGTACCGGTTACCAGCGCGCGGCCGCGACGCATACCATCGTGGGAATTCCCTGGCCATGGCATGCAAGAGAAGACGATGACGTCATCATAATATGCAGCGTAGCTCTTTTACAATTTTCGAGTGAACCATTTACTTTGTAGATGTGGCAGAGACCAGGATTTTTACAATTTTCGAGGCTGAGACCAGGATTCTTCACAATTTTCGAGGCCTTGACATTGGTAATGATGGTCGAGACCACTCAGATGTGGTAAAGGGGTAAGGTGGTAAAGGTGGGGGTGGGGGGGGGGGGGGGGGGGGGGTGGGGGGGCACTCAAATAATTTTTTGACAGGGGTGTGCCTCAAGGATTCTGAAATGGGGGTCTTAAGAGCTGACTACAAGCACAAAATATAGGGTCTTTGGAGCTACAAAAACGTGAAACGGAGTTAATTAAGGGGTCTAAGGAGCAGACTAAAACTACAAAATACATGGACTTGGAGCTACCAAAGACCTACAGAATTTAGCTTGAAAACATATCCTGATTGGGATTGTCTCGTAATGATATGAGAAATAGAGCACCAATATTGACACGAAGTGGCAGAAGGGTAAATTGCCCAGAAAGGCCTGAATTTGTAGATATGTTTATGTTACATTGTTGTTGCATGTTTTGTTTTGAATTGTTGTATCTTGTTTAAAAAAATAAAGTTTGTACTCTCATACCCCGGAAGGGGGTCGATAGAGTAAATAAATCTTACAATCTTACAATCTTACAGAAACCCTCAAATGGTGGTCCAAGGACTGAGGGAGCTGACTAGAAGAAGATAATGGAATTGGCGCTAGGGGACATCTACAAAGTACGTACGCAATTTTTTGTCCGAAATTGACCCCACCTCCCCCCCCACCCCCCCCACTCTTGTGCGGTAGCGTACTTTGTAGATAGCCAAGTCATCCCAGATAACAATGCGGACGTTGGCGGAACGTAGTCTATAGTCGGCACCCGTCGCGGTTGGAAAAACAACGTTTAGCCAACGTTGCCTACGGTAAATTCACAACCATATTTTGCAGTCGGCGGAGCTGACGTTAAAACAACGTTAAGCCGACGTTGGCTGTTGACTGTTGGCAAACTGGTCGGCAAATGTACGTTGAAACAACGTTGGGTGATAGTTAGACGAACAATCATATTTATATGGTCGAAAAGCAAACGTTGGGCCAACGTTTCGCCTACTACGTTGGATATTGGTTGGCTAGTTGACGTCGTATTAACGTTGACAAACAACCGCATTACGACGGTAGGCAAGCCAACGTAGGGCCAACGTTCACTTATATAGTCGTATGAACGTTGGGGTTTAGTCGGGCTCAATGTTGGCTTGACGTCAGAAATAGCAAAATAAAAAGGTTGGGCAAACGTTGGCGCAACATTGGCAATTGACGTTGGCTTATGGGGGTTGGGCCGACGAGGGCCCAGGCGGCAAGAATGACGTGGGCAAAACGTCACGTTTTGACGTGGCCCCAACATGACCCGCCTACATTGGGCCAACGATGGGCCAACGTAGCATTGTTATCTGTGATTCCGGGGGTCTATGGAGCGGCAATTTTTGAAAATCTGGAATCTTGAGAGGCGGCAATCGAGTGTGAAAACGGGCATCTTGTAAGCGGCACATACCCGTATTACATTATACATGAGTGCCTCAGGGGGGTTCAAACCCTCCCAAACAGTAATTTTTTGGTCAAAGGGGGGGGGGGTTGAACCCCCCAAACCCCCCCCCCCCCCCCCCCTCCCCTGGGTTGCTTATGCGCATGCATAATAATGCTCCACGATATTTGTTAATGTATAGGGGGAAGTATGTATTTTGGTCTAATCACAGGGAGGTAGATATAAGTCATGCTTTCTTAAATGGGGGGGGGGGGAGGGGAGGTGTGCCCCCCCCCCCCCCCCCCCCCCATCCCCATGGCTTCTTCCCTGGACTAATGACCACATAAAACTAGCACTTGAATATTGGTCCAGTTACAATTTGTTTAATTGTTAATAGTTTATTCAATGTAGTACTGACACTGTAGTACAAACTTACAGAAATAAACAATTTATGTTGATTCTTTGTGATGTACATATAACAATCATATATTCCAATTACAAGTATGGTTATAAAAATATAATATATATGTTAATTCATTGTAATTTAGATTACAATTATTCTTTAATTCACTTTTTTAAATGAAGTTATTGCATACAGTATATTCAACTCAATTAGTTGATGACTATTATACAGTGGAACCTCTTTATAACAAACTCTGTTATAACGAGGTACCTGATACAGCAAGCTGCCCTATTTCACAGGTCCGGTTTAAACAAATCTTATAATTTTTGAGCTCTGATACAATGAGATATCTGATATAACAAGGTAAATTCAATGGTCCTGAGGTGTTCGTTATAATGAGGTTTCACTGTACTCAATCATCACTAATTCTAACTTCATGGCATTAGTCAGTATCCGTTTGTAATTATGTTATGATGAAGTACAACAAAAATTTACTTGCTCTTTATAAATAGAAAAAATATACCATGCAGATAATCACTTGTGAGATTTTTTTCGTAACTATTTTTGTTGCACGTTGGGTTAGAGTCAGAAAGGTGATTTTCTGCTGACTTGGGTTTTTCTGCAAACAAAGATACTAGGTCCCTTTAAACAAAATAAGAGCATTTCTCATTAGCTTCGAATGACTTGTAGCCAGTTTTACAACCACTGCGTTATCTCCAACACAAAATGTTTACAATAGCTCACTGCTCACTGTCAAAATTTACATAATACCTCAAGTAAATTATCACTTGAAATATCATTGTCAAATTGTTCATATATCAAGGAAGTTTTCATAAAAATATTATTACCATCATCAAAATATTGATGTGAAGCTTTCATATTAACAATAAGTAACATTACAACTGACAAAATGTACATAATGATGTGTTCACGTTTTCATAACAGTAGCATTACATGAGACAAAATGTTTATTATAGCTCAATGAAGATTTTATCACAATATCATTATTTTCTGTCAAAATGTACTGAACAACTCAATTTGTTCATAACAATAAGTAACATTGCAACTTTACTAAAAAGTTAAGCGGTTTTTCACATTGCTGGTCTCTTTTATATACCAATTATAAATTCTGTTAACTTTGAAAATACTGTGTCATTTTTAAAAACGATATTTGGTAAATAAATTCCATTTTTATTTATATTCCAATTCATGATTTGTTTATAATACAAAAGAATGAAATTAAACTAGAATTGTAATACTTGTTTAGAACAAGTATAGGTGGGCTGGTCGAACTAAAATTAAAGACATAATCAAGGGCTCATTTGAGATAGCTTATTGTCTCAGCTACAACATACTCGAAGTTCAGCGTAAACGAAGCTAAAACGAAGAAGATATTGGTCGCGAAAGACGGGAATGTAGAATCCAGTTTTGAAAAAAAGTCATGTCCCATAGAGAATACACGCAAAATGTTAAAAAATGACATGCCTCCTTAAATCGCAAAAATACGCCATGATGCCTTTGTCAAAATGAAAAATCGTGATCATCACATTTGTAGAGAATTGTCTCAGCTAGAACATATCAAAATTTGGAAGAAAATCGATCAATATTTACAGAGATACAATAAATTTTCCAAAAATATGCTGACGTCATAATATGCAAATTGAAATTTTGAGTTCGGAGGCCATTATGATGACGCCATGAGTTAATTGAGGGTCAAATGAGACATGAAATCATATCTCCGACTCATAATCTATCCAAATATGAAAAAAAACTTGGGAGTTCCCATCCATTCTGAAGAGTTACAATGAATTTTGTATAGGCATGTTTTTGCCCATATATGCTATGTATTACAAGAGCTCGCGCGCACGGACATGTTTCTTGAACGGAAGCTCATTGCGTTTTTACTAGTCAGAAAAAGGTGAACAAGGTATCAAAATGCTTGGAATGATGGGCTAAATATGATAACAGAGAAAATTCGGCGATTCTATGTTGCAAAATGCCAGTACGCGCGAAAACGCGCGCGCATGCGCGTGTGCGCGTTTTTTCGTAAAATGCTTAAAATGGCCTAAAACGTATCCAAAATGAATTTGCGACGATTTTGAACATTTTAAAATTTTGCCCGCGCGCGCTGACGCGCGCACGTACGCATGCGCGCGCGTTTTTTGACCTGAAATTGACCGGACGGATATTGACCTTGATCATGATAAATATGAATGAGAAACAACTTTTCGTTATGAAGATATGATCATGAGAAGATATTCAGAAAATTTTACAAAATGGCGCCTAGATGACGTCATCAGTCAAGGTCAGGGTTCAAAACCTTATTTTGCTTTGTCCATATGCCTATATATATGTGTGCCAAATTTCAAGGCACTTGATTGAGCCATTTTCAAGTTATCTTGCTAACAAAAAAGTGATTGGAAATAAGAAAAATAAAGAATAATAAATAAATAAATAAATAAATAAAGGCAATTCTAACGAAATTATGAGGTGGTCTGTATGATGTACAGCCCACCTAATTAAATTAATATATCACAAAAAGCACACTCGATCATGTGTGTACTAAATGATATATCAAATAGACTTGACTTTTCAATTTCACACCTGATCAATATCATAAGCATACAGCTCACTTAATGGTAAAAATGACATTGGTATTTTAGATTGACAAAATACGGACACAATTTTCGTATGCCGTGCATGTAAAATGATAGCATCTTATAAGTACATGGAATAGTTCTCCTCAGAGTCACACAAAAGTTAATCAGCATCAGAATAATAGCTAACACTAAACAACAACACATTTGGCAAATGATGACAATTAATATATTTCTACATTTCTTTAAAAAAAAGGCTGAGAACAATTTGTGACAAGCACTAAGATGTTCAACTAGAGATCAAATTTAGAATAAAACATATTTGTTTACAATGAAAGACAAATTTAATTCATCCTTACATAAAGTGGAATAAAGACTATGATTAATTAATTTTGTGAAGTATCCTTAATGGAAATAAAACACCTTATAAGCAACACTCTTACTTTAAGAGTTCAAGTTATAATGGCTATTGACAAGTAGGAGACATGCTGTACGTTATACAAAATTCAAAATAGAATCAAATATTGCAATAGAAACATTAAATACAAAAAAAAAATGACAAACAGAAAGAGCACAATAGTTTATATAAGACATTTCCCCATAGATACACATTTTCAATGTTGATTTAAGAGTTCAAGTTATAATGAATATTGAAAAGTACAAGATGTGCTGTAACTTATAGTAATACAAAATTCAAAACATAAACAAATATTGCAATAGTAACATAAAATAAAAGAAACTGACAAACGGAAAGAGCACGATAGTTTATATGAGAGTACCCTTTTCCATTGATACGCAACATTTTTAATCAAATAAGAAAACATCTGTTTAACCAAAAATTAAGGTTAGATAAATGTAAAGCTTTAATTTCTACAAACAAGGAGACAGATTGAAACTTTGAGGCATGAATTAATGGAATACATTGGACAGAAGGTATTAATTGGACAGTATAATTTGGCAAGGTATCTACCAAGGCCACAAACATTTTGTAAATATATTCATTACATGTATACAATTGAACTTTGATTTAACAGTCTGACATCAAGGTAATTAATGTGACCGGCTATAGCAAAACCCTGCACTATCTACATATTGATTTTTACCGACAAGTGCAGGGTTGTGCTATAGCCGGTCATATGTTGCTGGTCCAAGTTCTTTATTGTTGTTTTTTAATGCCACAAATAAGTTTTTAAATACATTAATTACAGGAATAATATACATTACATGTATACAGTTGAACTTTGATTTAACAATCTTATATCAAGGTAATTTTGCTGGTTCAAGCTCTTATCTCTGTTTTTTAATGCTACAAGATACTAAGACAAGGTCGTTGATCTCAACGTCCTCATTATAAAGATATTGTGGAAAAACAATCATGAGAGTGTTTCAAAAAGATTCCTAGTTGAACAATTATGGAAAGCCATTAGTTTCTTTATAAAATTGTTAGAATAGTTCTTTTCAAATGCATCTATATTGATTGAAATCAGTAATATGTGGTATTTTCAAGGAGCATTACGACCGCTCTCTGGTCCCCCCATGAAAAATCATGTGTTAAGCGACCTGCGTAATGCGACCACCTGCCTAACGCGACACACGTTTAAACCTGTGTATAGCGACCAAAAATAGCGCTTGAGCGACCAAGGCACCAAGAAGTTTGCCTTTGGTCGCTCAAGGCTCCAAGTCAACATGTCAATGTATAAAACAATTCATTAAAAAGGCCTAATCGACACCAAGTGCTTCAGACTCATAAACAAAGATTATTCGTTCCCTGCACTGCAGTACCTAATGCTGATCCTAATATGCGTCACACAAAGACACTTCACTCAACATCACAACCAAATTTAACATCTAACAAGTATTTTAATAGCCTAGGCGGGGCGTTTCCCGATGTTTCTAATTATGTTCAATGATAATCCGTGTTACGACCAAACGATGCAATCTTGACTTCAGAATTCTATAGAAAACTCTTTATGAGCATTTAAAAGTGCAGGTAAATCTCTCTAGTCTATTGATGAGTAAATAAATTGACACATTTTGCAATTTCAATTTCACGGATAAAACAAAGATAATCGTACATGTACAAACATGTAATATCATTTGAAATGTAAAGTCAATTCATGTATAATTTCAATTTTTGTTTTGGTTATGCATGCAAAAAACACTTGAATAAACTACTGACACGAGCGTGTACCGATGCCATTTAATTACACATGTGCATATTATGGGCATGATATTATGCGACCAGAAATTCAAAATGGCGGCCTACCTGTCTAATGCGACCACCTGTCCACAGCGGCCACTTTTCGCCGGTCCCTTGAGTGGTCGCTATAGACAGGTTTGACTGTACTTGCATTATTTTGCTTTTGAATGTGTCTTATTCCAAGGCTACAAATGGCTTTCCATGATTGTTCGGTCCAACTTTGAATCTTTGTGAAACACCCCTGATCATTTTTACCAAGAGACAAACCAGAACGTCAATGACGTAGCGCTCATCCGGCATCTCGCAACATCAAATATCGCAAATTTCATGTGGTACACTTTTCAACTGGTCAAAAACTGCCCTGGAAGGGACATAAATTTTTTTAACTTTTTTAATTAGAGCAAAAAAAATATAAATTTGACGCCCCAGAAGGGACATGGGGAAAAAAAAATAAATAAATAAATAAAAATAATAATAAATAAATTTAAAAATGTAAACAAAATAACCAAAATTTTTTTTTTTTTTTTATAAAATAAAAATAAATAAAAATAAATAAATAAATAAAAAATAAAAAATAAAAAAATAAATAAATAAAAAATTACCATAATTAATTAATGGAGAAAAATTTCAAAATTCTGTGTAGAAGTTTAGTGTACCAAAGTTAGCTCTACCAGATAAAGCAAACCAAATAAAAATCGCGCGAGAAATGAAGGAGAAAAAGCATTTTTTGTGATATTTGGAATAAATTTGCATAAATTACCATAATTAATTAATGGAAAAAAATTTCAAAATTCTGTGTAGAAGTTTAGTGTACCAAAGTGAGCTCTACCAGATAAAGCAAACCAAATCAAAATCGGTCGAGAAATGAAGGAGAAGAAGCATTTTTTGTGATTTTTTGAATAAATTTGCATAAATTACCATAATTAATTAATGGAGAAAAATTTCAACATTCTGTGTAGAAGTTTAGTGTACCAAAGTTAGCTCTACCAGATAAAGCAAACCAAATCAAAATCGGTCGAGAAATGAAGGAGTAGAAGCATTTTTTGTGATTTTTGGAATAAATTTGCATAAATTACCATAATTAATTAATGGAGAAAAATTTCAAAATTATGTGTAGAAGTTTTAAATCCCCCTCCTAGCCCTATCTTATGAAACAATCAGAATCAAAATCGGTTGAAAAATAACGAAGAAGAAGCATTTTGAAAACTGTGGACGGACGGACGGACGGAAGGACGGACGGACGGAAGGACAGAAGGACGGACGGACGACGGACGCAACGGCATGGCATAAGCTCATCGGGCCCTTCGGGCCGGATGAGCTAAATTAAAACCAATACTTTCATTTATTTTAAGTAATGCTCATAGGCAATCATCCAAATTGTTTATCATTGGATTATTTTTGTTAAATTATAATAATACCAATTGTTATTTTGTTTAAGAAGGCACTTGTGAATACTTTTATAATACTGCAATGGTAACATGGAAATTAATTGCACAGTGATCAAATAGATTTAAAAACCTTAAAGGACAATTCAATGCTGGCTAACTGCTGTTTTTATTATAGCTGAATAGGAGGAATTAAATTTTCCTAAATTACCAAAATCATAATTTAACTAAAATATCAAATATATTCAATCGTAAAAATACAAGCAAGGACATTCTTTGTAACTCTACGTGTTGCTTCCATTCCGAAAGGTCCTACTACAATTAACAGGCAACATGTATCTCTCCTTCATGCTTCATCTAACACATAGTCTACGGAAACCTGATGAGTCCTATATCGACTCTTGCTGCATCACAACACTTTGATTTCCAGAGTCCTCTAGCATGAACCTTCTTTAACCTGGACCAGAGATACCAACATTGAATTTCGGGTCCTACCAATTAGCGTGAACAAGTGCGAAGAAGTGCGAACAAGCTATTTACTGCAAACATTATTTATGAAATCCAGTTTGTGCTTGTTCGCAGTATAATTGTTCCCGCTTATTCCATCGATATGTAGGTTATTTTCTCACTAAAATATTGATGGCTTATTCGCGCTATAGTTCATGCTTGTTCGCAGTACTTTGCATTTGTTCGTGCTAATTAGTAGGACCGTGAAATTCAGCAATCAGGAAGATTTAGGGAAATTACATCAGAAATCAGGAAGATGAAATGCATACAACCTAATGACACAAATTTTTTGATAATCATGAAGATTGGCTATCCGATGCAGTAATCTTGGTCTATCATTATCTTCTGCGAAATCAGGAAGACTTGGCAGCTCTGCCTGGACCCACTCTTTAAAGACTTGATAGACAATTTTGTCTTCTGTCAAACCTGTCTTTGTGGCCATCCTTCCATAGCAGCTAACCTGCCTATAGTGGCCCCTAAAAGTGATCCCCATCAGAATAAAAAAATGTAGTGGATCCTGTCTGAAGAGGTCACCTGTCTACAGTGGCCAATTTTCTTGTTTTTCTTAGGTGGTCACTATACACAGGTTGGAATATACTTGCTACAGTGCATATCCATTACTTGCTGACTCATCCATTCTCCCAATATGCATATTACAAATGTTTTTTTTATTGACTTGAAGGTCTGAATCTGGACAGTCATCGTACTGATCTTGCTGCATCATAACACTTAGCTTTCCAGAGGGCTTCAGCAAGTACCCTCTTTACAGCTTTTGCTCCGTTCTGCTGGACCCACTCTTTAAGTACTTGATAGACCATCTCGTCTACTCGCTCTCCTCGGTTTTGGCAAGTGTACTTGATGTTTGCGACATCTGTTTCAAGGAGTTGCAGATGTCTCCCTAGAGCTCCCAGGGCATAACCTGGTACTAGTTCTGCAATATCCTGGAGGGACGCCATCGTTACCTTCTCAGTTGATTCTGTGAATCAAACAAAGAAGAACAAGATAAGAGATTTACAAACTTTCATGAGACTGATTTATTCATCCAAACGATCTCCTCGGCTTCTGCCCATGTACTTGATGTTTGTGACATCTGTTTCGCAGAGTTGCAGATGCCTTCCTAAAGCCCCCGCAGCATCACCTGGTACTAGTTCTGCAATACCCTGGAGGGACGCCATCATCATATTTTCAGTTGAGTCTGTGAGTGGATCAAAGAATGAACATGATCTCAGGTTTAAAGAACGTTGGTAAGATTGTTTTTTTTTTTTATCTGTAAGTCAATTTAGCTATTGATTTTGTCCCAGGTTACCTATCAGCGATACAACAGCTCGTTCCTCGTAACCTTAACAGAATAGGCTGTGAATAGAAACAAAGAATGAACGTAAATAAGATTTATTCTTTCAATTTTAATAAAATCCTGTAAGTTTGAAGATGTCACCTAAATGAAACCAAAAATTTCTGGGACAAACTCCATATATCCTGAAGAGCACTAGGTGTGTTATTATTATCCACCAAGGCTACAATTTGCCACAATGGGTTGCTCAAGCATTTCAAGGAATAAATTCCCATTTACTACACCTGGGTTGAGACTTAAGAGCAGCATATGTGGATATAGTGTCTTGCTGAAGGAGACATGTGCCGCAGTTGGGAATTGAACCCACAGCCTTCATATTGAAAGACAAAGGGTCCAAACCAGTATACTACAACACTCCCAATAACATTACCGTTGCAGATTTTAAGGTCATTAGGCACATGTCAAAAGTTGAAACGGGACCAAACCTTAACCCTAAAAAGACTGGGGGGGGGGGCTGATTTAGCCCCCCCCTCCTCTATTTTCGCGATAATTTCGCAACGCGCGCAGATATTGCCGCGCCACTTCATGAGTTTTTTCATTGAAGTCTTGCGCAACTTTTGAGACCAAATTTGCGACGACCGGGTATACCGTTCAAAAGTCACGTGACCTTTTGTAAGTGAGCGTCGGGCCGAAAATCGCTAAATTTTGTGATTTGTGTACAAATCCTATGGAAATTGATTTTTTTCCTAGAAAAGACAAAATCTTCATTATTTTTCATTCTATTTACTGCAATCATTTAATTTTGGGCTAAAAATGGTTGAATAATGGTCAATAATTATTTTCATTGAAAAAACAATAAAAAACATAAGTCGAACAAACAAAGAAATACATAAGAAATGCAATTTTCGCATAATTAATTAGCTCTAATTAGCATATTATAATTAGAACAAAAAAATTAACTATGCAATATTGTATGGCTCATGGACATCTATCACCATGCCAAATTTGGAGTTGATTGAAGTTTCGATTGCCGAGAAAACTACGAAAACTAAAAAAAAATACCATTTTCGCATAATTAATTAGCTCTAATTAGCATATTCTAATTAAATTTTTTTTTTCAACTACGCAATATTGTAGACCTTATGGACATCTATCACGTTGCCAAATTTGGAGTCGATCGGGGTTTCGGTTGCCGAGATCTTAGGGGGGGGCCCTTTTAGCCCCCCCCCAGTTTTTTCAAGGTTCAAAATAGCCCAGTCTTTTTAGGGTTAACCCGTATCAAAATCCAACCACTATTGCTGCTCTCTACCAGCTGTATAAATGGGGACCAAACAGGAGTGGAATGTGTATACAACTTCCTGTAAACCATATTGTATGTCTAATGGCTGCCAGAAGGCATCGCTCCCATGGGAGTAGAAAGTGTGTTTTACATGCAGATCAATAGTAAATGTATACCATGTCTGTTAATGTTAATATTATAATTATAAATAGATGAATCAATCATTATTAGGTGCTATAGAAATTGAAGCATTTCTATTTATACTACAGTAGTTCGCTCTGCTTAATGGGGTAACATTTAATGTGGTACACCTGTTTAGGGGTACGATTTAAACATTCATGTCTTATATTTTGGGAAGAAATTGGAACCCCTTAATCGGGTACGCCCAGTGTTCAAATATACCTTACAAGAGCCTACCCAAATAGGCAGGGACTGCTGTAGAATGAACACTTTCACTTACTAGTCAGATTTGGTTTCGGTGGAGGCTGGTTCTGCTGGGTCCTCCCGCCAGAGCCATGTGCTTGCCCCATCGGTTGCCCTGTCGGATGCCCTGTTGCTTGCCCTGTAGCTTGTCCATGTCCTGGTGGCCATCCTTGTGCCTGCGCTTCCGCTGATGTGTTACCATGGTAGTGGGTGGTATAATGATTCCCAATATGGACGTTTGTTGGTGCCTGACTAAAATTAATCACTGTTGAACCTGAATGCAGAATGGGGAACAAATATCAACGAATAAATGACCGTGCATTGCAAAATGCTCCCTTTTTTGTAATAAATGTAAAGGGATTCATCAACTTCACAAGATTTTTCTAAAAGTGATATTTAAGACTTTAATCATATACCAATATTGTTGTAAGATTCCTCTGAATGATATGTGAAATTTTCATTAAAAAAAAACAATATTTTACCTGGTAAGAATGGTGAAAATTTATTTATCTCCCATCGTTTGGGCACAAAATTAAAATCGAGAATGTGCATTATGTGTAGTTAGTAGTTGTAATACTTCCCTAGCATGATGTGTTGAGAATAGATGGGCATGTGCCTTGCAATTGAAAGTTCCTCAGTTAATAACCAATCGATGCCCAACTCTTTTCTCTTTCAGCAAGACATTTTCCAAGACACACAAATAAAATATATAATGAGTATCTAATGACAAAGGAAATAATCAAATTGGGCATGATCATATACTTTAGATAGTATGATAAATCATCACATTTGGCAATATACATGTACATGTTATAAATAATAATAGATTACATACAGGGTTCCATTAAAGAGCTGTTAGTAGCATTATTATTACCCTTTGGTCATCAGGTACAGTTATCTTGTGCACCATCTCAACTCCCTGGGGAGCATACCAGCCCGAGCTGCTCTGGATATTTAACACCCGACCAAGTAACCCTTTATAATCCTGGGTAGTAGGTGTATAAATAAAATTAAATAGTATCCTGGACTCACCTGTAGTTATGGTATTCCCTCCACTAGCTGGATGTTCAGATGTTGTTGTAGGTGGTGGATCTTTCTTTTTCTTGGATGGTTTCTTATTACGATTTGAATTTCCTGCACAAGAATGAAAGATAATGCATGGTTTCTTTTATGAGTGCTAACTATTATCTCCAGAAAATTTGTCTGATTCTGACTGGTTAATTTGATATATGACGTTTGGACCAGAAAAATGCTGTTAAGATTGCGATAATTGGTAAAAAGTCATGATTACTTTCAGTTCCAATTTCTATTCAGCAGTTACACAATTCTATCAAAATGATTTTAAGGATATTATTCATTTTATATATACATATATAATCAAACATATGTGCCTCGGAATAAAATACTTTTTAAAAAGCCAAAAATTAAAAAATTTGAGACTATAAAGAAATTTGGCATAAAAAACATGACATCTCCATCATAAACAGAAAATATTGATCATATTGATGATACTAGTTTATCAATTTTACAAATCTGAACTAATGGATTTTCATAATTTGTAAAGTCTTACCATATATTAGAACGTAGGTAAACTCAAAATATTTGTAATAACATGATTACAGGACTATTACTATCATTATCATCTACATGTGTTGGTCTACTTGAAGTGGGCCCATCCTATCTTGTACTGGTCTCACCAGCACGACAATACTGAATATTATAATACGCCTCGATCGGTATAGAACTTCTAGATTGACAGTGCAATATAATGCTAGATTATTACAGTGACGCCTCTTTGTAAAGAGGACCTTGGGAATATGATATAACCTTGTTAAACAGAATGTAAAAATATATATACAGGGTGGGCCCCCAAAAACGGAACGGCCCAAAATAAAGTAACAAAATTATTATGGCCATCGGATAGGGTGTCTTTTCCAATGAAAAACGATACCAAGAACAGTCATTTTTGTCGTGTAGTTTTTGTTTTAGGGCGCTGTGAGTGACACCATGTCAGGTTCCCATTTTTGTCAATTTTTACCCAGTCAATGCCTTATAAATCGACTTATTGCCCACTATCGCACAACTATGCCCATTCCCTCGGCACACAGCTGAATGCACACTAACAATGGCGTGCGTATTGCTCATTGTTCGATGCTATGATGGGCAGTAAGTGCGATTTATCAGACACTGACTTGGTAAAAATTGACAAAAATGGGAACCTGACATGGTTTCACACACAGCAGCCTAAAACAAAAAATACATGACCAAAATTACTGTTCTTGGTACCATTTTTCATTGGAAAAGACACCCTATCCGACGGCCATAATCTTTTTGTTAATATATTTTGGGAAGTGCCTCATTCCGTTTTTGGGGGGCCACCCTGTATAAATATGAAGGGCTGAGAAAGGGTCAAATTGTTATATCTGAGCTCTTATAACAATGTTCTGCTGTATTACCTTGTTATAAGAAGGATTTGTTATATCAGAGCTCTTATAACAATGTTCTGCTGTATTACCTTGTTATAAGAAGGATTTGTTACATCAGAGCTCTTTCTTTATAACAAGGTTCCCCTAAATTAACTTATTATATAAGAGGGTTCTGTTATTTCAGAGCTCTTTATAACATGATTCTGCTGTTATAAGAGGGTTTTGTTATATCAGAGCTCTTTTTTTAATGAGGTTCCAATGTATTACCTTCTTATAAGGGTTTTTTGTTTTATCAAAGAGCTTTATAGTGAAGTTCTACTGTACAGTTAAAAGGTTTGTTTTGTTTTATCAGAGATCTTGATAACAAGGTTCCACTGTATCTACCTGGGTTGTTCTTCTTGAAGTGGGCCAGTCCTCTCTGGTACTGGTTTCTCCAATCTTTGATGACTATTTCTGGTTCTGCAGGCTTGCATGCCCCTCGTAGCTGCCCATCCACGAAGCAAGGCATTAGCAGAGTACTCAAAACGCAGTCACCTTGAAACTTCTCCCACAGATTTTTCAGCTCGCTTTCAGTCTCCACGTGCATCACAAGGACGAATTCACAATCCCCTTTAATTCAAGATGGTAAGAAAAGAAAGCACAACAACAGAATTAGATTAGCATCACAAGACCCCCAAAATGGGTAAAAATAAAACATTTGAACCAATTTAATAGATGAAAATGGAAGAAAAATAAACTTCATTTGTGACGCACTCTTCAAGCTTAATTAAATTTCATGGCCAAGTATAGTACTGTTTGTACTACTACTAAAACATTGATCAATTCTTCTTTTTTGTTTATAATTCATGATTAAATACATTATTTACTTGCTGTCAAGTTTACTTTATTACCTTAAGTTTAAAAACTGAAAAAAACGTTACTGACATTTTTCTTTAAGCGAGAAAACCCTCTACAGACACAATGGAAATAATATCACTGACAAATTTATTTCAATCTGTTCCCTAATAGATCTTTCAATTCCCATAGAGTTAATACATGGTACATCAGGTTCATGTAGGCAATGGGTTAACCCTTCTGAGAGAATAGCATTATGCTCCATGTTTATCTACAATGACAACAAGTTTTGTAAGAAGTCCAATGCCTGTACAATTGATGCAACACTTGTCTATTGTGTGCATTCAGGAACAAATCACCAGGGCCCAGGGACCCGATTACGGACCAGCGACATTAACCATGGTAATTAGCATCATTGGCTCTAACTCATCGATGTCAATATCCTAGAATAATAACAAACTCGAAAGAACGTAACAGAGGAAACCTACCTCCCTCACTCATTCACCCGTAAAGGATTATACAAGCATATTCAGAGATCAGTGGAACTAGGTTTGGTCCTGGGTCATGATCATGCTCTCAGCCACATATCGAGTCCTATGGCATGTATGGGTATTGTGACTTGAGTCGACCGTGGCATTCAACGAGTTAAAATAGAAAACTTGAGGGTTACCTTCATTTTGGGGAAGATGCACTTGGTTAAGCTTGATGCTGGATGTGCTAAGGAGCATGGATGCTTGGGATGCCATCCCTTGCCCGGAAACCACCCACCAATCCCTCTGGCGGCATCGACCCAGAAGCGAGAGAATATCTGGAAGTCTCTGATGGCATATTCTCATCAAATTCACATTCAGAGTGAGCGTGAGGCTAATCACTGAATAGACATTGAAGGAAGAAGAGCAGCAAAAGATGATTATAGGACTTGACAACAACCACCACGGCTCTCTCTGTCTGCATGGACCCATAAGAGGAGCATATCTGAAAGTCTTCAGGTGCTTAACCACTTGACTGCTAAGCACGTACTATTACGTGCATTCAGATGTGACACTCTGTGCTAACCACGTACTATTACGTGCTACGTCCATTTCCTATAGAAGACATTAGCACTGCGCTATATGTACCCCTACTATGCTGTTAGCATCTGAATATCAAACTTGAGAATATGAACAATAGATGGCGCTCTTTCACAAAAAAAATCAAGAGATTTTGCGGCTAATTATAGAACACTTTCGGCCTGATTTGTACACGGTGAAAGTGCACTTACAATTTCAAAATGGCGACTCGCAGTAAAGATCTCGGTGGAGCTTGTGATGATTTTGAGGGAGATTTTGATGATAGGAGTGAAGAGGATTTTAGCGAAGGATCGGTTGATGAACATAGTGAAGGTGAGGATGACATTTTTATGGAAAGTGAAAGCGATGAATGTGATGATTTTTCTGGAAACAACGATGACTTTCTTCCGCTAGTAAATGTGGGCTCAAATCCCACTCGCAGTCCAAATTGTAGTCCCATTCGCAAGCGACAGCGTATTGACCAGGCAGATTCTGATGTGAATAATATAGGCCTATATATATATATATGCGTGTGTGTAATACTACATATCTAAAATATGTTTATATGTAGTTCATTACTGATATTGATTGATTTCCATGTATTTATTTCATATGATAGCAACTTGTTTGCTACACAACCTTTGTATTGTCGGATTTTTGTGTGTCTAAAAAATGCTTTAGCACAGAGTGGTACAGTGTGCACAAAGCCTATAGCGGTCAAGTGGTTAAGCTCATCAAATTCACGTTCAGAGTGAGCTTCTCATGATCATTTCACATGTGATGCAAATAAAAAACAGAATGAAATAATAATAAAACAGTTAAGTCTCAAAACGTTCAGAACACTATTACCTTGGCTTTAGCCGAGCAGCTTTATTCAAGCGCTCAAGCATTTCAAGGAATAAATTCCTGCCAAGTACCCATGTACTACAACTCGGTTGAGAGCAGCAATGTGGATAAGGGGTCTTGCTGAAGAACACACATGCTGCGGCTGGGAATCGAACCCACGACCTTTGTATTTAGAGAAGAAGGACACTTCCATGAACTGCAGTTTCTAAAACATGTTTGATTTTACAGCTAAATTTCAAAGCAAATTATACATCCAATTAAAGACAAAATTGATTGCTGACTTATTATGACAGTGGACGAGGATTCAAGACGAATAATCTCTTTCTCATGGACTTCAAAACCTTTTAATGGTCATTGAACATGTAATGCAAATAAGTGCAAATTTCTCTCAAAAACATCTCTAATTTCCATCTTAAATCTAAAGCAATGCATACTTCTAATCAAAGATAAAATGTGTGTGCTTACTGTATTAATTTACAGTGGGCTAAGATTCCAGATGAATGTTGCGATATCATCTTTATGGTTTTTAATGGTTATTCATTATCAATCATGTTTATTTAAAACAGAATGGAATAGCGATCAATTTACTACAAATCTCTCTGAAACATCTAATTAGAGATAATAAGGTTGTGCTTACTAAATGAATTGACGGTGGGAGAGGATTCCAGATCGATGATGTGACCTCTGGAAGAGAAAGACTGAGTTTCTGTAAATGAACAACCAACAAAAAGAGAGGAACATTACAACTACAAACCTGCCAACATTTAAAAATGAAAAATCTTACTCTCATGTGAGCGAAGCGCGAAGTCCTTTGCGGCCAGGGTCCAGCTCTAGGGTTCTAGATGCTCTCTTATGCTATCTTAGCCTTATTTGTGAACATATGACCACACTGAGTGAGCAATACTTCAATGATAAAGATCATGAATATTTTGGCTTAATGAGTTTTTTTCATATACATTCATAAAATATGTATGTGTATGCACCTTTTTTTTCTTCTTTTTTTTCTGACGTAAAATTTGTACTGTTCCGATTTTTCACCCTTTTCTAAGGAAAAAATCAGAACAAATACGGCAAAATCAGACTGGTTGGCAGGTATGCAACTAGTGAAAAAAAAATCTTCAAAACCGATTCATCTCCTTCCCTTGTACTATTCTGTATTTAAATGTTTTCACATTGTCAAATCTTATTCAACAATCTTCATAAAAACATTACATGAATCATAAAATACAGAAGAAAATGGCCTACTAAAATAAAGGATAAATAACACAAAATTTAAGTATGTTTTTGACCAATTTGACTTCTTTTTTATCTCTTTGCTTAGTAATCCTCTTATTTATTTCTTTTAAGCCCCCCAAAAAAGCTACATATTATAGTTCCAAATAGTACCACTCTTGTCCTTCACAAGACCCTTCATTATGACAGACCCTCTTCACATGGTGCCATAAAAAACCTTGAAATTTTCATGTTGTCAGACACATCTTCTAAGGCTATCAATCTAGGAATCATACATGAGGCATTAATGTGTCTTAATGGTGCAAATTGGAAAATATTATTTTGAAACTAATGGTTATTATACAAATTTGTGAAATTAAGGGTGATGTTTCACAGATTCTTGAACAAAATGTAACTCAATTAAGCTCTGTAGCTATCCCATGTGAATATATTTGTGATGTTTCTGGAGAAAAATGAGGTTAATAGCATTATTTTCAAACACCTATCTTTAAATTTTGAAATGATTTTAGAAAACATTGACCTTTAGCTAAATAAGACTTTAAGACTGGCTTTTAATAATTTTTCACAGAGAATCCAAATATGATAACAAAAATTCAAGGCTTAAAATCTAAGTCCAAAATCACAATTGGGAATGCCCCCGAAAATATTCCTGAATGCTTTCCCCTTACATAAAAGGCATGTGATGTCAATGCAGGCTAAAGTTGACATTAATCTGTAGAGATGAATGACAACTTCCACCTGCAACGACATCATTTGGCCATGCCTCTGCAATCAGAAATTAAGGGGTGGAACTGAGCAAATCATGGAAGGCTCCTGAAAACATGGTGAAAACATGCCATTTTCTATTTTTTAAGTTATTTTTTATACACACTCAGACTGGAATCTTGATCAATTAAGGGATGTAATTTGTTTGGTTTGCCATCCCACTTTAATAATGATGAACAACAAATGATTGGCTTACCTGCCAGAGGAGGTGCTGCGGGCTGGTTTGCGTAGGGAGTCGAGAGCAAAGATCCTACAGCTATCTCAACTGGACCACTACCATCCTGCACAGAGACCGGTCCTTGCACCGGCGTACTCTGATCATCCGTTGAATGGACGGCCGCAACGTAGGGATTAGCAGATGCAGATTGGTACATTTGTTGTGACCCCGAACCCTGAACTTGGGGTTGAGATGGTTGAGTTTTCTTCGTGGGAGGAAGACCGTTTGGTGGAGGAACTGCGGCAACATTGGATGGAGATGTTGAGGAGAAAGATTGGTTAGAACCAGGTGCTGATGATCGGTGTGAGGAGCTCTGAGCCGGTTGGGGGTATTGCGGGCCCATAACCTGACTTTGTGGTTGGGTCATTTGTGCTGTTGTCCTGGTTGGTAATCTGCACAGATTGCTACGACTTTGATCATTCTGAGTCAGGGGTGCAGCAATGCCACTAAAGTCTCCAGAGTTCGAAGCTTGCGGGGCATTCCCATGTGAAACTGGAGCATTTGAAGGAAGTAAGTTGGTAGTTGGAGTCTGAGAATGATGACACTCCTCAGAAGGCACAACGGTGGGGGATATGATGCCTTCATGATCTGTAAGGAGCCTTTCAGATCTTTCTTCAGAGGGACAGTCGCCATACCAGCTCGACAATTCTTGGGCTCGACTCGGACATGAAGAGTCCTCTACTGTGAGATTCCCAAAATCTTTCCCCAAAGACTCAACTTGATTACCCTCTCCTCCGGGAAGACTATTTTCCTCTCCTCCAAGAGCATTGTTAACCTCTGCACCTAGAACGTTGAAACCCACTCCACCTTGATCATCGTTACCCTCTTCTTGAGGGTCACCATTACCCTCTGCTGCTGGATCAACCTTTCTCTCGCCTCCAGGAACATTGTTACCCTCTGCTCCTGGAACACTGTTGTTCTCTCCTGTTCTAGGTACTGGGTTAAGCTGTGAAGCAGATACAAAAAACAACTGATATGTTTAACCCACAACAAACAAGTGTATTAAAGCTTGGTAGTATTTCCCTACAAACTATGAATGAATAATGCACCATAAAAATACAACTATGTCATTGATTATCGAAATAGCTCTTTGAATATTGATCTAGCTTTAAAATTTGCCAAAAGGAATTGAGGTAATGTGGACCTATTGCCAGGTTATGGGTAGATTTAGGAGTTTTGAACAAATAAAATGAGATCAAACTGTTCCAGGAATTTTTAATAAACAGAATGGGATCACACTTTTTCAGAGTTTTGAACAAACAGAATGGGAACAAACTATTTACCTTGTTATGCATTTCTTGTAACGCTCTACCTTTCTCACCCGCGCTGTAAGACTTGCACAGCTCTTCAGTTATGTCTGCAATTTCTGAAGAAAACAAAACAACAATTGTGCAGACACAGATCTTTATCAAAATACTTTTATAACGATATGCATATAGCAAATTCTTTCTTCAGGATGCTAATTCAGTATTTGCTTTTCATTTTTGCTTTCATGATATGTGACCGGCTGCATCAAAACCCACCACTTGTTGGCAAAATTTGAATTTGAAATTTGTAATCCTCAGCTCCAATTTGATACCTATTTCAATAAATGTGTATAATATTTAGCAGAGTTATGATATTTTTTTAAATATTTCATAGTGTGTTAAAGGGATAGTTGAGTTCTGGTAAGGAGAGTACAGTTTTGGTGAAACTGAATTTTAGTAACCAAAACCTGCATCATTACATTACAAACTAATAGTTATAACTAGAAAGGAACACAAAATTACAAATGACGTAGTAAAGATCATGTTATCATTCAAAAAGAGCCGTTAAAACATAAGAGGGCGCTCTCTAAACACTCATCGGTTTCAACCATTTTGAATAAAATATTGTGCATGTGATGCTTTGTTGAAATAGTGATTAGATAGAGAAATAACCAACAAGTATTTAAATACATATTTTGTAACTTTTTGAAAAGAGGAAGCATTTTTTTGAATTTTTAACGGCTGGTTCAAAAGTCTCTAATAAACCCGGGGCCCCAGGTTTATTACAAATTGTTATATTTATGGATATTTCAGCCGTCTCTGAACCGATTTTGATCAAACAAAGATGATTTTATTATTGAAATATTATGCTCTTTCAAATTTTACACTCAGTTTTTCATTACCTCACAAAAAAATAAGTAGTCTAGCGCCCTCTCTACCAAAACTCAACTATCCCTTTAAGTTGAAACTGAGATATTGGCGTTTCAAATATGACAATCACTATTAAAACCATACAAAGTTGTTGTCCAAAATGATAACACTGAATTAATATTTCAACCTGATTTTTTTTTACATTATAATTAAAGAGCAAAATTGTATCTTGCTACTTATGTCAAAACTTTTATTTGCCCCCTGGGACCAATTTTTAACTTTGGGAGCAAATAACAGCAAAACAAAATTACCGACAAGTGGTGGGTTTTTACATAACCGGTCACATCAAGGCACTAGATGACCGTAATACATTACACTGTTCACAAAGTATTTTAGTACATCATTGTCAATTTACCCATTCTATTTGAAATGTTAGAGTCCCCATAGACTGTGCATACAGCCAATGATGTCCCAGTAAACAATGGCCCGTATTCACAAAGGAGGTTTGTACAAACCATGGTTTAAACCATGGTTTACATCTATGGAATGCCAATTGTAAACTGATGGAGAGAGAATGTAAATTCATTACTTGTTAACAATGTTGATGGTACACATTCTCTCTCCATCAGTTTACAATTGGCATTCCATAGATGTAAACCACGGTTTGAACCATGGTATGTACAAACCTCCCTTGTGAATATGGGCCAATGGGTCTGCCCAATGCTTGTTAAAGGACTTATACCACCTCCCCACATGCATTTTGATGATTTTATTCACAAATTATATAAAGAACATATACATAAAGTATCAACAAAATCTAGTCTATGAATGTAAAATACTACATCGAAACACTTCCACTTGAAGAAAATTTGTTGAAAAATTAAAAAAATAAATCTCAATACACATTCAAATTTCAAATAAAAAATATAAATTTACCCTCAAATTCTGGGCGATCGCATGCATCAAAACTCCACCCCCTCTTCATTATATCCTTGAGTTGTTCTGGCGGGTTACTTTCAATTCGATCAAGCTGTGGTGTCTTCTTCATTGTAAACTTTAGCAGACGCAACATATCAAATTGACGTCCTAGAATCAATAGAGTAAACAAAAGAGTAAGGAACAAAGGAATAAATAAATCATGAGCTATAAACAATTTGTTTAAAACATGAAATACACTGTCCACTATTTGAACTATTTAATTGGTGGATTACTCATACACCTATGGCATCCTAGAAGTGCAAAAAATGAAAGAAACAAATAAGCTAAAACATGTTTTTTTTAAACACCAAACAAAAACACTACTTTGAACTATATATATTTGTGGAATCCTCATGCAGATAATATAATTTGACAACGGAGGGAAGGTATGATTATTATCATTGTATGCTCAATTAGACACAAAAATGTGGAAACATACATGCATGACGAAATAGTGACTAGCAATTTACATTTAGGTTGGAAACACTACAATATCACTTCATATTATCTTTTATATCCCTCATAAGAATATTTTGGCAATGTGATTCGTTGAAATTGGCCAAACTTGATCTTTGCAGTGAGATACATTGTGTACCTTCTCCGCTCATGGGCAGTGGCATAGCTAAGAAGGGGGCATGGCGGCCTGTGCCCCCCCCCCCCTCCAATATTTTGGGGGAAAAAACAATACAAAACATAAGGGGAACATTTTTTGAAAAAAAACCCAATGAAATGAACACGGTATTCAATGCTCAAAATTAGCACACGCCTTCTGGCCCGGGGCCACTTAAAATAAGCTTTGAGCCATCAAATTTCATTGATGCATAATTTCACTGGCCCAAATGGGCACATTAATATAACAATTTTCATGTCCTTCTTCGTTTGGGGCCATTAGATTCAGTTTTTGGGCCACTAAGAATTTAAACAAATCTTGCTACTTTCCTTGCCCGACTGGGCAACAGGAAAAAGAGTCAAGTTCTAGTGGTTTCTATTGTGTTTATATTTTGCTAACTTTACGGTTTCCAAAGAAAGAGATAAGTACTTACCACTATAAGGGTGTATCCCTGCTAGCAACTCAAACACAGTCAATGCAAAGCTGCACAGAGTAACAAACAACATACAAAAATCAGTATATCTAGGGGTAAAAAACATGAATGTTTAATATTTTCCCATTTATTATAATGTGTATATATTTTTTTTTTATGAAAGCTAAATGACAGTAGTTGGAAACACCCCACACCAAAGAAAATGAAATATACGCTCTTATTACCAACCATGTGAAAGAATATAATTTTACTAATATGGGATTATCAAAATTTGACCAGGAAACGGCCTACTAGTTTTATATTTGCAAAATTATAAACTGATTTGCTGCAAATAGCCTGGCCAACGCGAAATCGTGGTCCCCATATGGCATCCGATATGCGGGCTTGTCGATATCTCAAGCCCAGCGCTAGCGGCGCGGACAGGTGCGAACGCCGAAAGGGCAGTGGATTTATCAATTTCACGGGCGGCCATTGGATTTCTTCCGATATTTCTGCATGTAACGATGCTTAGGTTCGGATTTTACCACACAAGCCCTTTTTAAATTCCTCTTCAACAATATTGATAAATTAGTTTGGCCAATACAAATGTTTTGGATAACTTTTCCAAAACTGTTATTTGGCTTTAAAGGACAATGAAATCCAGACAAATTGTTGTATGCACTAAAAGACACTAAATATAATGAATAGTCTCTGAAAATTTGAGCACAATCGGTCAAGAAATAAGAAAAACTTTGAAAAGAGCCATGTATTTCTTCAAGTGACTCAAATTGGCAAAGTTGTGGACAACTCCCCATACATTTTGTACACAAAGTTTCAGTTTTTTTCAATTTTCTCAAAATTTATGTTTACCCTTCGTTCGAGTTCAACATATGTTTTGTAGAATGCTTGTATACATAACATATCATGAATTGGGGGAATGGAAAAATGTGACTATGAAGAAAACTGTAAAAATGGGAACATTTGTGTACAAAACATATGGGGAGTTGTCCACACACTTATCAGAGTGCGTTGCCAATTTGAGTTCCCCATAGGAATAAATGGACATCTTCAAAGAGCCGTAGTTTTCTTGTTTCTTACCCGATTATGCTCTAACTTTCAGAGATTATTCTTTATAATCTCTTCAAGACTATGAAAGCAACATTTTGCTTGGGTTTCATTGCCCTTTAAGACGATACACAGTGGTGTATGTGACAAGTGTTCTGGTCTAGAGGTCAAAGCTCTGCTCTTTGCACAAATCAACCTGGATTTAAAACCTAGGCTGCAAATCTAGGATGCTGATGATTACGGGCAATCCGAGACATATATATTCATAATTGATTCAGCACGACAGTAAAACTGAATAAACAATCGGTCATCCAAGTGAATCCTTTATCCCTCTTATCCAGCAGCAGCTACAAAATACATGCTGTACATACATGTATGCCTGAAGCTCTCCTGTGAGTACACATCTAAATGATCAGTGGCATAGCCAGGAAATCAGCGAGAGGGGGGGGGGGGGGGGGGGTAGGCTCCTACTTTGTGTGCTCAAAGTGCACATTGCGAGTGCATTTAAAGGGATAGTTGAGTTTTGGTAGAGAGGGCGCTACACATAATCATTTTTTTGTGAGATAATGAAAAACTGAATGTATAATTTGAAAGAGCATAATATTTTAATGACAGAATAAACTTTATTTGATCAAAATCAATTCAGAAACGGCTGAAATATCCATAAACGTATCCATTTGTAATAAATGTGGGGCCCCACAATTATTAGATAATTTTGAACCAACCGTTAAATTCGTTTTTTAAATGCTTCCTCATTTTAAAAAATTTCAAAAGAAGTTTTTTAATAGTTGTTGATTATCTCTCTATCTAATCACTATTTTTACGAACCTTCACATGCACAATATTTTATTTTAAATGGTTTAAACCAATGAGTTTTTAGAGAGCGCCATCTTGAGTTTGAACGGCTCTGTTTGAATGATAAAAGGCTTTTTACTTAGTCGTTTGTAAGTTTGAATTCCTTTCAAGCATGGTAGAGTTATAACTATTAGTTTGTAATGTAATGGTGCAGGTTTTGGTTACTATAATTCAGTTTGACCAAAACTGTACTCTTTTTACCAGAACTCAACTATCCCTTTAAGCACAAACTGCTTCAGGTGGGGGCCAAGGGGTGAAGCTTCTGGAAGCTTTTGGATTGTAGCTATCCAAAGTCCTCAGATAAGTCATTGACTAAACATTGCCAGCATGAGGGGGGTGGGGGAACTTGTGCACAGGAGCCCCCCCCCCCCCCCCCCTCCCTTACTATGCCACTGTATATAATTCTGTATTCATTCCCTTTCATTATCATCATCACACCATATACATATGTATGTATAATCACTACAAAATATTGCCACTACAAAGAACATGTTAGTGCAATGAGGGACATAATTTCTGAATGAAAATGTACAAAGTTCCTTATGGAACTAAATGTTGGTTTTGGGTTGTTTTTGTTTACATTGCCACTTGTGTTAGCATTCGTTTTTCCTCTCTGTCTCTTAGTCTTATCTATCTCTCTATTCATCCTATCCCCTTTTAATATGTTTCCTTCTTTATATGTGTATAGAGACCCAAACCTTGGTGTAATATGCGCTATAGAAGAACTGTTTATTATTATTATTAAATTACCTAGATTTATTCCCATACCCACTCATACAGACATTACAATACTATTACCTGTAGCAGGCTGTGCATAGACAATGCATGGGTGGCAAGGAAATTGTGTGTACTGTATTTACCGGCGTAATCGCCACATCCGCGTAAACGCCGCATGCGGACTTTGAGCATTGAAATTGGGAGAAAAGTGCGCTAGGAAAACTGGCGACAAAAAAAGCGGGAATTTAATGGTTTTCCAAATTTTTCTCCTCATCTTGATATATTTCTTTAACAATATTTACGAAAATATAGTTACAAAATATTCAGAATTACCTTAGTTTCGAGCAAAAATATAGTTTTCCTGAATAGGAACGAGAACTCTAGCGCTACATGTATTACGAGATTGCCAGCACTTACGAGATTGTCAGCGCAGCTGGCTTACGCATTTACATGTACAAATATTTACGTACGTAAACGTTTGTACATCGAGTCAATCGCGTAGCTCGCGAGCAGGCCTTAGCACGCGTACGCGGCGCTCTGCTGTCTTTGCCATAACCATTTAGTATACATTATCTTTATCATGCGATCATGCGCTGCATCCATAACGCACGTAGCTAGATCGATGGCAGGCAAGCGCGGCGCTGGCAGTGCATTTGTTTCGTAACTTTGAAGTTAAAAACGTATCGGATTTAGCAAATATCGGCAAAAAAGGTAAGAAACCATTCTTGGCCAGAGCCATTTGGCTAAATAATGTTTTATCACCCAATACAACCAATAGTCCCACACCTGCTGAAATGTGTTGTTTTGAGGTCAGTCAAGAGTGAAAATTTGACTATCGCCGCGTATGCGCCGCACCCCAACTTTGCTGGTCTTTTTCGAGGAAAAAGTATGCGGCGATTACGCCGGTAAATACGGTAGTATATGGCGTGTAAATAATCATTCCCTAGTTGTATGACCATTTACATTGTAGATGTACCCAAACCCACGGATTGAAGTTTGGTACCAACCTGTACACATCATACTTGGTGGTCACATTTGCCCTGCTGGTTGTACTTGCATCAAAGACTTCTGGGGGCTTGTGTGAATCGGTGCCACACTCAATGTCTGCTCCCGACGAAGTTGATGGGTCGGTCGATAGCCCCAAATCAGCAATCTGTAAGATAACGTCGAATCAAACCAAAGATATTGTCTTTATTTGTGCATATCCTTTTTTATTTTCCAATTTAAAAACATCATTATTAGAACTTAATTCATGTATTAAAATACATGAATTAAGTCATGAAAATTGCAGAAGAGGGCCAATATGGCTCCACAAGCTCTATTAGAGTTACAAATAATAGTCTATTCTACAATCTGTGAGTTGCCAATGACAACTAACCTTCACACTGAAGTTATCATCAACGAGGACATTCTCCAGTTTGAGGTCCCGATGGATGATGCCTTTGGAATGGAGGAACTTCATTCCTAGTGCCATCTTGTGCACCATCTCCACGGTGATAGGCCACGGAGGCACGTCTTTATATTTCTCCGTCCTGAAATGCCAGAGTGAGCCATGATCCATGTACTCCATAACGATGCCAAAGAGGCCATCCGTCTCTTCCTCGATGAAGCCAATGATGGAGACAATGTGTTTGTTGAGAAGCGTCTTGGCATGCTTCTCAATCTCCTTTGTGTACATTGCCATCTGATCCCTGTGAATCAGGAAGAATGAAACAGTCAAACCTTTCTATAGATAAAGACCAGCTAAGGCAGACTCAAAAGGCAACTATTTAAAGCAGGTGGTCTTTATTCACAGGTTTACTTGCATACATATAATATATTTTCTAGGGAATCAAGAATAGTGGTCTTTATAGAAAAGCGGTCACTAGAGCAGATTTGACTGTAATAATAAATAAATAATGATAATTATTCAGGTGTCCACCTCTTAAGCGATGTCCCCTCTCTTGATGCTCACAGCGCATCATTATCACCCTAGTAATTGGATACACACTGAAGTCAATCCAGCACACAACATGGACTTTTTCGACTCCCTAGGGAATATTTCAGCCATACACTTCCCAGGAACACAGAGGGCTAGGGAATCACATTCCAATCCTTCCAGATACCCATTTAAATGCAGATGTAATCAGTCCCCATCCCCCAGCTAGCTTAGCCAAAATAACCTGGCCTGGTTAGGGTTAACCCCAAAAAGTTAGCAGTGTTCTTGTTTTACCTTCCGAGGGATTGGGAGGGAAGGGCTCAACTCCCCCAATCTCTATCAAATTTAGAGAGGCCCATAGTGTAATCAATAAGAATGCAATATTGAATTATTTTAGCGATGATATGGTATTTGGAGCTAATAAAAACGCAATTTATATGCTAATTGTAAATTCATGTTTTGCTTAATTTTCCTTTTCTAGGATTGGTATGGACATGCAAATGCTTTTAAAAGATGAAATTTTTGGAGTAATCACATTAATTGATGGGGCCAAATCAAACCCCCTCCCCCTACCCCCAATCTTTAAAGAGATGCTTATGAATTAATATCATCTAGGCTACAAACCTCTTTTCCAATTTGGCCAACTTGACAGCCACAACATCATGATGTTTGTGCCAAGCCTTCACCACGACCCCAAAAGAACCGTTCCCTATGATATGCTCCTTCCTTTTGCTCGCATCCAGAAAGTTGTATCTCTTGCTGAGCTCCGAAGCCTGCATGTAGAGGTTAATTGGCACACTGGTGAAGCCAGTAGACGGCATGGCATCCTTACACTCGTCTCCCATGGCAACAAGAGTCATGTCTGTATCAACATCACCACCACCAGCAGTTTGTTTTCCGGCAATATCAGTTTCTGTGACATTACCTATGGGGACAACCAGAGAAATTTACAGAATTTAGGTTAAAATCTATATCATGGAAAGGGGAATAAGATTGGCGTAGATAAAACACCACAATAAATGAGCTAGAGACATAGCGTAAATTAAAATTAATGGTAACAAGCTATACCCTTAACCCCTTCATAACTAGTCCCGAAAATACTTGGGCAGGAATCTATGGAGTCAAGTGACTTGACAACATTTATAAATGGAGTACAACTGGTGACTTTGACATCACCCCCCCCCCCCCCCCCCTAAATTATAAATGAGGAAATAATATTTTAGAAAATAATGCCCAAATGAAAAATCTGAGAACTGTGTGCTAGTGTAGGGTCTTTATTTTGTCATTAGGTTACCCTTGGTTATTTATCTTTGTTCTCTTGCTATTGGTATTTAGTTCAAGTTCTGTTCTATTATGCTCATCCCCTTCTGGTCACCGTCACCCCATTCCATTCACATCTGTTTGCATCTCATTCATGTCTGCTGCTATTTCTATTCTATTGTTTCCTACCTGGCATTCCTGGCCACTTGACTCTGGAGCTCTCTCTCTTCTCTTTGCATATCTCACACCTCTTCTATTGTGTCCAGTCACCTTTTCCACATGCCATCATCACATGCCATCATCATCTCATCTGTTATTGGTTATTTTGTAGGATAAGGTTGTTCCATTTTAGTTATAGGTACGTTGTCTTTTATTTAATTGCATCTTACATCCTTTTGTTATTTGTGTATATATTTGCCAATGTTGGTCTTATTAAATCAGTGCATAACCAGACTTCAACTTGCTTACAACCTGCTTACTTCTGTTCTCCATACGTTCTACTATATAGTTTATGTTCCTGTTTGCTGCTGTGATTTGCTTGCTGTTTTGACTTAGTTACTTTACCAGTTAATTTACAAACCTTATAGTTAGTTCTACTCTCCCCACGTTACCTATTAGTTGATACAGTTTACTGTATTACATTGGTGGCAGCTATTTCCGTACCGTTCACGTCGTCGTTCATCTTCAGTTTCGTCAAATCTTCGTACAGTTATCATCTTCATTTGAACATTACTTAGTAGAACATTGTTTTGGAGCTGTTTTTCACTGTTACAGTTTTCAGTTTCCATAATATTTTGTGAGAACTTTGCTTTGTACTTTAGTCTGGATTGCCTCATTTCTTAGACCCATTTATTTTGACATTTTGTTTGCTGCCATTATGCCACGCCCTGGTTTCTACTCTTCAGATGACATGTCCACCAACCTCATTTTACGTGAGTTGGTGCAACGCATCGAGGATTTCCAGCGGCAGTTAGATCTCCTGCAGTCGTCACTCCTTCATCACCCCCCACCAGTGGTTCATCGTGTCGACTGCTCTACACAGACGTCAGATTCTGACTTTGCACCACAACCCTGTGACCTCCATACGCTCGCCATCGAGATCAGCGCAGCCCAACACTCCGACCCAGATATCACCCAGCTGAAGTCGTTCATCGAGCAGAACATTCACCCAGACGCGCACGACATCCACCGCTTTCATCCATCGATGCGCCGCTATTTGTGGCAGTTTCCTCGCATCGAGCTCCACGACGGTCTGCTCTACCGCCGTAGGAAAGCCGTCGACCGCGTGAGTGATGTCCGCCAACTACTAGTCCCTTCCACTATGGTCGTAGATGTCATCCGCTTCTTCCACTCTTCCAGCCACGAGAGCACGATCACCGCCATCACCGAACGCTTCTACTGGCCGTTCATGTGCCGAGACTTGACCACCTTTCTCGAGAGCTGCAACGCCGGTCGCGATCGCGTGAATGCTGATCTACGCCCTGGTGAATCGCCTCTTCATGCAGTGGAAACCGTAGCCCTCGCCATGACCGACATCGCCGAGGCCCTCCTTCGCCAGACTTCGTCTCCACAACGGGTCGCAAGTCGGAAAAGCAAGAAGCGACTTCGCAAGAATCGCGGGGCTCGCACTTCTCCATCGTCGTCGGACAGTCTTCCTGGATTGTCGACCTCGGATCAACGGCCGCATTCGCTGCCGACGGGACAACCTTCGCTCTCGCCGCCAGTGGAACGGCAGCGTCCTTCGTGCTCACCATCGCCAGCACGTCGCCCGCGCTCACCATCGCCAGCACGTCGCCCGCGCTCACCATCACCAGCACGTCGCCCGCGCTCACCTTCGCCTGCACGTCGCCTGCACTCGCCACCTCCTGGACAACGTCCACGCTCGCAGCAGACATTTTATCGTCCGCGTTCGCCCTCGCCAGGACATCGTCCACATTCACCACCCCCGTGGCATCAACGCTACCAGTCGCCACCTCGGGACTACCACCGCCAGCAGTTCTTCTCGCCCAACAGGAACCATCATCCATCGCCCCCACGGTCTCGTATCCCCTCCCCTTCACGAGGTCATTTTTCTGATGACAGATACCGCGGTGCCTTTGAGCGCCGTTATGACTATTGACATTATTTTATAATTACCCAGGACTTTCTTTTTGCACTCGCACAAGAACTTTCAATTTTGCGAATGGTTATTTGGACTTAAATTTCATTATTCAATTGCTATTTTTAATATGTTTCGCTGCAAAAGTTTAAACATGTGATTTTAATGATTTACATTGAATTTTTTTTTTTTTTTTTTTTTCTTGCCATATCACCTGGAAAATTAGCAATTCTTAATTTACATTAACACATTGTTGTTTTGAAATGTTTTTTTTTTTTTTGCGCTCACAAATTGGAAATATTTTCTTTTGGATCTCTTTTGGAATATTTTGTGTTCTGTTTGGCAAAGCAAAAAATCAAAATGCCATATTTCATTGAAATGTTTTTTTTTCTCTTCGAAATTTTCATTAAATTCAGGGCTATGTTTTTAAAACTTTATTAGCCCACATTTATAAATTGAAATGTTATTGCACCGTTTACCTCACTAAAGTTGAGTTCTGTTTTTATTGCGTTGATGCTATATGTTACATTATGATCGTTTTGTTCCCCCCTTTACAATTTCAGCCTGATTTCGGTTCGATTTAACGGGGAGCAGAACTTGTGTATATAGGTATAATTTAAAAACAATATGAAACTGGTATTGCATATATGATATATATTTGATTTATGTTTTCCTCCTTTTAAAATTGAGGACAATTTTTGGAAGGGTAAAGCTTATGTAGGGTCTTTATTTTGTCATTAGGTTACCCTTGGTTATTTATCTTTGTTCTCTTGCTATTGGTATTTAGTTCAAGTTCTGTTCTATTATGCTCATCCCCTTCTGGTCACCGTCACCCCATTCCATTCACATCTGTTTGCATCTCATTCATGTCTGCTGCTATTTCTATTCTATTGTTTTCTACCTGGCATTCCTGGCCACTTGACTCTGGAGCTCTCTCTCTTCTCTTTGCATATCTCACACCTCTTCTATTGTGTCCAGTCACCTTTTCCACATGCCATCATCACATGCCATCATCATCTCATCTGTTATTGGTTATTTTGTAGGATAAGGTTGTTCCATTTTAGTTATAGGTACGTTGTCTTTTATTTAATTGCATCTTACATCCTTTTGTTATTTGTGTATATATTTGCCAATGTTGGTCTTATTAAATCAGTGCATAACCAGACTTCAACTTGCTTACAACCTGCTTACTTCTGTTCTCCATACGTTCTACTATATAGTTTATGTTCCTGTTTGCTGCTGTGATTTGCTTGCTGTTTTGACTTAGTTACTTTACCAGTTAATTTACAAACCTTATAGTTAGTTCTACTCTCCCCACGTTACCTATTAGTTGATACAGTTTACTGTATTACACTAGCAACACCATTTTGAATGGTCATGGCTATCAAATAAATGTCTGCTCTACTGCTCTCCTTCTGTAATTATGATATCAGATCTAGATATATAAAATATATCAGTGTGTAAGAAGCAGAGGCATCGGCGCATTCGGAAAACACAATGCATTGGGGAGGCGGGGGGGCAGAGCATTGTTCACAAACAATGCTCGCCCCCCCCCCCCTCCCCCCGCTCCCCAATGCATTGTGCTTTGCAAACAAATCAACGCCTCTGGTAAGAAGAACATACGGGAGAAAGAGTTAATTACCATCTCCAGCTAAGGAGGATGTGGCAACTGTATGCGTCTCTGTTTTCTTGGCTTCATCATTCCCGTTTGGATGAAAGACAAAGTTCAACGTGCTGCCTTCTGATGCAGCTCCAACAAAGTCTGAACTGCTGGAGGCCATCTTCACTCTCTACACTAGGCGAGTCTACATTAATATTGAAACAGAAAACAAAGTGTACAATGTTCAAGAAAAGCATTTGAGGTACTTGGTAAAAATGGCTTCGTCATTCCCGTTTGGATGAAAGACAAAGTTCAATGCACTGCCTTTTGATGCAGCTCCGACAACGTCTGAACTGCTGCAGGTCATGTTCAATCTCTACACTGGGCGAGTCTACATTAATACTGAAACAGAATACAAAGTGGATAATGTTAAAGAAAAAAGTTTGAGGAACTTTGTAAGATCTTCATCGTCCATAAATGTCTTTCAATCAAACTTGGAGAGATTCTGGTTTGTGAAAAGAGTTCATCATCTGTTGTACAGCATCACTAACCATACAGAAGTTCATACCTACTCTTTCTAAATGTCAACGAGGGGCAAATAAGTTTGTATAACTTTATAAGCCCACATCCAAGGTATATAAAATTGGCTTCGTCATTCCCAATTGGATGATAGACAAAGTTTAATGTGCTGCCTTCCGATGCAGTTCCAACGTCTGAACTGCTGCAGGCCATCTTCACTCTCTACACTGGGCAAGTCTACATTAAAGCCCAAGTCCAGTTTCGGGAAAGTAGCCAAATACATCTTTATTGATCACTATTGTTGAATATGTATTGAAATAGGGCTTGTGTGGTAAAATCCGAACCTAAGCATCGTTAAATACAGAAATATCGGGAAAAAATCCAATATCCGCCTGTGAAATTCATAAATCCACCGCCCGTTCAGACCTGTCAGCGCCGCTAGCGCTGGGGGAGATATCAACAAGCTAGGGACAAGCCCGTATAGCGCGACACCTCGTGGTAGTAATACACGTAGCATATGAACGATTCCGCATTGGCGATATCTATCCCGGGTGGGATAGATATGATAATTTACCAAATATATCAATTAGTAGGGGGTTTCTTGGCCAAATTTGGATAATCCTATATTAGTACAATTATATTCTTTCACATTATTGGTAATTAAGAGCTTCCATTTCATTTTTTTGAGAGGGGGGCGTTTCCAAAACTGGCCTTTACCTTTAATAACAAATATCCATCCAACATCAGGCATCACATTAATCATCATCATCAAGTATGAAAATAAGAAAAGTAGGACTCGATCCTCCAGCAGTTTTTCCATTTAAAGTCATACCTGTAAAGTGTCCAAATCCACGAAAATTACTTGGAGCTTCCTCGTTTCTCTTCTACCGTGTTGTTTAGCTTATGGTAAGAGAAGAATAAAATAGGGTTTGATTTTTTTCAAATGTCCCTTTAGTATGAAGATAATTATCATTGAAAATCATTATTTCTAAAGCGTTAATCAACGCAATTGAAAAAAGAGTACAATGTCTTAGCTGAGAACGTCCGCATGCAGCACCCGTGAGAACATTCCGGAGATTGAACTTTGAGCCGAGCGAGTTCAAATTCCATGAATTATGTACTACGTGTGTAAAAATACACTGGTGCGAATATCTCAAACGGATCATTCATTACTGTGACAAAAGTATGGCAGACCATCAGTATTCGGTGATAAAATATGAACTCAATATTCGTTTTTTTCACTAGGTAAACAGTGTTCGTTTTCTTTCAAACTTTCACAAATCTTTCAATTGTATTTTACAATGATATTGATATAGGATTGAAGTCTCAAATGTCATTTTGTGCAATATCTGACACTTTACAGGCATCACTTTAATCTCGTATGCTATGGCTTCTTCTTCTTCTTCTTGGTACTGCAAACAAACTCCGCATGATGCGGATATACAGTTGCAGGCACTTGGTGGGTTTAGGTGTGCGCGCCTAATTGGGGAGCCCGTGGTGGGCCCTCCTAGTGAAATCTAGCATATTCATCTTACTCAAATGTCCTTGAAATGAATGCAACGATGTGGCTTGTCGTGCGTTATTTGGTAAGAGATTCCACTCCGCCAGAGTTCTTGGTATAAATGAATATTTATAGCAGTCCTTCTTGGTTGTGAGTCGTTTGAACGAAAGAGCAGATGACTTTCTTGTTTGGATTCCCCCTGATGAGTCTTGCCGGTATTTGTCTGAGTCAATTTCAGCAGTGTGCTGTATTGATTTGTATAATAGATTGAGTCTGGAGGTAGCCCGGCGATCTTCCAGGGGTTTCCAACCCAGTGTTGATAGCATATTGGAGACGCTACTGGTTCTTCTCCAGTCATTGTATACGAATCTGGCAGCTCTTCGTTGAACAGCTTCAAGTCTGCTTTTGTGTTCCTCTTTGTATGGGTCCCATACTGATGCAGCGTATTCTAGCTTTGGTCGGACCAACGTCTTGTAAGCTGTCTCTTTCACTTTGCGCGAGCAACTATAGAGGTTTCTCCGAATCAGGCCCAGTACCTTATTTGCCTTGGATGCAGTTGTGTTTATATGGTCTGCCCAGTTCAGTTTGGAGTTAAGCTCTACCCCAAGGTACGAGTGTTTCGCTATTGAGTGAAGGGGTGTTCCATTCATGGTGTATTGTGTTACTTTAACTCTCCGTTTGTGAGTAATGTGCATCACATGGCACTTGTCAATGTTAAATTTCATCTGCCATTTTGCCTCCCAGGCGCACAAACGGTTAATATCCTGCTGTAGTGCCGTATTGTCAGCATCGGATTGGATCTCTCGGTATATAATGCAGTCGTCCGCGAACAGTCGCACTTGGGAGTCGACTCCCTTTGGTAAATCGTTAATGTATAATATAAATAGTAGTGGACCCAGAACAGTACCCTGTGGAACTCCTGATTGTACGTCCACGTGTTCGGATGAAGCCCCTTCCAGTACGACAGATTGCGTCCTTCTTGTCAGAAAGTTATTTATCCAGGTGTGTATAGATCCTGTTATCCCTGCTTGGTTCAGCTTCAGAAGAAGCCTCTGATGGGGGACTGTATCAAACGCCTTGCTGAAGTCTGTGATGACGACGTCTGCTTGTCCTTGACGATCTAAGATTTCGGCGATGTCATGCACGGTCAGGGCGAGTTGAGTTTCGCATGATCTCCCTTTCCTGAATCCATGCTGTTCTCCATTGAGGACGTTGTATGTCTCGAGATGTGTCATGATGTTTGTGTGGATTATATGTTCCAATAGTTTACAGGGTATAGATGTCAATGAGACTGGTCGGTAATTCTTGGGTTCGGAGCGGCAAGACTATGGCAAGACTAAAAATAAAATCTGCTATAAATTGTTAATTATCCTTTTCAGCTTACATCAGCGCCAATTTATTCACCTTATAATGAAGAAAAACTTAGTCATCATTTTAATGATTCACACAGATTTCCCAATCAATACTATAGATTGCAGGGAGTTCCCCATCCTCCAATCCATCCATCGTTTCTAGTGACGTATCCGAATTCGGATACTATGGCATGCAGTTATTATTTTTTTTTACATTACCGGTAGAAAAGGAAACACTTACCACTAAATGTTGACATAAGAAGAGTCTTTCTCACGCAAAAGAGAATCAGGTGATCATTAGAAGTCACGGTTCGCAAGCTATTACAATCAGGATAAGGGTGGGTTCTACGTCTTTAACTGTATAATGTTACCCTGTTGACTTCCTTGTGCACGTACTCGTCTACGCCGATCATGAATGTATTATGATGGCGTTGAAGTGGGAAATCCGGGGGAAATCCCGACGATGACGTCATCATTATGTGGTGTACAGTATTGTGCAGATAAAGGGGGGGGGGGAGGCACACCTTACGTTTTTGTTAATTTTTAAACAGATTCCCCCCTTATTTGTTTTGGCATGCCTTTGTTTTTACTGTTTTATGAAATTAGTGTGGGGGGGGGGGGCACATGCCCCTCACCTTCCCCCTGTAGCTACGCCATTAGTCAAACCTGTGAATAATGACCACCAAAGGGGAAAAAACGACAACAACCAAAGAAAACAAATGACCACTACAGGGCACAGCGAGGTGATCTCTACAGCAGACAGTCTCCAAACTGGCATTGATTTTTCTTTCGGGGATGGGGGGGGGGGGGGGGGGGTGTGGCACGGGGGAGCTAAAGGGAGGCCGAAAACTTTTTCAGCCAAATGAAACTTTGCCTATGTTTTGGCAAAATTAGCCAGAGCCCCGAACAAATTTAGTTGGATTTTAACAGCCGAAGATGTGTGCATACAAGTATTTTCCTAGGCTTTATTTAGTGCACATATATATACCGCAAGTATGCCATAGGTTGATAAAGTGGCCTCCACAATGGATGTTGACTTCTGTTCATCTGTATTAGTGAACACATTAAATATTTGTGAACTGTTTTACCTATAAATATGTTTTGTATATTTTTAAACATATGTCTTGATGTTGCTAAGCCTCACCTCCTAAAAAACCCCTCCAGAGTGAATTATATTATTGACTGGTTGTGACATCATCTGTCAATCACTGGTCAGCTCAGTGGCGCCGATTCCATCCGAAAAACACAATGCGTTGGGGGGGGGGGCGAGCATTGTTTGTGAACCGTTGCCCCCCCCCCCCCCCCCCCCCCCCCCCCCCCCCCCCCCCCCCCCCCCCCCCCCCCCCCCAATGCATTGTGTTTTCGGTGGAATCGGCGCGCCTGGGTCAGCTACCATGAGACTAACAGAAGATGAAAGTACAAAAAGAACACAAAAGCATGCACTGCATGCCTCCATACAAAAGCTTAGGCATTGCTTTTCTTCTAACATAGCAACTGCTATTGAAATTGAAAGTGTTTGAGTTGGGTGCGGAGCCATTTAACAATTTGTTATAGGTCTGTAATTTTAGCGCACATCAGATCTCGTAACAAATAACCGTAACAAATTAATCTTGACTTCCTAGTACTACAACGGTATTGGTAATTTCTGTAGTTTTGTTTAGGAACCAAAATTGTACCACTGGTGAGAATTAAAGGGTACCACCACCCCAAAATAATATTCTTATTAAAGAAAGGTAACATCTTTAGTATTCCATTCCATCAACAAGTTCACAAAAATATGTTTCCAGAAAAGAAAAAAATATAATTGGAAAACGCATCACCATTCTAAAGCATGCGTTCATGCGGTCTGAATTGCGACTACTAATGTGTGCAGAGCGAACGAATCGCCTGGGAATCTATTGTCTACAAACGTACGCGTGAATAGCATTGGCGCACTCGCAAATGGTTGGCCCGTATGGAACCAGGAAATAGTATACACTCTAAAAAATAACTAGTCAAAATGACCAGAAACCTAGTCAGCCGGGCACCTGCACTATTTCTAGTCAAAATGATCCGGAAAATCTAGTCAAATACATTGATGTTCTAATTTTATATTGCCTTTGTATACAGAGAAATATATTGAAATTATACTCAATAACGTGAAAACGCTATTGAGTATAATTTTATATTATTTGTCTGTATAAAAAGACAATATTGAATTAAAACATTAATGTATTTGACTAGATTTTCCGGATCATTTTGACTAGAAATAGTGCAGGTGCCCGGCTGACTAGGTTTCTGTTCATTTTGACTAGTTATTTTTTAGAGTGTAGTGGTTCCGTAAGTGGGGGAAATTAATTGCTTTGTTTTATGAATTACACAACCCTTTGCAAAATGTTGGGTATCTATTTGATATCACAAAACGGTACCAACACATATAATAATGTGTTGTTCTTTGCCTGGTGGTCCCCTTTAAGGAAGTATGTTTTGACAAAATAAAATTGACCCCAGATCCAAACACTATATATAGGCATAATGGGAGGGGGGTGGGGGTGGGGGGGGGGGGGGGGGGGTCTCGGGAACAGCTAGGGGCCATGACTCCTTCGGCTTCTGGTCGGTCGCTTAAAGGTACACTTGATTATTGGTACTTCCCAAAATGCTCCTTGACACTAATTGGTTGGTTTTTTATTCCAATTGAAAGTTCATTGTATTAAACATGTGAAATGAGAATATTAGTTTGTACTGTGATGGTGAACAGGCTTTGGTTACTAACATTCAGTTTGACCAATACTCAACTATCCCTTTAATTCTAAAACTTGTCTTTAAAGGGGTAGTTTAGTTTTGGTAGAGAGGGCGCTGCACATCACAATTTTGTTGTGAGGTAATGAAAAACTGAGTGTCGAATTTGCGAGTACAGTACATGCCATTTTAATGGCAGAATAAACTTTATTTGGTCAAAATCGGCCTAGAAACGGCTGAAATATCAATAAATATATCTGATCCTATAATTATTTGGGGCCCAAATAATTAGATAAATTTTTCAAAAAAATAAAAAAAATGCTTGCACTTTTGGCATTTTTCAAAAATGTTCAAAAGCGTTTTTTAAATAGTTGTTGATGATCTCTCTATTCAATCATTATTTCTATAAAACATCACATGCATAATTTTGTATGAAAAATGGTTGAAACCAATGCCATTTTAGAGAGCGTCCTCTTGAGTTTTAATGGCTCTTTTTTAATGATAACGGGCTTTTTACTTAGTCGTTTGTAATTTTGTATACCTTTCGAGCATGGTGGAGTTAAAACTATTAGTTTTATAATGTTACTGTCCATGTTTGGTTACTAAAGTTGAGCCTTACCAAAACTATACTACCCCTTTAAAACTTATATAAATATCTTAGCCACAATTCCATATTTTCACAATGGTCTCAGTGAGCGTTATTCTGAAAATATTAAACTGTCAAATAATTAGTATACGTATCACATATAGAGCTGTATAGAATACAACTAATTATAATTAATTATAATATGTTTAACCCTAATAAGGCCGGGGGCCATAATGCCCCCCCCCCCCCCCCCCTCCGCGATTTTTAGATTGCTCCGAAACGCCGTAAGATGACGCGCCGCTGCTTGGTGACTTTTTTCTTTTGAGTCTTGCGCATATTTTAAAAAATATTTAGAAAATCGGACCTACCGTTAAAGGGATCTAGTAACTTTGTTCAATGTATACTGTTGTTATCTCATATGTCCTCAGGGTATTGTGTGAAAATTTCAGGTCAAATGGACAATGTATGGCCAAGTAATGAGCGAAAATGCAAAGTGATATTGGGTGATATTCACCAACTCACTGCATTCACTTTGTACAGGGATGAAAATCTCGCCCGGAGATTTTCTTATCTAAATACTTCAATCATACATATCTTTGTAATGAAAGGGAAATTTGAAAAACCGAAAGCTGTCCCATGATTTTATTGTTAATACGAATACAACAAGGTATAAAGGAACCGCTAGAATTACAATTTTATTTTGAGGATTTGGACAATGTTACTTTAAGAAGTCACGTGACCTTTAATTTGTCTATGCATGTCAGCCCGAAAATCGCTCAATTTCGTGATTTGTGTACAAAACATATGGAAATATCAGTTTTCGTAATAAGAGGTATGTCATTGGTTATTTAGTCTTGTTTACATTTTAGATGTTTGTTTTGGGGTTCAAAATAGTTGAATTATAGTTAGAAACAAAATAAACAACAAAAACAATAAAATACATAAGTAAAACAAAACAAAGAAATACATAAGAAATTATAAAAACAATAGAAAACATACTGAGGAAGAACCTGGCTCTTCCAAATTTGTTTGTTGTATTATTATTCCAAATGCTCTAAAGAATATATTATGTAGTGAAAACCAATGTTTAATTATGAAGAATATATGATTTATGGGTAAAAATATTAATTTTATGACCTTATTTGCATAAATTACCATAAATATGCAAATGAATGCATTTCTCAAAAAATTAAAATTACCATTGTATTCTATACACTTCACTTATCATGCATGCAAATTTTCACGGCGATCGGGCGCTTCACGGCCGGGGGGCCATAATGCCCCCACCCCCCCCCCCCCCCCCCCCAGGCGTAGGAAGACCTCAAATCGCCCGGCCTTTTTAGGGTTAAGACAGTATGTGTATTTTTAATGTGAATATGAATATTAATGTTGCTGTACCAATGTACCATGATCATTGTTGGTCTTCGGACCTTTGCATCATGTCATTTATACCGGAAATAAATAAATAAATAAATAATTAAAAATAAAAAACTCTGTGACGTAGAATTAAAGCCTATTATCATAACAAATATAAAGTGAAAACGGATGGAAAGGAGACAAGTACCTTCGAGCGTGAATCAACAAATTCAGAAAAATGTTTGTCAGTGATCGAAAAGAAGTTTCATCATGGAAAGGATTCACCTTGATAATGGTAATATGAACGATTGTATAACTGTAATGTTCGTTTATTTATTGGCTTTTCAGGACCGGGGCTTACATAGCCAGGATCAGGACCCGATCAGGAGCACACAACACTACATTGTAATGCTGCGCTATACGGGAACAATGTGGGACAGTACAAAAAAAGTTTGTCAAAATTTCACACAAAATTCTTATCTTAAATTCAACAAAATCAATCATGACTGGCCCTAAAAATGATACAAGTGTTATATGAACTTACCAAAATGGTCCAAATTATTCTTCAAATGTCGAAAAAAATGGAAAATCTGCAGTTTTGGAAAATAAAAAGACTGAGAAAATCTCAGTCGTGATCCCTCTCGAAAGTGTTGCTGCTATCTGGATGACTGTCATGTATTTCCCGCAAGCTTTCCACACCACACGTGTTACCGTATCCGAATTCTGACACGGCGTATCCGAATTCTGATACGGCGTATCCGAAATCGGATACGGCGGGCATGCTTGCAGATCGCGAGTTGGCTTGTTTTGGACAATAATAAGCGGCCTCCGCATGTTGCGGGCGGGCTTTCTACATTTACGATGGGACATCGAGCAGGAAGAGAAAGAAATGGAACTTATATGACGATTTTTGTAAGTATGACTTATCATTTTGAAAATGAAATTTTGTACAATAAATCATAAAATCAGCTGCAATCTAGGTATGCAATTTTTAACTTTAGATATGCTGTTCTTTTCTCTCTGTTTGTAGTTCAAATTGTGTCCCGTAGATTTTTACCACTGTGAGCAGTAAATGGTCCTATCAGGACCATTTACAATACATTGTAGATGTGATCAGGAGGAGATCGACGGTTCCAAGATCCTACGACTACGTCTACGACCGTACTATGCGTAACAAGCTGAGCCAGCCCGCCCCACGGCGAGGCGTACACTCTGAATGTCTGATGCCGATCTGTATGAAATCCAGTCCCAACTGCTGCGATTCATGTAGGGTTATGTGCAGAATGCACGTGAACTTGACGTGTTCTGCCTGTAGAAGGGTAGATCTTTCAATTATATTGGACCAATTCAAACACAAAGGATAGTATTAGTAGTTGGTATTGGTGGGAAGAGTGGTCATTGTCACGATCAAATCTACAACTGACAACTTACTTATTTAAATGGTCTTGGACTTGCTTGGTACTCTTTCTCAATCAATGTCATCGACGACAACATCGACAAATGATTTTAGCCGGGATCGCAGATTGCTTCAGTTAATGAGTTATGTCTACTGAAGTTGCATGGCAACTTATTGAACTCTCGTGGTTTAGGTCACTGAGCTGCATCCCCATTACATGTGGGTACCTATACAGGTACCCACATCCCCACCTACATCAAAACGTAAGGTAGGGTTTCTCCCCGTTCATTCATTCCACTTATGACATGACATTTGTAATCTATAAGGTGAAATTAAATCATTGAAAGATGTGTTTTTGATACTTACCCACTTTTCTTGCTATGAATCAGCCAATATTTCACGTTCATTTGCCATGCAGTCGCGTCGAGCGCTGATCATCGCACACGCTTGCGACGGAAGTACCGTGAAAAGTGTGTTGCTGAAATGACCTTTCGTTAGGTAGTCTTCGTCCAGCCATGAATTGATACGTTGTAAATTACTTACGCACTATTGTATGCCTGTCAAATCGGAAATAAAGTGTGTGCCACTGAGTGCGCTTGAGATGAAACTACCGTATTTTGCTTGCGAATTGTTGTTTTTCAAACTTTTAAAGAATATGGATTTAAAAATTGTAACGACTGATTTTTGAATAGAATTAAATAAAATACGATGGAATATATTTATTTTTTATGAAAAAACGTACACACATTAAATTAAATTATACATTTTTACTTTGCAGTTTTAACAGTTGATGATGAGCCTTGCTTCCGACCAAAACAAGTTCGTATGATTGATGACGTAATACAATTTGCGCTAGCTACACGGTGAACGCCATTATTACGTGTGTGGTGATGCTGGATTGCCGTGCAGTTCAGGACCAACGAATAAAATTGTAGCCCATTTCAATTTAGCTAGGGGCAACGTGACGCCTCCAAATGGAGGATTTTAAACCTGTCATCTAGCACGATCTGCAAAGTTTGGTGAGAAAATAAAAAAACACACAGTGATTAATTTAACGTCATATACAGTCCTACAAAAAAAAACGGGGGTTAGTGAAGTCACTACTGCTATACGGCAGTGTGACTTTTGGGCATACTTGGGCATACTTGGCCATACAGTTTCCCATTCGCTAGTGTACATCGCGACGCAGGCGTGCTGAGCTGGGGACCTAAAATATGCACCCTCCAATTATATACCAATGATTTTCAATACCTTCCATGGCTGGTCTGTTATTGTTAACCATCAATATTTTCCCTTTGACTTGTTAGTGTTACACTTACAGTTACACATCTACATGTAAAATGGTCCTGGTAGCACTCCACGCAGTAACTATGATCAGCTCTGTGCGTAGCACAGAGCTGTGAATTACTGACGATCGAAATGGTGTAGCGTTTTTGCGATGAGGTGTTTTTATCACCTTTAATTATAATTTTTTTGTATTTGGTTAACCTTTTCTAGAGAACAAAAGTGCGTTTTATCTGCGCGCTACATAGAAATTATATGAAAAGAATAATAACTTACCTCAAATTGATGATTAATCCCAAACGGCTTCGCACAAATATTCGAAATTGTCCTGTCGCCTCCAAAGTCATCGGCAATGCATGCTGGGATATATAGGCGAGGTTTTATTCCGGTTCCGCGCGTAAGTGGCGATCGGTTGACTAATACATATAAGCCAGGCCACTGTACTCAATGTTAACCTAACCGCCTGGCATATACATCGCTCGAAATCTTGCAGGAACATGTTTGTAGATGGGCGATGAGGTGTTTTATCCTCTTTAAGCAGATTTTTTTAAAATTTTGTTTACTTGTACTGCACCCTAAAATACCTATGTACGACGGCGCTACACAAAATTGCTATAAAAAGAATGATAACTTACCTCAAATTGATTATTTATGTCGATCGTCCTTGTTAGAATCCGGCTTTTTTTTTTCGATCCGTCGGCATCGCACAGCGGGATTCTAACAAGGACAATCGACATAAATAATCAATTTGAGGTAGGTTATCATTGTTTTTATAGCAATTTTGTGTAGCGCCGTCGTACATAGGTATTTTAGGGTGCAGTACAAGTAAACAAAATTTAAAAAAAATCTGCTTAAAGAGGATAAAACACCTCATCGCCCATCTACAAACATGTTCCTGCAAGATTTCGAGCGATGTATATGCCAGGCGGTTAGGTTAACATTGAGTACATCTTGGCTCGTACGCCAAAGTTTGACCTGCGACCTCACGCATGCGCACTGTGGACACAAATTCGGATACCATTTTGGAATTTTTGCTTCTTACCACAATCTGGACGATAAAAACCTAATTTTGTGAATAAATACACCGAATGGAGCCTCATGTATCAAGACAGTGGACCATTGATGTCCATGGATAACATCCGTCGTAAGTATAAAACCAGATATAAATTGTATAGTATCTTATATTTTTACCAATAATTGTTACGAGCGATACACCTAACACACACTTCAATATGCCAGGCTCTGTGCTACGCACAGAGCCTGGTTAGGTTATCCACGCAGCAGCATTAAGCCGTTAGCCCCTTGACTTGCAGGGGTGGCATTCGCCCATGTTTATATATGACTATGTTAAATACATTTGTATCAATTTGTATCAATATGACTATGTTAAATACATTTGTATCAATTTGCACAATGCTACTTTGCTAGCGTAATAACTTCAAGAAGAAATGGAATATATATAGTATTATATCAAAACCAAACTTACCTTTTGCAGACAATCCCGTTGGTCACTGGAACCACATCTACAATGTATTGTAAATGGTCCTGATAGGACCATTTACTGCACAGAGTGGAAAAAACTAAGGGAAGTAATTTGAATTACGCCCAGTTAGAAAATTCCACTATTTTCCCGACTCATCCGTTTACATGAAGATCGGGAAATATATGTACAATTTAATCCAATACATGCAAAGAAGCATCATACTTACCAAATCCGTCAAAAACTGCCCGATCTTCAACTCGCGTTGCTTCTTCCAGAGTCTTCGCCTGCAACATGTACGCCCGCGCGTGCTGAACATTATATAGCAATGGGCTATTTTCTCAATAAAATCATGGGTGCCGGAAAACTCGGCCAACGGCTAACTCGACCAATACCAGCTCGGCCAACGACCCCTTGTCCGAGGTCAGACCCAACCCCTACCAACTCGGTTTGGCCGAGTATGTAGAGGTCGTTGGCCGAGCTGGTAAGGGTCGAGTTAGCCGTTGGCCGAGCTGTCCTGGATCCCATAGTCTTATACAAGGCATTCACAAAAGCCGTGACTTATTATCGGACTATCGCAGTGCACCTGCCTGAAGTGTCGATTACATATTGACATAGCGCCATCTCTATAGTGAATAGTACATAAGTCTTGAAAAAAAGATACGCTACCTGGATACACACTGGAAATGACAACGTGATATGGTATTGTGAGCAGCACTCAGGTTTTTAAAAACATAGAATCCAACATTCCAACGGAATGAGAAGAGGACAAGACCAGATAGAACACTTTGGTATTAAAGTCAATCATGTTGTTTTTACATTTATGCGGCCCCATATGTGGCAAATCAACTGAAAAAACGGACATTCTAGTCCGTATATTTTTCAGTAAAAAATGTGCACGGTCCCACATTGTTCCCGTACAGGGCAGCATAGCTCAGCTCGCTTGTGTGACTGGAACTGGAAGTAGATAAACTGAAAGATCTGAAAAGATCAAGCATCAACAATGAGAAGACATCGAGTAGCTGATCCCAGAGTTGTGAATTTTCTTGATGCCGGCTCTAAACGAGATACCTTCAATTAAAATTAAAATTTGTGGTTGAACTTTTTTTTTCGAAAAAACAAAAACATTTTCGAACACATTTATTCCTGCAATGAATTTCCTCATACCTGTTAAGAAAATATGAACATTGTTAATAATAAAAATGCTTTGTGTTTTATTCTTTTAAATAATACACAAAATATGCGAAAGAAATCATACGACTATGAGCTACCGAGTTTGTAGATTGTTATCGAGGAGGTTTATTTTGTTGTAGTCCCAAATACTGAATACATTGAAAAGGAAAAACATGCATACCTGCCAACCAGTCCGATTTTGTCGTATTTAGTCCGAAAAAAATCGGACGAGTACGATTTTTAAGTCGAAAAAAAAAATAAATAAAAAAATAAATAAATCGTTTATAGTTCAGAAATCAAAGCGTCACTTTAAAAGTTGCGTATTCTATATCTATCATATAGTTCAGAAATCAAAGCGTCACTTCAAAAGTCGCGCATCATGGAATATTCATAAAGTCTACACAAAATCGTTATCTGACGATGACCATTCCAGATGGACAAAATTTCTGGAAGTGTACAGGATTTCCATTGGTTTGCTTCCTTTTTTCTTTCCTTGTGTCTTGTTCTTGACCACAGGAACATAACCTAGTGGACAGGCGAGACTGGAACCACTTTTCGCTCTATTTTATTTCACAGCCTTGAATCTTTTCCCTCTTTTCTTGACTCCTTTAATGCAAGGGGGTGTAGTTGTGGGTGATGACTCTCGCTTGTTGCCTGATGCATCAGTGTCAACTTTGGCATGGTGGGACTCGGCGGAGCGGGGTGGGAGCAGCCGATGTTGACGGCTGGTTGCTGGAGTTGCGAGTTGACGTGGCAGCACTACTAGTGCGTACCGATGTACTCCTCGATTGGGCATTTGGACTTCCCGGTCCACCATGATCACTTGAAGGTCATCAGTTTCCGCGTAGATCTTGTCCTGTCTTTTGGCAGACCACAAATCAAAACAGTGGGAAAAAATCTGTGATTGCGTCCTTTTTTTGAGTCGCCACCCTATTCCTCCAGATGACATCTGCGAGGTGTCTTTGCAGGGGAAGTGCCGTTCATTTTTTAAAAAGTGGTTTTTGGCATGACTCTAGGCTCCTTCGATTGTGTTTGTGTGCACTGTGGTCTCCTCCCCTGTCGCAACGTTTCTGGAACTCTGTTTGAACGTGTGTTTGTGTTCAACCACAAAATGCTGACAGTAACCCCTGGCATTGAGGCTGGCGTAGCCACGCCTGCCATCACTATATATCGTAGTGTCTCTCAATGTTCCTTCATCCCTCGCCTCCAAAGGGTACAAATTCATCGATCTCTCCATCATGCCGAATATCCATTGGCGGCTGCCTCTCGGATCTCCCCGATGATATTTACATCTCCTGCCAATGATTCATCAATCTCTACTTCCCTGCTAAAAGCCATCTGTTCTACGTAGTAGAGGTCGTGGACGTACTTGCAGCATATGTCCCTCAAAAAGCTTGCCCAATCCACGGATGTTTTTTTGTAATTTATTCCGGCGGACTGTGCGCATATGTGGAGGGATGAGCCGAGAATCCACTGATACGTCATGAAGAGCAATATATATCTCAAATCTCAAGGTGGGAACCCTCGAAGACTGAGTTCTTGAAGATGCTGTATGCCCGCTGGTGCTTCTAAGTCAATGATCCACGGCATCTCCACACAATCATAGCCTCCCTTTTCCCCTACATTTCTAACCCTGTTGCGTGGTTTTAGACACACGTCTCATTGACGATGCTATCAACTGATGTTTCTCCAACCACTTGAGATGAGCGACACTCAATCCCAACAAACCAAAGAAGTTGTGCGAAGTTCGCACATTTGCGGCCATGTTTAATGAAAAAAATCATGCGACTGGTGAAAGTTAATGATGTGATGCCTATATATATATGCCTATATGTAATATCTTACACATGTATACTGTATAGATGGTACATACTAATGTACATTTTGTCATACTGGTGGGCGTGGCTTAAATTATAATTACCTTATTTAGCAACAACATCACAATATGAACTTACGTAATCTCACGTGCTTGCGATGACTTTCTCCACATCACCTTAGTAATAACGCGGAGTTCCTTTTATGTCCTCTTATCTACCCATCGAGACAGTCCACGTATAAATGTTGTATCCTCTGCCCTGGTCGTACAATGCAAATAGAGTTTCCAAATGTGGGATAGCGCTCCTGTCACGACCTTAAATAAGTAACTACATATGCTTTTTGCTTTTCTTTTTTTTTAAATCTCCAGCCTGCCGTGTCTGTAGGGAATGTCGGTCAGCTGGCCTGTGATCTGCTCATCCAGACCCTTGCACTGTCCAAGGCGGGATGTCTTCACCACCGGTCTCTACAACCTCTCTGTGGCAACGATGCATTCGTAGCTGCTGGTGTCTCTTCTGGAGAATTGGTCACCAGCTGTGAAGGTAGTATAATTTATGTTGGGTTCTTTTTTGGGGTTCTGATAAACTTTTAATTGAAAAAAAAAGTATTTATTTGCTGTATTCTTTGCAGAATGGATTGCAAAATAAATCTATTACACCTAACTATTTTGGGATCTTTCAAAATCTGATGGTTGTGATTTAACCTATTTTGAAGAGAAAACAAAATTAATTACTAAGTTGATTTATGTTTACATTTTTAAAAAGATGAATAGCATGAACTTGTTTCATAAATATATATTCTGAATAGATTTTTGCAAGGCAATATTTCCTAGTTCCCACCGATTTGATTATTTCTTTCTGCTACATTTCCCTTTCACTGCAACACCATCAAATCAAATACTTGTTTTCTTCTTGATCCTTTTCAAAATGGTGTGGTCCATGAAACTCCATTGGTTGTAAATTTTAGAGAAGCTGTACACAATATAGCAATAATAAAGGTGCACCTGTAAAGTGTCTAACCCCACAAAAAATACTTTGAGCTTCCACATTTCTCTTTTACCGTGTTGTTTAGCTTATGGTAAGAGAAGAATAAAATAGGGTTAGATTTTTTCAAATGCCCCTTTAGTATGAAGATATCTATCATTGATAATCATTCAGCTCAAGAGCATCTACAGACGGTCATAAACATCATATTGTAATTAGTTGTAAAAGCTGACTCAAATTTTCTCTTTTTTAACCAGGAAAGCAGTGGGGTTTTTTTCAATGAAACTTTCACACATCATTCAGACATATCTTACAATGATTTTGGTATAGGATTGAAGTCTCAAATGTCATTTTGGGCAATATCTGACACTTTACAGGTGCACTTTTAATGTATGTAGTACAAATTCTATTTTTTGAAGTGCATTTCACATTTCCTAGGGAGCATTACAGCCAATCACCAGTCACCTTTAAAGCACATTCAGTGCTAAGCAGCAATGTTCCAATCATATTATTTTCACAATCTTGATTTGTGTTTTTATTTCTATCCATATTTGCAGTGTATGAGTCTCGGGAAAAGAAAATAGTTGTGATTCAACAGAGGGCTGCTTTGGTCAAGGTATGATGGCATTGAAAAGTTGTGAATTTGTCCTGTTTTTAATTAATGTTGTGACCCTAAATTAAACAGAACATTGAAGAAAGTTTGGAAATGAGAGCTCAGCAAGCGCACATCGTATTTCTGTATCGAGTACACCCTTTTTTTTTACTTCTAGAGATGATGCTCAATTGCACTTGTGTACATGAATTTGGAAGATGTTTCATTTTCATGTCATTTTTCCCCTACAATGCAGTGTTTTAAGGAGTCCTAGATTCTTGGGAAAACTACATTATTTAAAAAAAGATATTCTCGGTTCTGCAGAAACATACTAGTCTGATTGTCAAAGAAGCATAATCCCCTTACATTTCTAATTTCAACCACAGACCCTTAATACTGGACATTTATTGTAGTTATTAGGAGTTTTCAAAATCTGATGAAATATTTTTCATAAGCAAATTTATTTTTGTACTCATTTTGTCTTTGGAATGGATTGCAAAAGTAATCTTTTCCACATATCTATTTTGGGATCTTTCTGTTGTGATAGCCTACTTTTGAGAAAAAAAAAGTTTGTTACTTTTTTTGCGGAATGCAAGAATTAATCTATTCCCAATATCCTTTTTTAGCTCACCTGAGCCAAAGGCTCAAGTGAGCTATTGTGATCGCTTTTCGTCCGTCGTCCGTCGTCCGTCGTGCGTCGTGCGTCGTCCGTCGTCCGTCGTCCGTAAACTTTTTACATTTTCATCTTCTTCTCCAGAACCAATGATCGGATTCCAACCAAACTTGGCAGGAATCATATTTAGGGGTAGAGGAACCAAAGTTGCTAAAATGGTGGGCGTGGCCCCCAGGGGGGCCCTGGGGGAGGGCACCAAATGTAAAAAATATGTAAATTTTAAACATCTTCTTCTCAAGATCCAGAAGTATGACAGACCTGATATTTCATATTTAGATGCCTCTATTGATGAAGAATGAAAGTTGTTCACAAGATTTTTGTGGGTGGTCCCATAAGGGCCCTGTGGGCGTAACAGTTTTTTTGGGGGCCCTACCATAGGAAATATACATTTTCATCTTCTTCTCCAGAATCAATGATTAGATTCCAACCAAACATGGCAGGAATCATCTTTAGGGGTAGAGGAACCAAAGTTGCTAAAATGGTGGGCGTGGCCCCCAGGGGGGCCCTGGAGGAGGGCACCAAGTGTAAAAAATATGTAAATTTTAAACATCTTCTTCTCAAGATCCAGAAGTATGACAGACCTGATATTTCATATGTAGATGCCTCTATTGATGAAGAATGAAAGTTGTTCACAAGATTTTTGTGGGTGGCCCCACAAGGGCCCTGTGGGCGTAACAGTTTTTTTTGGGGCCCTACCATAGGAAATATACATTTTCATCTTCTTCTCCAGAACCAATGATTAGATTCCAACCAAACATGGCAGGAATCATCCTTAGGGGTAGAGGAATCGAAGTTGCTAAAATGGTGGGCGTGGCCCTCAGGGGGGCCCTGGGGGAGGGCACCAAGTGTAAAAAATATGTTAATTTTAAATATCTTTTTCTCAAGATCCAGAAGTATGACAGGCCATCGCAGAATGGCCCCATAGGGTCCCTATGTGAGTGGGGTTAATATGCTGAAGTGGTCAGTGGCTGGTGAAATGTGTTAAGCTTTGTCTTATATGTGTGTCTGTCTTTTTTTATGATTCACCCAAACATTATGGTAAATCATAATGTTAGGTACAGGGGATCAAAAGTTATTGATTAAATAGTACATCACATTATAGATTTTGGCATGATTTCAACTGATTTCATATCTTCTGAGGGTGCCAGAGAGAACATGCGCCAGATGTGAATTGATTGACCTCAGGTGAGCGTCGTGCCCCCCTGGGGCTCTTGTTTTCTTTCCCCGTTACTTAAAATGTCTTATATTGTCTGAAAATGTTTGCAGGGAAGGGCTGCAGAGTTCAGGGAAAAGCTGCTAGGCTGGATCCAAGAAGTTGGTTTCTCCAAAGTCGTCTTACTCACTTCGTGTTTTGCCTACGAGAAGACCGATGCACACATTGAAAGGTATAATTATTCATGAATAGTCAATATATTTGACTGTTAAACAAACATTTACAAATTATGTATTCAATTCAGCTATTTCCAGATATGAAGAGACTTTTTGAATGATTATGTGTCATCCAATCCTACTACAGTGAAACCTCTTTATAACGAGCACCTTTGGCCCATTGATTTTATCTTTTTATATTAGGGGGGTGTTGCATAAAGAGTTTTGATTAATCGCAAGTCAGAAAATGTGCCTAAATGCACAAATCTGATGTGTGCGCATGTGCGCATGTTTTCTTACTTGCGATCGATCGTAACTTTGCAATTAATCAAAACTCTTTATGCAACATCCCCCAGATATACTGTTGTATCAGGGCTTAAAAATAATAAATACATAGAACCTAGACCTGTCGAATTACCTCGCTATATCAGATACCTCGTTAAATAACAGAGCTTGTTATAAAGAGGTTCCACTGTACTCTATTATTTGCTTATAGATCGTCATGCATGGGGATATAGAGCCTGTCCAAACATAAACTGGGTTCCAAAAGAAACTTATCAACTTTTCAGAGCGACACACATTAAAATCCAAATCATAACAATTACTCATAATTGGGAATAGACTAGCTCTAATATCCCTTAGCAAGCTCATCTAAAAAAAAATTGTTTGCTTTAGTTAACAAAGAATAAAATAAGGTGAAATCGCAAGAAGTAATTTTTCAAAAATCACAGAAACTGCTTGCCTTTCGGGCACAGAGCTCGGTACGGACAATAGCCTGTCTAGTGGTTACATAACCCGCTTTGAAGTTGAATGAATAGCTATTGAAAGTTCTGAATAGACCACCTGTCGTGGAGGTTCGCAGCGAGCAGTTTCTGTGATTTTTTAAAAGTGACCTATAGTTATTCAATCACATTTTCTCCTTTTTGGCAAAAGGAAACTTTTAATTTTTAAGATATGCTTCATTATGAGAGTGATAGCTTATCTGTGTCTAAATTTAATTCAATTTGATGCTATAGATTTTAGTGAGCGTCGCTCTGAAAACGTGATAAGTTTCTTTTGGAACCCAGTTTAGTAAAAACATAGTAACACTGCACAACACTGAGCCAGTGTGAATTATGCACCGTGCTTAGGGAGTTCACAAGATGGCACTGTGCGTCTAATTTATGAATCTGAGCCACCTTTAGTAGTCAAACAATTATCTGGCTGATATATCCGGCAGTTGTGAATTATGATGTATATTCAATTCAGATATGAAGATCCATTTAAAAAAAATGCTTTTGTATCTTCTAATCCATCATCCATTATTTTGTGCATATATTTCAATTAGAGGTCCATTAATTATTATTAAAGGGATAGTTGAGTTTTGGTAGAGAGGGCGCTACATATAATTTTTTTTTTTGTGAGATAATGAAAAACTGAATGTAAAATTTGAAAGAGCATAATAATTTAATGACAGAATAAACTTTATTTGATCAAAATCGATTCAGAAACGGCTGAAATATCCATAAACGTAACCATTTGTAATAAATGTGGGGCCCCACAATTATTAGATAATTTTGAACCAACCGTTTAATTTTTTTTTTAATGCTTCCTCATTTCAAACATTTTCGAAAGAAGTTTTTTAATAGTTGTTGATTATCTCTCTATCTAATCACTATTTTTACGAACCTTCACATGCACAATATTTTATTTTAAATGGTTTAAACCAACGAGTTTTTAGAGAGCGCCATGTTGAGTTTGAACGGCTCTGTTTGAATGATAACAGGCTTTTTACTTAGTCGTTTGTAAGTTTGAATTCCTTTCAACTATTAGTTTGTAATGTAATGGTGCAGGTTTTGGTTGCTAAAATTCAGTTTGACCAAAACTGTACTCTCTTTACCAGAACTCAACTATCCCTTTAACTCCTATATTATCTATACTGTTCCTATATGTATCAAAGGGTCGTCCCTATAATAGTTGTAAACTCTTCTTACTCTTGTATTCTCTATACTCTGTTTATTTCCATAATCAGAGGGTCACTCCGGTATCTCACCACACCCTCTCTGGACGCCAGGAAGGATGACTTTGTCTCTGTGGTCTCCAAGGGAACGAGGCTGGAGAAGAAGCACAGGGAGGAGGGAGTGGAATCACCATTGCAACCGGAAGACATCCCTGATGCAGCCAAGGATGTTCATCTCCCAGGTGGAGGAATTGCCGAGAAATTATTCACTGACTGGTAAGAGGAAATGTGGTGGAGTAGGAGAAGAGAAAGGAAAGGAGGAGGAGGGTGAAGAAGTGGAGAAAGATAAGGATGAAGGGAGGAGGAGAAGGAGTAGAATAAGGATGAGAAGGAGGAGTATGAATTGGTGGAGGAAGAAAAGGAGGAGGAGAAAGATGAAGAGGGGGGGGGGGATTAGGAGTAGGAAGAGGAAGATATGGAGGGATAAGAGGAGCAGGGGAGGCGGAGGAGGAGAAGGCAGAGGCGAAAGAATATGAGGTATAAGGAGAGGAGGGGGAGGAGTAGAGGAAGAATGAGGACGAGTTAAAGGGGGCAAAGGAGGAGGTGAATGACGGGGAAGAGGCGGAGCAGCACTGTTGATGCATCCCTTTTGATTTTTTTTTTTTTTTTTTAAATTTTTTAAACATACCAAATATCTATTTGATCTAAAATGTCTCATAGTCATTGTGTTAATCTTGATCTTCCTATTGGAAATTCAATTCAAAAGTTCATCTATGATTGGTGCATTTATTCCTCATTTTCTCTATGTTATTTGTAGCTGTACAAAAGACATTCCACTAGCCGTTCTGCTTCTGTTATCATGTGAGGGAGACAACAAAAAATGTCTATGTTATTCCACCTGCTGTTTTTGTATTAAAACTCTAAATTAAATTCTCATGTTCATCGTTGATCCGTGCATTAATTCCTAATTTTCTCCATGCTGTTTTAGCTGCACAAAGGACGTTCCACTGGCCGTTCTGCTGTTGTTCTGTTCTGAGGGAGACAACACTCCTGATGCCACGATGATGGCTTCCTATGTCAACAGCCTTCTGCAGCTCATCCCGGTACGTATGGTATGCCACCTCCCATAAATACTTCTGTTATATTGTGTAACCCATTCCAGCATCAACTATGTAAAACTGTATTCCAATAAAGAAGTTATCAAAAATTTGTTGTTTTCAGCATATCTACCTCTTGCATATAATGTATGTATTCTGCACAAGAAATTAGTAATTAAAAAAAATTGTAGAATAACATGCTGCTTAAATCTTCAGTTGCGTCCACAACATCAAATTTGTGCATTGATTATTATTCCTTAGAAATAATTTAGTTCAAGTTCAAGTATATTTAGTAAATTGTGCCATATATATGTGCAGTCTGCATGTAAATCAAAATGAAGATTGCTGAAGCATTTTACGAAGTCACTTGAACATCGAGAGCAGCAAGGATGTTTTATTTGAATGATGCCCTCCTTTGGTACATCCATATTGGCAGGAGAGCTGATGACTATCAACTTTTTGTTGTTGAAAATTGTATAATTACTATTTTCTTTTCTCCTGAACATGCTCTTTCCTTATTTATTTGTATGCAGGAGCCAACCAACATGCCACCTGGCATGCCTCCCTGGAGAGCCATGTGGAGAGCACCAGCCTCGTGGACGTTACTCTTTGGACGCCCTGCAAACCCAACCATTTACTAGTCAACATGACAACCTAGTAGTTAGTCAACATACCAAATTTGCAAACCCAGCATTTAGTCAACATGATAACCCAACCATTTACTAGTAAACATGATGACCCACAGCTTGAATGCACTCGCCAAGAAAATGAGGCAGAATTGAAGAATTTATAATTAATTGACCGAACTGTACGTGTCATTTTCCTACGTACTGAGCTAAAACACTGATGTTTTAAATCGAAATAACTAGGATAAATCGAATGTTCTATAGAGAGAAAAGTGTTCAATAAACGACTAACATTCCAAAGTTCATATTATTATTTATTTCGTATCAACCTGTCACAGATAAAAGGGTGAATTTTAAGGTTGAAAAGAGGATACGAAAAGCAAAAATGATCAACACAATTATATCGTAAAATAACTTATTATAAATGCTTGCGTCTCAGTAAATTTTACATCACTGGAAAGGGTAAAGTCTCGTTTTTTATGAAAAATGATTCGCATATTCATTAATCTTTTAGAATAGTCAGGAGCTAGCAAAATATCACACGGAATACAAAAATAACTGATTTCCGAAATTCAAGCTCTGTGATTGGCTCATTCAACTACTGACCACTGTTGCTGAGGTAACGGGCCCATAGCAACAGTCATTCGCACCTGACATTGCCCGCTTTGTCACCATGCGGTCTTGGTTGAATAGCCCACAAGTCGCGCGTGGTGTTAAATAAGCCAATCACAGAGCTGGAATTTGTAAATTCACTGTAATTTTTTAACATCTTGTGATATTTTGCTAGCTCCTGACTATTCTAAAAAATGAATTAATATATGAATGGTGTAGTATCTGAGCCAATACCTTTCTCTTTCCAATGATGTAATAATTACCGAGATGCAAGCACATTTGATATATTATTTTATAAGGTAAACATGAATCATTAAATTCTTGTTTTATTATCATATTTTAACCTTAAATTTCACCCTTTTATCTACGTCAGATTGAAGCGGGAAAAAAAATTGCATAAACTTTGGAATATAAGGCATTGTATCGACACCTTTATTTTCATGAAACACTTAATTTCTCTTAGTTTATGCGACTTGAAATATCGTTGTTCCTGCTCACTACTTTTTCATAGAAATCCAAGTCATGCATATTTTGTTTATAAATTGGAAGCCTTGTTGATGCTCTGCGATCTCCCTGCCCAGTAGATAGTCAACATGTTTACTCTGCCAACCCAGCAATTAATCAATGTGTAAATTACCCAACAATTATATAGTCAACATGACAACCCAACCTACCCAGGAATTAGTCATCTTGACAAATCAGCAGTTGGTCAACAATCATGACCTCTAAATAATGCAGGAGCCATTCAATATGTCACCTGGCATGTGGAGGGCAGCAGTGTCATGGATGTTACTCTTTGGACGCCCTGCAAACACAACCATTTACTAGTCAGCATGACTACCCAGTAGATAAGTCAACATGTCAGTGTCACAAAACCAGCAATTAGTCAACATGCCGACCCAACCATTTACTAGTAATCATGATGGCCCAACCATGCAACCATTTACTAGTTATCTTGACAACCAAGCCATGTAATAGTCAATGGGACAACCTAATCATGCAACCATTCACTAGTTAACATGCAGAGTTAGAACCGAGTCCAAGCCATTAACTATTCAACACGGAGACCCAACCTTGCAACCCAATCATGTAACCATGACAATGACAACCTTTTACTAGTTAACATGCTGACCCAGCTAGCAGTCCCAGCCTTTTAGTAAACTAGTCAACATGACTAAGTATTTTACATAGATTTTGTTTTAATCAAATCCCTGGACCCCTTTGAAAAACAGCTTGTAGCTGACCAGGGCAATCCATCCCATGAGTGGAGAATAAATACAAAATAAATAAACAAGTCTTAAAAATAAGATTTATTATGAGATAAGTAAATTCCTTAGCCTAGTAAATTGGCTAATTAAATTTCTTCCTTCAGCCCTGATATTTCAGTGGTAGTTCATGACATTTTTGCAGTTTCCTGAGACTTTGGCACAGCTCTTAATTTTGGAATTCACCATTCATATTTTTGGTGTTCAGTCCTGTTGACTGATCACTGTAAATTCATACATTGCTCAGAATTCATACATGACTTTCTCTCAGCTCAAGTGTCTTAACCAGCCACAATCGTTGTCAATAAACCTAATTTGTATTTTAAAATGTAATGAGTTTTGTTATGTCTCTATCTGTACTACTTTATACCTCAACAGTGGGTGTAATATTTGGGAATGTGACCAAACACAACAAATTCAGGCACTTTTCAGCAAAAATCAAAATTGAGATTATTTGAAAGCTTGTGAAGTTTGCATATTTGCAAACAGGTTTGGGAGAGAGGGGGGGGGGGGGTCAATTTTGGGCAACATGTTGCATTTTTGTTTACATAATTTGTAGATGGTCCCTTAAAGAGTAATTGAATATACAATGTACATTACTGAAGTAGTGTCGTCACTTTCTTTTGTTATTAGTCCGGGAGCCAGGACCAGCAAAACAAAATTTTGTGCAACACCCACCACAGATTTGGTTTGTCACTTTCGACTTTTGATTTTTATAATTTTTTTCAGTGGAATAAATCATTGACCATTATCCAACAATTTTTGTTCCAACATTTCATAATTGCAGTTGTTAGAATGAAAATTAATAAAGGTTTTGTGTATTTGTACACAAATCACAAAATTTAGCAATTTTCGGGCAGACATTCACTTACAAAAGGTCATACATGTGGCTTCGGAACGGTATACCAGGTTGTCGCAAATTTCATATAAAAAGTTGCGCAAGACATCAATAAAAAGGACTCGTGTAGTTGCGCAGAAAATATCTGAGCGCATTGCGGAATTATCACGCAAAATGTCAAGGGGGTTCGGGTAGATTCCACCCCACTGGTGAGCACATAATTATACTGCAGAGTACTGTTCACCAGTGGGGTGGAATCCACCCCACCCCCTTGACGTTTTGCGTGATAATTCCGCAACGCGGGCAGGTATCGCCGCGCGACTGCACAAGTTGTTTTTATTGAAGCCTTGCGCAACTTTTGAGACCAAATTTGTGATACTGGGTATACCATTTCAAAGCCACATGACCTTTTGTAAGTGAATGTCGGCCCGAAAATTGCTAAATTTTGTGATTTGTGTACAAATCCTATGGAAATGGGTTTTTTTCCTAGAATACACAAAACCTGTATTATTTTTCATTCTAACCACTGCAATTATCACATTTTGGGATAAAAATTGTTTGATAATGGCCAATGATTTATTCCATTGAAAAAAAAACAATAAAAAACAAAAACAAAGAAATACATAAGAAATATTTGGCTGTCGCAATTTGTTATGTTGCAAAACCTGTCAATTGAGGCATACATAATATCAATGCACAAAATCAGCATATTCTGAGTCATATTTAGTGATTTACAGACAAAAAGGGAATTTTTCTGCATAAATTTGCATAATTAATTGATAAAAATAATAGTGTTGCTACCAGAAATCAACTGTACATCAGGGCTAGAATTGTTCCTAAGACACTTCCGAAGCACCCCAAAGTGACAAACCAAATCTGTGGTGGGTGTTGGCTCCCGGACTATATGATATACCGTAAAACTCCGTGTATAAGACGCACTTTTTTTCCGTCGGAAAATTTTCAAAGTGGTGGGTGCGTCTTATACACAGGTACAGCAAAAAAAAAAAAAAAAAAAACAATTTTTTTTTTTTTTTTTTTTTTTGGGGGGGGGGGGACACCCTGTAGTCATGTTGAATGTGTATAACACATAGTTTAGGGTATGACAAGAACTTACAGTCAGTTGTAGCATTCAGCTAAATATACCTTTTTCTCACACAAAAAATATTGGTTACAGATGTAAAAATTGCAAGTTTATTGAGCAGTAATACTGCTGCTAATGAATATTCATACATTCGTGAGCAGCAGTACTAATTAAATATGCAATTTTCTAACCAGTGGTTTAAATTAAAATTAGTCAGTAGTAAATTTAGAAAATTGCATTATATTTAGTGAGTATTGGTGCTCATGAATATGAATATGAATATTTATGAACACCAGTGTTACTGCTAAATAAATGTGCAATTTGTGTACTAACCACTATTTTTATGTGAGAAAATGACTGATGAATGCTACATTCAACATTAAGCTTTTGTCATGCCCTAGACCAGTGGTATAAGCATTCCAACAGCACTTCAGGGCTTAAAAATAATAATACAGGGTGTCCCCCCCCCCCCCCCAAAAAAAAAAAAAAAACGTCATCTATTAGAGTAAAGCTTTTCATGTCCAATAAGAATGTATACAAATGAAAAAATTTCTGTGAAAGTTGGGGGTGCGTTTTATACACGAGTGCGTTTTATACACGAGTGCGTCTTATACACGGAGTTTTACGGTAGTAATGTTTCTAAACAACTTGTTCTACTAGTCAAAACTTTCATAGCAGCCAACCTGCCTATAGTGCCGGCCACAAAGTGATCCCTTGCAAGGAAAAGCAATGTTATGTAACGTTTAGATTGTTTAGAACCATTAGCCATGGCAATGAATGATGTGTGTGTGTGTGTGCATGTGTACATGTTCGAATATGCCCAGTAAGAGCATCTTAATATTATTGATGAGATTGTTGTGTATGTATTGCCTTGCGTTATATGTGTGGTGTGATTAACTCATAAATTCAATCCACAATCACAATGAAACAGGAAAACAACCAGAGAAGTCGAGCTCATTTAAAATACATATTTATTATTCTTAAGCACAATGATAATCGACAGAAATGAACAGATATTTATTTGCAGTTCCATTTTAATGATAAAGGGAGGCAGAAGGTTAATCGACTACAGCAAACTTAAATTATTTAACAAAAATATATTCATTACATGTTTGATTATAAAAAAAACAATATAACACTATGAATATACAGTCATGATTTTCTTGTTTTTGTTGTTTCTTTTTTCTTTTGAATACAAGATGAAAGGATGACACAGTAGTTACAGTACATAAATAATAAAAACACACGGCTTTCTCTATCATATTCAATTACAATGAAATTAAGTGCTCACTATAAATGACTTGGCTACCTCTCATGTTTACCCCCACCGTAAAATGTCTTAACAAATAGTGTGCACAAGTAAAGTGCATGGTATATTGTGTGATAGTTAATTTGCATTAAAACAATATGTACATGTAAATAAACTAATACTGTTGAACAAGAAATGGAGTCCTATTCAAGACAATGTAGACTGCAAAATAAGTGCAAAATTATGAAGAAAAACAAATGAACACATATTGTTAGTTGAAAGTGCTACTAATATTAAAAATCAGTAAAAAGCCAATGCTTTTATTCATTAATTAAAAACACACAAATGCAGTCTTTAATATGACAACGCACTGCTATTTCTGCACATCTTTTGTAATATCAAAAGAGTAACACGATAAATCACATGTAGCATCTTGTATACTTTATATTGCTCTTTCTCACATAATCGCGTGCAAATGAGGTACATCGTAGAAATATGTCACATTTTTGTTTAAATCTGAGATACATTACATTAGATGTAAGGGAACTACTTACTTGTGTATTATTACTGAATTCAAATCTTTAGATACATTTATAATCTTCACTTCATAATTTGAAGATATTTCACCCTCTACATAAAATTTAAATCATTTGATATTTCAGTTTTTAAAAAGTCCCCCCTCAGAATTATTACAACAAATTGCACTAGACCACCAAAGTTGTTTTTGTCTCCAAACTGATTTTATCTACTTGTTTTTGTGACCAGAACTTAAGAAATCATTTTCAATCGGTGGCTATCGTACAAAATAAATATATTCTAGTCCCTTCCAGGCGCAAACTTAGAAGTCTACGTTTAATTCTTTCAAACTACTTGATCTATGCAACTACCACCAAAACATGTAGAAAATAGTGTTGCACTATCCGTCAATTTTTTTTCTAGACACATTGTACTTCTAATACTCCTAAGAACCTCACAGAGGCCATAGTGCTACATTTTATAGTGATTCATAAAAAAACAATAGATTTATGCTAATCAATCGCCAATGCCCGTTCTCGATTCGTTGATACAATATCATTAATAATAATATATAGCATTTATAGAGCCCCATGTATCTAGGTACCCTGTTCAGAGGTGCATTATTACCCTTGGTCATCAGGTACAGTTCAAACCCGCACAATTATCTTGTGCACCATCTCAACTCCAAGGGGAGCATACTACTCTACCCTGTAAAATCACTATCCCCCGTCCCGTAATTATTTCAGTTACACTGCGTTATCTCTCGTCTATGTGCTGCACAATCTACAATAAATATAAACTTGCAAAAAGTGCAAAATTAAAATTGTGTACACATACATTGACTAAATGACCAGCATTCTTTTGGCTTAATTTGAAGGGTTTGGGGTTACACACATCACGCTTTGCAAATGTGTGCCTGATAAAACATTTAGATCACAATATTTGTACATTGAAAATACTGTGTGCCGAGGATTTTTTTTTCTTTTTCGTAAGCACAGACAATACACCTTTGGACAAAATTAACATAGAATTTGATTCCGTACAACACCAATGTATTAGTATTCTTCTATCCCACAAAAACTTTACAAATCTGAAACATGTCCTGCACAAACTCACATACATACATGTAAATGGATGCATATTGATGGGTTCTCTATTCTTGTCATGGTCATGCAAACATAGGAATAAATGTACATAGCGAGGTTTCCTTTTTAGTATGGGAGGCATGAAACAGTAGAGTATGATTCCTACACATCTTCAAGCCATCGATTTAAAGCCCATCGCACACATTACTACAAGACCCATTCCGTCCGTACGCCTCTGAACGCAAGCCGATTTGTTTGACTTGGCGTCGCATAAAACGCAATAGCGCCACTAACCACTGCGATTTGCGCATGCACACTTTTTTGTGTGCCATTGAAGTTCTGATAAAAAAACAAGTGAAGAAGTAACATATTGAATTCTCACGACTGGCTCTGTGAGTCAGTCGTACGAGTAAAATCTTCGAAGTTTTGTAACACACTTCTGGTCGCAGTGTGTGTACAACCACTAAATCATGGCGTAAGTTGTGAAGTGCAGCTTTAGGCAGGCCGACTGATATGTCAGCCCCCATAACGGACAAGAAAGAAATCCATTACATGTATTCCATGTCAACAACAACAACAGCTTGTGAGATGCAGTGGAATGATCAAGGAACTTGGGTTTCAATTTAATCTGAGGTACAACGTTTGCAGGGAATGCCACGATCAAATGGGGAACCAAAAAGAAGTCCTTGAAGGACCGATCTTGATTGCATTACAATTTTTGCAAGGTCTGTTATCACTATTTAGTATATAGCTGGCGTAATGTGTTTTTAAGCATATTCTGTTTCCTCATCTACTTAATATTAGTTTTCCATGGTTCCAAGAAAAATGTGATAAACAAGGGGGAAAAAACAAAAATGCATTGCTGCACGATGAAACTACATGTGCAGCATTAGTTTACAGACAAAGAAACGACAGAAAATGATTTCATGCAATCAATCAATCAATCATACATACATGACACAAATTCATATAATTATCATTATTAAGCTTATAAATTTACATCCTTTTCCCTATTCAATAAATAATTCTACTCCCTCATCAACTATTTGCAATGTTTTACTTTCACACACATACATATGAAATATACAATAGATGGTGAAAAATGACCTAGCACCTACATGTTCTGTATGTATGTATGACAACTTGAACATCTAGAGGCATGCACATAAAGCCTGGCAATGGTGGATTCCAGTCTCTAATCATTGAGGAATATATGGTGAAAAATAACTTAGAATGTAATCGTTCTGCTGCCTGTATGTTTTGCAACACAAACATCTAGAGAGGCATGCACATAAAGCCTGGACAGATTAGGTTCCAGTCATTGAGAAATTAGATAAAATAAGCGCATGCACATGTCGCACATTTCAGTATGTATTCGTATATAGAGTTGAGGATAATAGCCCCGATAAGATGGACTGATATTAAAAGCCACGCTTTTACTATACTTTTTGTCAACGTTGACAATGAATGGGGCACAAATATGAAATACATTATGTACAACTCTGGCCACTGTCATCTATTAGAGTAAAGCTTTTCATGTCCAATAAGAATGTATACAAATGAAAAGCATCCACACAAAGGGTGCTATTCCAAATGCAATTTGAGCTCAATACACCGAATAACTCTGGAATAGGAATATTTGGCCCTTACGATTAAACATTAAGCAGACAAAGAAATAAATCGAAACAACGATACTTGAATCAGCATGAAAGGGTATCCTTGACTTTGTGCAAATGATGCATGTAGACTAGCAAAGTGACTTGGTTCAGTCAACAAAAATGCAATACATTTATAAAGCCATCTCATGGCGCAGGCATGTAAATATCGATCTACATTATATTAGCTTGTCCCTGCCTACCAACGACACGATGACATATAAACATGCTTGAAGCAGAGTTAGGGGGAAGAAAAATAAAACGCAGCTTTGAAACAGTTAGAGCTGCCCTCTTCTATGTTTCACTGCCGTATAGATAAAGTCCTCATCTCTCTCTCTCTCTTAGCTCCATCTTAAAGTTTCGTCTTGATCCTCTCCTCCAGCTGGGCCAGTTGGGCCTCGATCTCGGCGGGCAAGTCCTGGGGCACCTGGGTCTTGAAGTAGGTCCGGATCTCAGAGACCTCCTTTTCCCAGAATTCCTTGGGCAGGTTGAAGAGTTCCTGCATGTCAATGTCTTCCTCCAGGCCCTGGAGGTCGATGGTGCCCGATTTCGGCAGGAGTCCGATCGCAGACTCTTTGGCGATGTCCTAGACGAAGACAATGAAGATGGGGAAATAAAGTTACATTCAAGGGTTGTTTATCATGTCTTGCTACGTTAAGCTAGCAATCTAAATATGGTTTGTATTCTTTTCAGACAAGGAAACAAAGACCAAAATTATACATTCGGGATGACAATCGATTTATATTGAGTTTTCCTTTCATACTTTCATCATTCAATTTGACTGAAACCACTTTCTTTTTCTAACTCGGATAGAAACAGGGTCATACTAAAGTTTTAGTGCTTGATAAAAAAAACGTTTTGTGTAAATAAGTAGGTTTTAAATCAACTGTATATCTCAGTATTTAAAAAAACAATGATAAACATAAGGGGATACATTTTTGTTTTAAATAAAGACATGCATATTTCCCCCCCCCCCCCCATTCAGTCCCCACTCAAAATAGATGTATACGATTAAAGACCATAAACAGCATCCGATACAACTCCTTTACATAGCCAAACATGCATGGATAAGACTAAACGCTATTAGACAATGCTACAAACTGAATCAAGAATCTCTCACCTCTCCTTCGCACCGCCTGAAGATCCAGTCCAGCACCCTGGTGTTCTCCCCGAAGCCGGGCCAGATGAACTTGCCCTGGGCGTCCTTGCGGAACCAGTTGACGTGGAACACCTTGGGCAGCTTGAGCTCTGGCTTGTCCTGGAACTGCAGCCAGTGGGCGAGGTAGTGGCCAAAGTTGTAGCCAAAGAACGGCCGCATCGCGAACGGGTCGTTCATCATCACCTTGGCTGTTAACACAATGAAACATAACCATGGTTACTCTATCAGGAAGTGATTAAATTGACCTTTTTAATTAACCTTAAAATCTAAGAGCAGTTGATTTTTGGTGCAGCCAGAGGGCCAGTTAGTGGCCAAAGTTGTAGCCGAAGAACGGCCGCATGGCAAACGGGTCGTTCATCATCACCTTGGCTGTTAACACAATGAAATGTTAAACTATCGTTACAGCATTAGAAATTAACTTTGTTGAACTTGTTTTTTTTTTGCATGGCGAATTATATAGGTTGTTCATCATTCAGGGTTCATACTTTTATTTTGAAGTCAAATTCCATGACTTTCCATGACCTTTACGGCAAAAATTCCATGACTTTTTACCAGTCAGAAAAAAGGGGTTCTTTAATTCCTTCAGTACTTTGTGTAACAGAATTATTTTTTAAATCCTTATTTTAATTTAAGTGCTTAACGTTAAATTTCACGACTTTCCATGCACCATCAGTTCATTTTACAATTTTTCCTGACTTTCAAGGCTGTCTTTGTCAACTGACCTTTGTGCTCAGCAGCAGCGGTTGATTCTGACTTCATGGAAGCACCGATGAAGACTCCGTGACTCCAGTTGAATGCTTCGTACACCAGAGGAACACCTGTATAAATGGATGGAAGAAAGAACAAACATCAGTAAGATTCAGAGTAATTTTAGTTATATCATGATCAGAGTAATCACAAATGAATCAGTAGCAAAAACTTTTCCAAATGTTATTTTTACATTTTATTAGTCATTTTAAATACTTTATAAGCTTCTCTTTTATAGGTGGCCGAAATGAAATATCAAAAGTCAACAGATACACTCCCACCATAGACTCGTTTGATATAGATTATAATTTGTTGGTGGACAATACAAGAGTTTCTAGTGGCCAATGGCACCCGGGCCCCTGCTAAGGTCGAGTCCTGCTTATTAGATTACGTAATAACTGACCCTGCGGTCTCCTGCCACCAAATATGATGGCGTTGATGGAGTTTCTAGTGGCCAATGGCACCCGGGCCCCTGCTAAGGGCGAGCCCTGCTTATTAGATTACGTAATAACTGACCCTGCGGTCTCCTGCCACCAAAGATGATGGCGTTGATGGAGTTTCTAGTGGCCAATGGCACCCGAGCCCCTGCTAAGGGCGAGCCCTGCTCATTAGATTACGTAATGACTGACCCTGCGGTCTCCTGCCACCAAAGATGATGGCGTTGATGGAGTTTCTAGTGGCCAATGGCACCCGAGCCCCTGCTAAGTGCGAGCCCTGCTCATTAGATTAAGTAATAACTGACCCTGCGGTCTCCTTCCACCAAAGATGATGGCATTGATGGAGACATCACTGTGTACATGTACCAAGCTAGCACCATGCACATGTAATGAGTTTAGTTAGTTATACAATATTGATAACTATGAGCAAAGAAAATTGAGATTCCCCAGAGATTCGAACCCTGCACCTCCGGCTTGCTACACCGGTGCATTACCAACAAAGCTTTTGTGATGGTTGTTCGTCCCTGAAAACCTTCAATGCAATGCTCGTTTGAAATAAATGATGTAAAATAACTAACCCTGCGGTCTCCTTCCGCCAAAGATGATGGCGTCGATGGGCACTCCCTTGGGGTCTTCCCAGGCGGGGTCCATGACGGGACACTGGCTCGCCGGGGCGCAAAACCGGGAGTTGGCGTGGGCTGCGAGGATAGCTTTGCCATCATCCGTCTTCATGCCCTTGTTCCAGTTCTCCTTGCCCAGCCATGTTGTTACGTTCACATTCTGCAAAGAGAAACGGATAGAATCATGAATATTTGCATGCACTCTTTTAGATTTTGTTCACCTCTTATTTCTTCTTTGATCTATTAGCAAAAGGAATCATCAGTAAAGTAAAAAACACTCTCTGAGTAGATTTTATCAAACGGTGCACATTTCAGAACTTTCATATCAGCACATATTATTAGAGGGAAGACAAAATATGAAATTTGATTTTCAGGATGTAAGGTCTACTGCCTGCCTGCCTTTCTCTGAAAACGTGCACTGAACTCTATGTAAAATATTTTACATATTTATGATTTTCCGAGGCTCTTTTCTACATGTCTGATCCCCTTTTTTTGTTTTAAATGGAAATTTTATACTTGTGGTAGATTATCTCTCTCTTTGAATTAACTTCTATCTAACTCACATCAGGAGTTTCCTTCTCCAGTCCCTCCCAGAAGAATCCGCCATCACTCGTCTCAGCCACATTCGTGAACACTGTGTTCTTCTGCACGGTTGCCATGGCGTTGGGATTGGTCGAGTTGGAGGTGCCGGGGGCGACGCCGAAGAAACCGGCCTCGGGGTTGATTGCACGGAGCCTGCCCTCCTCGTCGAACTTCATCCAGGCGATGTCGTCACCGACACACTCTGCCTTCCAGCCGGGCAGGGTGGGGTTGAGCATGGCAAGGTTGGTCTTGCCGCAAGCGCTGGGGAAGGCTGCAGCCACGTATCGCTTCACTCCCTGGGGGTTGGTCAGCCCGAGGATCTGAGGGGAGGGGAAGAAAGAGGAAAAGTAGTGACTTTCTACTCGTGCTCTAAATGGCAGAGGTATAGAGATTTAACCCTAAAAAGACTGGGCTATTTTGAACCTTGAAAAAACTGGGGGGGGGGCTAAAAGGGCCCCCCCCTAAGATCTCGGCAACCGAAACTCCGATCGACTCCAAATTTGGCAACGTGATAGATGTCCATAAATTCTACAATATTGCGTAGTTGAAATTTTTTTTAAAATTAGAATATGCTAATTAGAGCTAATTAATTATGCGAAAATTGTATTTTTTTGTAGTTTTCGTAGTTTTCTCGGCAATCGAAACTCCAATCAACTCCAAATTTGGCATGGTGATAGATGTCCATGAGCCATACAATATTGCATAGTTAAATTTTTTGTTCTAATTATAATATGCTAATTAGAGCTAATTAATTATGCAAAAATTGCATTTCTTATGTATTTCTTTGTTTGTTTTACTTATGTTTTTTATTGTTTTTTCAATGAAAATAATTATTGACCATTATTCAACCATTTTTAGCCCAAAATTAAATGATTGCAGCGATTAGAATGAAAAATAATGAAGATTTTGTCTTTTCTAGGAAAAAAATCAATTTCCATAGGATTTGTACACAAATCACAAAATTTAGCGATTTTCAGCCCGACGCTCACTTACAAAAGGTCACGTGACGTTTGAACGGTATACCCGGTCGTCGCAAATTTGGTCTCAAAAGTTGCGCAAGACTTCAATGAAAAAACTCATGAAGTCGCGCGACAATATCTGCGCGCGTTGCGGAATTATCGCGAAAATAGAGGAGGGGGGGGCTAAATCAGCCCCCCCCCAGTCTTTTTAGGGTTAAAGACTATGTAATGTTCTTGTCAAACATGTACACCTGTAAGGCCTCGAGCTCTGTTAGAGCTATGTAAAGCAGATTAAGTAAGTAATCAAGTGACATGGCCAGTCAACCCAAAGAAAGGGGCAAATAAGGACAAGGTTACACCAAAAGGGGACAGGGGGAATGGTGGAGAAAAAATAAAAATGGTATCCCGTATCATTTCTCCATAGATTTTTCTTCAAGAGCGAGAAGTGCTAAATTATAATGTCCCCTCTCCTCTTAGCTCTGTCACTTATCATGTCGAACAGGAAGAGCAACATAATTAAGTACCTCCTATTTTGACGGCCGTCACCGTCAGTCCACAAATTCAAGATGACAATCAGTGGTTGTGTTAAACCTAAAGATCATTTTACAACGCTGAGAGCATCCAGGGCCACTAAAAACCAGAACGTCAATGACGTAGCGCTCATCCGCCATCTCGCAACATCAAATATCGCAAATTTCACACTTTTCAACTGGTCAAAAAATTAAAATGTGATGCCCTGGAAGGGACATAAAAATTAATTTAAAAAAAATTAGAGTGAAAAAAATATAAATTTGATGCCCCAGAAGGGACATGGGAACAAAAAAAATAACAAAAAAAATAATAAATAAAAAAAAATAAAATAAATAAATTAAAAAAATAAATAAAATAAAAACAAATAATAATAATAATAATAAATAAATAAATAAATAAATAAATAAATAATAAAAATAAATAAATAAATAAATAAATAAATACAAAATTACCATAATTAATTAATGGAGAAAAATTTCAAAATTCTGTGTAGAAGTTTAGTGTACCAAAGTTAGCTCTACCAGATAAAACAAACCAAATCAAAATCGGTCGAGAAATGAAGGAGAAGAAGCATTTTTTGTGATTTTTGGAATAAATTTGCATAAATTACCATAATTAATTAATGGAGAAAAATTTCAAAATTCTGTGTAGAAGTTTAGTGTACCAAAGTTAGCTCTACCAGATAAAGCAAACCAAATCAAAATCGGTCAAGAAATGAAGGAGAAGAAGCATTTTTTGTGATTTCGAATAAATTTGCATAAATTAGCATATATAATGAATTTCACGATTCTGTGTAGAAGTTTTAAATCCCCCTCCTAGCCCTATCTTATGAAACAATCAGAATCAAAATCGGTTGAAAAATAACGAAGAAGGAGCATTTTGAAAATTGTGGACGGACGGACGGACGGAAGGACGGAAGGACGGACGGAAGGACGGACGGACGGACGGACGGACGGACGACGGACGCCACACCATGGCATAAGCTCATCGGGCCCTTCGGGCCGGATGAGCTAAAAATCAGATTTGAGCCATCAAAATTTCATAATCCAAACTTAACTTGCCCAAATGGGGAACCAAACATAAACTAATTGATAGTGTTTTTCTTTGTTTGGGTCCTCCATATAAGGGTCTCAGCCACTTAAATTTAAATAAATCTTACTTTTACTTGCCCGACTAGGCTAAAAGGGGAAAAAAGTTAATTTCTAGCATTGCCCTAAGTAAGGTATCAATTCCAGTAACTCACCAGCATGTGTTCAGCCAACCAGCCTTCGTCCTTGGCGATTCTCGAAGCGATGCGCAGAGCAAAGCACTTCTTGCCGAGGAGCGAGTTACCACCGTAGCCACTGCCGAACGAGCAGATCTCTCGTCGATCGGGGATGTGCGAAATAAGCGTGTTCTCTGGATTGCACGGCCAATTGTTGGTCAGAGGTTCTGCAATCACAAATAATACAAAACATTTTAGCGATCACACTTACTCTTTCAGTGCATCATAAGAAGAAAATGACAGAAAGACAAATTTATAGAAAATTGACATTTGTAATTTCTGTGAAATGACTTATGTGTCCATTTTAATTTTTTTTAAAGACAGACAAAAATGAAAGGGAAATTTAAAATAATGTGTGAAATGATTTTGTGTCAATCAAAAAAAATTAGGAATTTAAGACCATTTGGAAATGTTTGCAATCATCCGATTGCCGAGTGCGGAATTTGTACCACTAAGCTCAAAATATCAATCATGCACAAAAATAACAACTTTTACAGACTTAGAGTAATAAGCTTTTCTTTCAGGTGGCCAAATTGACACATAAGATAGACTCCTACCATTGACTTGTATGGTATAGATCCTAATTCATTGGTGGTCAATATACAAAGGCTTCTTGGTGACCACTGGCACCCGGGCCATCGCTACAGGCAAGCCCTGGTATAAATGTATTAATCCTGCAATAAAATAAGTTCCACATTTACAGTAAGCATAGCTGCCAACATTTGGAATTTTAAATTAGTAACATTTAAGCAAAACTGAATATCATGTGCGCGAAGCACACATCACGAGCGCGAACTCCCTTTAGCCGGGGTCCAGGGCTCGCTTTAGGGCTCTGGAGCGTGAAGCGAGGAGTCCATTGCGGCCGGAGTCCATTGCGGCCGGCGTCCATGGCCCTATTTTTCATCATTTTTGCACAATTACTAGGTATGATTTGGTCAGATTTACGTTTAAACGTTGTCTCTATACGTTTAAAAACGTAAAAAAGAAAAAAGAAAAAAGAAAAAAGAAATTTTTTTTTTTTTTTTTTCAAAATTCGTAATTATAGAAGAAGTATTCGTAATTTCGTAAAGAGGGTGGGAAATTCGTAACAATTACAAATTTTTCGTAACAGTTGGCAGCTATGAGTAAGTAGCAGCCATGGTGCTCGGGCTTACCTTTGAGTGGGAGGGGCCTGCCCACGGAGTGCAGGCATTTGACGAATTCGCCCTCACCCAGGGCCTCCAGGACCTCCTTGCCCATGCGGGTCATGATCCTCATGCTGGCCACCACGTACGGCGAGTCCGTCAACTCGATTCCGATCTTGGACAGGGGCCCGCCGAGGGGGCCCATGCTGAATGGGATGACATACATGGTGCGACCTGCATTACACATACAAATATGAAAAGGAAAAGTTTGGTAATGTATGGTAATTCTGAGTTTGTAACAGAATATCTCCCTTTGTCAGTTTGTCAAGATCATAATGGCTACCACGTACGGCGAGTCGTTACTTAGTTCTCAGAGAATAACAAAAAAAGAATATACATTTTGCAAGATCATAATAATGGCTACTAATCAATTTGACGCCCATCTTGGAGAGGGGCGAACCAAGGGGACCCATGCTGAATGGGATCATGTACATGTTGCGACCTGCATAAATCAATGACAAGGAAGTTAGGCAATTAAATCATAAGTATGTCAAGATCATCATAGCTACATGTAGAGTAGCTAGGTCCATCAAGTCAATGCCAATGACATGTACACATATTCCAATCTGACTTTATTATGACAAACACCATGGTATAAAGGAATTTGCATGCTTTTTATTACAAAAAATAATGTTATTTTAACAATTCTCTGTACTCCAATGCTATGCAATTGAAGAAGGTTGTGAGCATAAAGGAAAGTCGGCTTTTGCTTTCACAAATCTACTGTCACAATTTCTGTGATGGATAATAAAAAGGGGTGTAGGCTAGCTCCTATGTTCAATGTATGTGCAATCTAAAAAGGGATTTTTTAATGTTTTCATGATTTTTATAATTTTGCACTATTTCGATTAGAACTTTAGAAGTTTCTTCCTTGTGCCCAATGTCTAGACTTCTCATAATCTTACTCTTGCACAGTTGCAGTTGCATAGAATTATAACGATGCATGTAAGATCAATCGTTCAAATGTCTGTCGATTGTTAAAATGTCAAGTGCTCTTTCATTTATAAGCTCCCAGGGTTTCCGCAGTTTGCAAAATGCAAATATTAACTGCAAATAATGGGTGGAGATAACACACGGCGTAATCTGCATTACTGTGTGACACATGTGTGTAGTCCATTGAAGTTTTTATAGCTCTTCCACTTCTCCTGAACATTGGACTTTGGTATATTTGTCATTCAGACTGGCTTTAATCAGATCAGCTGTTTGAACTACAGTACTCTGTAAGAGCGCCTGACAATAGGCAATTAATTTGACAGGAATCGGACCAGGGTCATGCATGGGAAGGCCTGTCTTAACTGGATACCACATCCATCCGATGTGATGCGTTAGAATTTAAAATGGATGATATAAATGTAATTGAAAATGAATAGGTCATTCTACACAGGATATTATCACATAGATTGTTGAAATTTGAAACGTGTAACTTGCTAGTACTGCATGGTTACATTTGTAATGTTCTGCGATTTCCTGCAAAAGAGGAAACATTACTTCTCATGTGCACTATGTAACATAACACTACTCTTAACTATTACCAAAAAAAAGTCTTTAATTAAAAAATATATTTAAAAAGGAAAACATTTCAAAAGAAAATCCAGACTCAATTCTTCAGCACTGCATAATTTTGTAATCTAACCCATTGCACACAGGAACCTGGTAGGTCATGTATTAATTCTATGGGGATTGTCAAATGTAGTTCTAAGAGAAAATGCTAATTTATTGAACAGTTTTCTGTGAAATTCTGAAAATTTATAATTCTATTGATCAAACAAATATTTGAATTAGGCAACTATATAATATCTCATATTTTAAAATTATTTCAGGAACGAAAAAACACCTGTTCGCATGCAAAATAAATAAAGGGATTATTTACTTGCCAGCACACTACAATTCAGAGTCTGTGCGGTTTGTCGCCAGATAGAGCTTGCTACTCTTATACAAATGTGGCTTTCTCATTATGCATGTGGGATGCTGTTTCCAGAATTTCTTTGGAGCCTAATTCATAATAGATGCTTTGCAGGAAAAAACTAGATGGATCTTCGACTGCGCGCAGTCGAAAATGATGCCTCCGCCATTACGCAATTTATTCATATCAAGCCCAAATCAACATGTACACAGAATTAATTCTGTCAACTAAATTTTGATGGTACTCTGTCTTTTAGATCTTGACGTATCACAATTATGAGCTATAAGTGACCTTGACCTTTGCCCTCATGACCCCAAAATCTAATGACTACAATTGTTCCCTAAGAAAAAAAAATTCAATTGGAATTCCCTAACATTCAGGTATCAAGTTGGATTGAAATCTGATATTCAGTTCTTGAGATTTCCAATCTCAAGCTACTTTTACATATAATGAGCCCTGTGACCTTTGACCTCATGACCCCCAAAATCTAATCAGTTCATTGGCTCTCCAAGGAACATACATGTACCAAGTTTGGTCAGAATCTGTCAATCCCTTCTTGAGATAACGCGATCACAAGCTATTTTTGCATATATAATGAGCTCTGTGACCTTTGACCTTTGACCTCATGACCCCAAAATCTAATCAGATCATTGGCCCCCCAAGATACATACATGTACCATGTTTGATCAGAATCTGTCAATCCGTTCTTGAGATAACGCGATCACGAGCTATTTTTGCATATATAATGAGCTCTGTGACCTTTGACCTTTGACCTCATGACCCCAAAATCTAATCAGATCATTGGCCTCCCAAGATACATACATGTACCAAGTTTGGTCAGAATCTGTCAATCCCTTCTTGAGATAACGCGATCACGACCTATTTTTGCATATATAATGAGCTCTGTGACCTTTGACCTCATGACCCCAAAATCTAATCAGATCATTGGCACCCCAAGATACATACATGATCCAAGTTTGGTGAAAATCCGTCAATCGGTTCTTGAGATAACGCGATCACGAGAACGGGACGTACGTACGGACGTACGTACGGACGGACGGACGGACGGACGGACAACCCGAAAACATAATGCCTCCGGCTACTTCGTTGCGGAGGCATAAAAAAACATATCCAGGGTTCAAAGTTCAAGCTCTGTTCCATGGGCACATTGTGGTAAAAAGAAAAGAAAAATATGCAGCGGCTCAGGGCAATTTAGCCCCCGAAATGCCCTTTAAGAGATTCCGAGAAATCTTAAGAGCCCTCGTAAATTTGCATAGAGTTCATTGCAAACTAAATTTACATATATGTACAAGTGCAAGTTAATTACCAATAATGTAAAAAGAAAAGTAAAGTAGACACCAAAACTGAAAGAATATTTGTTTTCCTTGCACATTGTATGCACATGAATACAAACTCTCTGGCTTTCCATTTCTGTGTGAAAGTGTCTGAAAGGGTTAACCATTTTATGATTGGTCCAGAAAATAATCAAGCTACATAAATTTGAGTATTTGGAAGAGGAACATTGTTCAGATCCACTATCTATATGTTCTGACAACTCTCCATGATAAGTGTGGTAGACTTGTAGTCTAAATAAAAGTTAAAATGTAAAAAAATGAATATCGATAGCAAGACATAAACTTGGATGATAAGCAAACTGAAGCCATAATTAATGCACTGGCGTAAATCTGAAAGCAGTTTCAGTTTCCCAGGGGGTACATAATCTATGGTAATATTATTCATTCATCCCCACCTGAACAGGCTGAACAAAGGAAATGCCTGCGCATCTACTGCACCAGCGCTTGAATGACATGCACAAGGTCATTTGTATCGTTATTCGCACTGCAGCAGTAACAGAGACCGGGTCGACGTGCAAAGGAAGTGAGGAGAGAATGGCTATAGAATTTTCTAAACCTCAAATTCACAGCTTGAGGGCTAATTTGGTTGAACTCTTTGAAATGGTGACAGGCAGTTCAATGTGAATTCAACAAAGTAGAACATATTAGTTCCAGTTTTTGTTCTTTTTGTTGTTGTTAATGACCCATGCTTTTAAACTCGAAAATATGGTTCCTGCATGAGTATTAGTACAGTACACAAATACAAGTCAAGAAAATAATACATTTACAGTACACAGAATGATGATAATATGAGTATGTACCCAGTGTGTGTGTATTTAAAGAAATATATTGTGACAAAGTACAATTGAGCCATGTGTAATAAGTCAATTTACTCAGGGGTGGCTTGTTTGCTATGCAAGATAACCTACATCCCAAAGCTATTGTTTTATGCAATGATGTTTGAATACGAGATTATAAATCTTGTACTATTTCAGAATTGGATCTTACACTAATTTACTATTCAAGTTTTAAAGAGCTTTTCACACGTTTCAACTCATTCCACTTTTTGTTGGGATAGACAAACAATTTCAACAAAATACCTAGATCAGGGCTCGACACGAGCACTTGCCCTATTGCGCGGGGCAAGTCAAAATTTATGCAGGGCAAGTAAAATTTCATAAATGGCCTAGTTTGGTTGCCCAATCTGGCAAATAAATTATAAGTCAACTATGAGAGAAAAATGTAATTTCTTAGTGAAAATCTCATCTTGAAGCTTTAAAGTGGGCAAGTAAACTTTTTGTTCGGGCAAGTAAATTTAGAAAATTACGATTTTACTTGCCCAAATGTGCCAGTAAGGAAGGTGGTGTGGAGACTTGCCTAGATATTCATGCAGTAGTGACTTTCCATCTTAACAACATGTCTGGTCCTAAAGGCTTTTAAATCAGCTTAGAATCGGGACTTAAGTCAAGCACCATGTGCACTAGTACTACAGGTTAATGTTTGTTTTGCTCTTCTGTATAAGATTATGGAAATTATTAAAGTTGAATGACACTAGGTTGTTGGTGTGGTCTAAAGGGGATTATTAACTTTAAATAAATCTATAAAATAATTAAGCAATCAAGCAAGCAATTTATCCAATTAGTGATTAAAAATCAATTGAATTAATCAATCAATAAATCAATCAATCAATAAGTCAATTGAGCAATCAATCAATCAATACATTAACAAATAAATGAAAAAATAAAAAATAATGCCTCCGGCCACTTCGTTGGCGGAGGCATAAAAATATGCAAGTATGAAAGAATGAATGAATAAATCAATAATCAATGAATGAATGAATGCATCATCAATCAATCAATCAATATGAAGGCACCCACCTGACATGCAACCAACCAACCACCCAATCAATCTGATAACACCCACCTGACATGCACCCAGGAAACCTTTCCGCTAGCTCCTGCTCCAGGACCTCTGGTGCGATCCAGTTGCCCAGCTTGCCCGACACGCCCTCTGCAACGATGGGGATGGTGTCCCGCTTGTTAGGGGTGGCAATCACTGTCTTGCTCTCCACCCTGGCCACATCCCTGGGGTCTGTCCTTGCCAGCCAGCTGAACACAAAGAAAAGAGGAGGAATTTTTACTTTGGATGCTATATATATTTGGGGTGGAAGGTTTGCTGCTGAATTATACATCCACGGGCAAAGAAAATAAGAAATATGATAATTCAAATGCGCTATCATTGGATATGACCTTGCATGTAAGCTAGCTTTCAACAGAATGAATGGGGGGGGGGGGGGGTAATATTTCAAGAGGGAGGCCATTGCTTCTTTTGTCATTGGGCTCACTGCTGAATAAGGCATGATAAGCAAAGAAAAACAAAGTAGTATTTTTTATATACAAATGTGATATCCTTGATTTGCTCTAGCAGTTTAATGATGTTCAATTGCTGGTAGTTTATTCTGGTTTCAAAATCATTGCACTTTTACTTGGACCCATTAAACTATAGTTTTTAATTTGTGAAGCTAGTATACCAAAAACTTGGTCAGGTTTTACTGAAAGGTCTGCTCTTTGTATATCAAACACATTGACCTCAATAGGTTTGGTAGGATTGTTTTAAACAATATCTTTATTATGGATAAAGTGACAACATGACTCTTAAGATTTAGTTAATACATTAAAATCTGACTTTTGAAATGAAACCTAGTTACCGTATACAACTAGCACTCACAATTGTATTATGCCTGAAGGGGGGGGGGGGGGGGGAGGGGGGGGGGTTATAGTGATTGTAGATTGTAGATTAATAAGAGAATCCATTGGCTACACTCTACAGGGTAGGAAATACACAGGGGCTGAGGGTGACTATGCCCCCTCGTTTTCAAAATAGCCCCCCAGGCCCCTGAAATGAGTAGGTAGCCCCTAAAATTACCAGTAGCGTATCCTGGGAAACATTTTATGATATCCATCAGATTGAAAAAGTAGCCCCCTAAAATTCAAAATTAATAATTTCCTTGATTGGCTACATGAACCTGGACGGCAAAATCAAGTAGGAAACATGTTCACAGTCTTACCAGTTTTGATATTTGGTGAGAGGTTTGATCATGCCGTCTTCGTGCAACTGCTGGAGGAACGAGTCGTTCTCCTGCTCCGTGCCGTCGCATATGTGAATGCTGTCCGGCCTGCACAGCTCTGCCTTCTCCAGAACATACTCCCTCACGCTGGCCTGAAGTCCGTCCAACTGGGTGTTGTACAGCTTGACCGCAGCGGCAGCCTCCTTCTGGTACCCGAAGGCCGATGTGTGCAGGCTGCATCTACTCAACGCCTTCACCGCATTATGGGTGGTGCTGTTAAGAAAGAAAGCATGGATATGCATTGGTGCCCTGAAAAGGCCATGTTCAAATCAGTTGCCATAAAATATCTGTTTCCAATTTTTTTTTTTAATGGCCACTTAGTTGCACACTTTTCAGTGCCATTCAGTCACTGTTGATTAGTTTCCGTCTTTTGTCACTTATGATTAAAAGTGAGCAAAGAAAAATGGGATTCCAACAGGATTCGAACCCGAGACCTCCAGATTGCTAGACCGGTGCTCTACCGACTGAGCTATAGAAAACCCTACGACGGCGTACATGTTTTTCTGGAAGTAAAATGTTCAGATTAAGCACAAAATGTAATAAAGTCAAAATGACAAATGACCCCCAAAAACATGGGAGTACAATGTACATCAGTGCTGCTATACAATTTTAGCTTTCCCAGTGAGCTGCCAAAGTACTAAAGAGATTATTTAAAGGGAATTCAGACCGGTATATCAGACGCGCCAATCCATATTGCGCACTTTTACGCACGGTACGTAATCCCCCTTTGCTCAGTTATAAGTAGCGATCGCAAACTGTCCCAGAGTCGAAAATGCATCCAAAATAGTCTCGTGCGGAATGTTTGTTTTACCAAGGAGGTACTCCTTGTACTAGTCGAACATGGTCGAATGGGGATCAACCAGAGATTTTTACGAGCGAAAGTATTACGCAACACGCTCAACCGACTCGTCATCAAAGTGCTGCTGCGAATCTTATCAGCGCTGTATTGCCTCGAGCGGTACATAATAGCTACCAGCTGTATGCTGCATGCAATTTCATATGAAGGCCCGTGTTCAGATATTCCGAAGCACCGCTCTAGATCGATCCAACACTCATCGCGAGTTTACCTCCGGAGATTACGGTGGAGTGCGAGTTGGATTTTGCTGACTATCCATTTTAACCCACGCATATTTGCCTTTAAGGTTCATGGCCATCATGGGCAAACAGTATTCTGTAATGTTCAGGCTTGAGTAAACAAGAACAAATGAGTCGTCTGCAATGCTGCTGCTGGAGTGCATTGGAGTGATGGATGCTGGACCCTGGACTCATGGGGGACTGAACAATATGGATTCAACTGTGCATACTGAAACTGGGTTGCTGGGAATTAGTATGAATGAATGGGCCATGTCTATGGCAATGTCCATCAGGGAAAAGGAGTAGATACGGGGGGGGGGGGGGGGGCAACCACAGCACGGGGGCGGAAAAAAAAGAAAAAAAAGAAAAAAGTACCAAACATGGCATAATTGGATAGGTCACAACATAACGGTTGATAATTTATTAGACCCTTGAGCAGTGTAAACGAAAAAAAGAAAAAAAAGAGCCCCTGTGAGCCCCAAAATAGCCCTCGTGAATAATTTCACGAGGGCGTTTTTCTCCCTCAAAATTTTCAAAATCGCCCTCCTGAAAAAAAAAAGTATTTTTGGGGTTGGGGGGGGGGGGCTGGGCCTCAAGTTCACTCTACAGGCCACACAAGCAATTGAGTTGTTGGCAGGGGGGGGGGGGGAACATTTCTAGAAAGTCTAGAAAAGAATCATGCTTGTCCTGTAGTTGTGGAAAAACAAAAAACAAAATTTTTCAAATCACGTTTAAAGCCAAGGTAATTTTTGTATCTTTATAAATTTTAAATGGATAGTTGAGTTTTGGTCAAACTGAACTCAAGAGGGCGCTCTCTAAAAAATAATTGTATTAAACCATTTTTCATACCAAATTGTGCAGTGATGTTTTGTTAAAATAATGATTAAATAGAGATATCATCAACAAATTTTTTGAAAGAATAATATTTATAACCATTTCATGTATTTTTTTGTTTAAGTCAAGATATAGTCTGGCTAGACGATAAATAAAATATTTTGAAATCAAATTTTACAACTACATGTATAGTACGATTATTAATTTGAAATTTAAAGGGAATGATTCTCGCTTCACATGTTTTTTTCAATGAACTTTCCAGGCAATGCCAATGGAATTAAAACCAACCAATTTAGTGTCAATGGGCATTTCGGGAGGTACCAAGCACGCCTGCGTCGCGATGTACACTAGCGAATGGGAAACTGTATGGCCAAGTATGCCCAAGTATGCCCAAAAGTCACACTGCCGTATAGCAGTAGTGACTTCACTAACCCCCGTTTTTTTTTGTAGGACTGTATATGACGTTAAATTAATCACTGTGTTTTTTTATTTTCTCACCAAACTTTGCAGATCGTGCTAGATGACAGGTTTAAAATCCTCCATTTGGAGGCGTCACGTTGCCCCTAGCTAAATTGAAATGGGCTACAATTTTATTCGTTGGTCCTGAACTGCACGTCAATCCAGCATCACCGCACACGTAATAATGGCGTTCACCGTGTAGCTAGCGCAAAATGTATTACGTCATCAATCATACGAACTTGTTTTGGTCGGAAGCAAGGCTCATCATCAACTGTTAAAACTGCAAAGTAAAAATGTATAATTTAATTTAATGTGTGTACGTTTTTTCATAAAAAATAAATATATTCCATCGTATTTTATTTAATTCTATTCAAAAATCAGTCGTTACAATTTTTAAATCCATATTCTTTAAAAGTTTGAAAAACAACAATTCGCAAGCAAAATACGGTAGTTTCATCTCAAGCGCACTCAGTGGCACACACTTTATTTCCGATTTGACAGGCATACAATAATGTGCGTAAGTAATTTACAACGTATCAATTCATGGCTGGACGAAGACTACCTAACGAAAGGTCATTTCAGCAACACACTTCTCACGGTACTTCCGTCGCAAGCGTGTGCGATGATCAGCGCTCGACGCGACTGCATGGCAAATGAACGTGAAATATTGGCTGATTCATAGCAAGAAAAGTGGGTAAGTATCAAAAACACATCTTTCAATGATTTAATTTCACCTTATAGATTACAAATGTCATGTCATAAGTGGAATGAATGAACGGGGAGAAACCCTACCTTACGTTTTGATGTAGGTGGGGATGTGGGTACCTGTATAGGTACCCACATGTAATGGGGATGGTATAGCAAGGGGTTGCAATACCGAACGGGTTGTATTACCGTACATGCAAATTCCAATAGGAAAAACGTTCGAATTTTGAAAGTTGAATTTGAAAGTCGGCATTAACGGAGGATAATAAATGGATGTTTAGCAAACATTTTCCACCATTTCCCGAAGAAAATAAGCGCCCTGAGGCGTTATACGCGCGTTTTGCCGCGCACCAGTGGCAGCGCGCATGTCAATGACATTCCAATGCAAAACATTCACGTTTGATGCGTCCGGTTAATACAACCCGGTTTGTGCGCTACTAAAAATTCTGCTTTCTTGAAAGGGTGCCGTAAAAGTTCAATTTGCGTAAGTTTGCCGCTTTTTTCTACGAAATAAGTTATCAATTCTTTATCTTGAGAATATATAGATCACTTATTTTTGTTTTATTCATATCTCTGTTCTTCATGTTGATCGTTGTCATGGCGTAAAGAAATGGTATCCGGTAATAGGACCCAATACCATACCAAGTGTACCTTTAATGATAAAAATAAAAATAGTAATTCCCAACATTCCCAATACAAAATTTTGCAAGATATCATGATTCATGTCATCTGGTCATTTTTAATAATTTAAGGTAAATTTACAATTTGTTATTCACAATAATTTCACATATAATTTATAAACAAATTAAGGAATTCTCAGTTTGACTTTTGAGTCTCGTAATTTGTACTCCATCCACCTTTCCAAATGTTGCAGTATAAAGTGAGGAACAAAGACAAAGTGACAAAGATGAAGTAAAATTAAAAAAGAAAAATTCTCCTGGACCTGGACCTGGTCCTGGAGCTGTACATTTTAAGTTAAAGTAAACTTAAACAAAAGAAAACAGTTTAACACAAAGAATCAATTTCACATCAACTAGACTCTCTGGTCCTGGACTCTGGATTTAGAGACTCCTAGGCTAAAAGATAAGTGGTAGAAAATATGAAGCTATTTCTCTTTTCTTTCCAAACTAGGAAGTCAGACAAAGACCAAGTCCAAGGATCGGAAGTCATACGGATCGAGATTTGTCACGCATTCACGTTCGTCACTTCACGTCACATCACATGCAAGATACTGACTGAGTGACTCCTCGTAGCTCGAGTTTCGAGACCTAAAAAAAAGTGCAATCAATCAAATGCAAGAGTAAGACTCGAAATAAACTGAAATAAATCGTAATTCTTACCGTAATAACTGTCTACAAATGATCGACATCTTCAATCCTGTGTTTATAAAGCCAATTAATGGTAAAAGTCCGGCTATCTAAAGTTGTCAAACGCAAAAGCCATGAATTTAGATGAGCGGAACCGAGATCAGCAACGGGTGGGTGACAATATAAAGCCGGTATGGTACACACGGTCGCTGTATAGCATGCTATGGAATTATGCATGCAACTATCAGCCGCCCTATATTCTAGCGCGTACCGGTACCGTACCATACAGCGCGCGAGTGCTTCTAGATCGTTCACGACGTGTACGTGCAGTTCCGCGCGAATCGGCCCGGCTTATTTGATGACGTCATACATCAGCTGGTCGGCTTGACTGGCTGTATTTGTAATTTCGTTTCATCGTAAAATGTCATAAATTTCGCGGTTTCTAGACCGATATACTGTCATAATTCAGTACATGTAATCAAATACCATTAAGAAAACGATCAATAGTTTCAATTAAGATGACATTTTGGGGTAGCTACGAAATTTCCGTGTGAAAATTTGCGTGGAATTGTACAGGAAATGTACTACTTCGCGAAAAATCGACACACAAGAAGGCGGGACCGAATCCTTGAACTGTGATTGGCCCGCTCGTGTGGGCAGTGTCCCCTGTAATTTGCATATGCCGGTATAAACAAGGTAACGTGGATTTAGTATACAGCGGTGTAGTATTGGTAACGCCGAGTATTTCTTCATCTTTTGTCCTTTTTTCTTTTTGCTTTGGCGAACTACAGTTATTCGCTAAATTGTTGAAAATGAAATACCGGTACTAGTAATACAACTTTTCCCACTTTTCCGCGAATTTATTTTATTCGAACAGACTAGACTCGTAACATGGATACAATACACGTATACGATAACGTACATGTCATTATCATGTGTCATTTGCAGTATACTGCATATTATTATACAAATAGTGCATGGTTTGGAGTTGAATATACCAGAATAGACAACGATACATTTTTAATTTCTCGAGAGCGATTATATTGCATCGAGGCCGCAGGCCGAGTGCAATATAATCGCACGAGAGAAATTAAAAATGTAGAGGTGTCTATTGTGGAATATTTAACGACAAGAAGCATGTACTATTTGTTATATAATATGATTATTTTGAGGAACTGATATGGTTATCATGTTGATAAACCCAAATTGACCTTGCTCAAATTGTGAGTGTTCTCTCCAGCCATTGTCGGCCCTGCGTACTGTGTTAAGTGCCAGCGCGTATTAGAAATAATTGCGCGCTCTGCGCATTTTCCCCATTCAAGAACAAGCGCACAAGAGCACATTACGCACTCCAAGGCAATCCCCTGCGCAGCTCGTTTGGCTTTCTATGGTGAGTTTGTACATACTGAAAAGTTATAATACATATGTATTATAACTTTACCATTGATTATACCGGATTAAGCATCGGTAATCAACCAATGGGAATGCTCAATTTACCTTCATTATGACGTCATCATATTATATAATGACATACTTATCCTAGACAGAAACAAATCTTTTGTATGATATTCTGCCATTATTATGGCGTTTTCCTTCACGGAATGGTAGGGAAAGGCAATTTTAAATCAAAGAAATCCACATTTAGAGGCGTTTTCTCTCAAAGTAAGCTATATCCGGCGTTTAGTGTTTACATGCAGATAATAATACTACATAAATAAATATACATGTAATATCATAATAATGAATGCCACTGAATACTAAGATTTAACTCTGATTATGTATGTTTTTGTGACCATATCTCAAACTGCTCGGTTCATTCCGATAATTCTACTCCATTCCATAACATGTACTTTATTATAAATATTATTTGAAGGATATCAATCTGAGGCACAATATACTTTCCTAAGATTATTTCAACACAACCAAAACAAATCACAAATAAACTAGTTAATATAATAAATCTGAACTAACCAGTAGCAGGCTTAATAGCGATCGATTCCTTTGATCACATATTATTCATATCATTTCATTAACAAATAACAGAGCTATATTGATTAGCAAACTCCCTTAGACATTAATATATACTTTTAATTCGTTAAATTTGTTTTAAGTTAATAAATCAATCAATGACTTCTCATTAACGATTCCAAAAACATTATTTATCAGTGTACGGTTTTCATTTTCATTGTATTTTAACTTTGTTTTCCTTTTTTGTACATACTATCAGTTTATATACAATGCATATTGAATCTCTTGAAATTTTGTTGAAATTACAAATAAACTGAATTGAAGAAGAACACAAATGTTTGTATAATGTCACTTACCCGTCGTCATCATCGATGTGATGGGCGATGTCGAATGTAGCAATGGGTCCCCTCGTTGGCGCTGTCATCTTGACGATCTTCAATTCATTCAATCAGCTATAATAAATAAGTAAAATCACGAAACACACCACAGTGCTAACGTATCACAAAATGAAGTTATAATATAAAGTTCGCAAATCAGAAACCACCCATCAGATCAGCATCCGCCATCCGTATCAGAGCCCTCCTTATTCTCCAGTTATTGCTTCACCGAATGAGAAGAAAGGTGTTCCGCCGAAAGTGTATTCTCTTGTTTACATTGCTTAGTTAAACCGGGCCGTGCGCGTGCGCGACATCGTCTGCGATATACTGCGATCGTGCGATCGTGACGTAGCGGCCTCGTCGTGACGTAGACTGATGACTGGAGCATCGTTCGTCGAATAGGAGATTCACGTGGGATGGGATGCGGCCGGCTGAATGCGGATGCAGTTGTAGTATAGTGGTGCTCTCGAAGCATCGAGTACAACGATGCAGCATCCATGCCAACCCCTGGAAAGCTATTTTTAGCGAATTTGTCTGGTTATGGAAATATTTTCGAAATGATACCATCAGAAAAGTTGTTATCATATCATGTTTATATCTTTCATGAATATTCGCCCTACATCCATTAGGATATGACATTTAATTACCATTTCTAATCAAGAGTCGAATAACTCGTAAATAATTCATATCAACATGATTATGATGCATTCCGCTCTGGAATCAACGAGTAAAAACACATTGTAGTCTCCAATGCATCATGTAGGCTATACAAATATGCCTATCAATTTTTAGCGACTCGCATTTTAGTGATATCATATTTTTGCCATGAACCATCTAAAATATGGTATCATATTCATCCTCCATGTATACATTTGTCCTTTAAAAAACAAGATGCCATTATTAATACTCATGTGTTTCCCAATTTAGTCGTAAATTAATATCAACACGGAATTATTACAATGTCTCTCGTCTCTCCCCCTCTCTCCCCTCTCTCGCTCGTTCGAGTAATGGGGGAGGAACGGGTAAAACGAGAAGCATCTAAATCCCCCTGGCAAATGGAAATCTATATACGCTAACGATTTATATTTCGGTTTGATCAACATAATATTGTATAAATCATTTTGACTTTTCCGCCCTACATCAATATACTATATGAAAGTATGCATTACAATACAGTAAATTCTTTTTTGTCTTCCTCAAAAATTATAATAAAATATGATACAAAATAAGTATGCCAGGTATGCAACCCACTGTTTCCTTAGCTAATTCACCATCAGATTGTTGTTGTTTTTTCTTGCATAAATAATTTAGGTATTATATAATATGTATTATTTGAAGTGGGAATGTCCAGCTTCTATTAGTGGGAATTATTTGAAGTGGGAAAGTCCAGCTTCTAGTGCACAAAATGGTGTTGATGCCTGTGAAAACTATGCACTCATAACAAGAATTACAAATTAAATACATAAAATAATTCTGATCACTGACGGTGGTGAAGGTGCATCGGTGACAGAAAGCGTTGGTAAATGGTTATTGATTGTCGTTCGATTCGAGGGGAACAATGTGCATCCATGTTTCCAATACGGTCAGGAACTTTCAGGAAGTTCATATCCCTCTCGTACCATATTCGGTTAAAAGGCACCTAGCTAATATCCGCGTATATATTACATAATTTCTGCTTCGTCATTAATTCGGTCGTCATAATAATCATATGATGACTTTGTCACGCGATTAATTCTTTGAAATGAGCCAACATAAAATACAAATATCATCAATGTCAATAATAATCACTAACTTATTCATGTTTGTTTTGCATCTTTATTCAAAAGTATACGTCCATGTAAAAGTTCCACAGGCTTCTATGTGCATGAGCAGAGGTTTTATATGTCAAATCTGGGCCAATTATTGTATAAATTCGGTGTATCAACTCGGGTTTTATTTTTCTGCAGCTTTACTGTTATGACAACATCTTTAATATTTAAAGAGATATAGTAACTTTGTCTACATGAACAAAAACTAGCAATTGGTTGATAAAATGTGTATTTCTGCATGTGATCTGCATGTCTAGTTCAAGTTCAAGTTTAATATATAATTTATTTCCAAATCTTTTCAATAACATACATTAACAAATTTTGCAACAATATAATTGGAGGTGAACATCTCTGAAAGCACAGCTTGAAACGAGAGCTCCTATTTTTAAAAAACATTTAAAAAACCTTATAGGTAAAAACTGGGTAACAGACAAAACATCACGAAAGGACTAGATGTATAAACAAGATAACAAAGTCTAGAGTGATGTGTTAAAATACGGCCATGGAAATTAATGTCATACTCATATAACCGAGTAATCAGCGCAAATGCAAAGTCCTATTCGCTAACTCATTGCACTGACTTTGAACACAGTTATAATTATCCAGTAGATAATTATAAATCTGAACACTTCAATCATAAATTATTATACAGTCATATCTGTATAGAGGATGAGAAATTTGGAAACGAATACAACATATTACCGGACATATTATATGGGAACAGAGCTCTTAGTAAGTTTTTGACAAAGTTACTAGATCCCGTATACAAAAAAAAATCACGTATCAACTCGGAATTTGTCTAGCTTTGGCATTGTGATCACACCATCACCACTGTTTACTTATGGTAAGTTCATATTTGGAATCGACAAACGGGTCTGTGTTTGTTGGACTACACAAGTTTACAACTTTACATGATTAATTATGACCGATGTGCTCTACTGAGGATGAAAACGATTTAACAGGCGGCTCGGAGCTATTATGAAGGTGACCTGAAAGTTACAGACGAGCCCACGGAAACGCCCACGTAACGCACCAATCATAAAGTAGGACGCGTTATTATATTATTGGCAACTGTCATTATACTGACTATAGATGCATTAATAATGACTGCCTTTGCACAGATTGGGTGTACAATTGCATAACACTCCCCATACACACTTCGGCTTGCACATTCCTCGAGGTATTACTGAAATGACCCCTTTCACGGTTCGAAACTTCGAAATAATAACAGGGCCTTTAAATTGTCAACTCTATTCAATTCCAGGACGGTTTATCCAAGACATCTATTTCAGCAGACAGCATTGGCCAATTATGTTGGGCATAGTCGCTACATAATATTGCACATTAGTGCACAGTATAAATGTTTACTATTGTCATACATTGCGTTCATATTATAATCATTATCATCATAATCTGTATGAAACATTCAAATCAATATTCAAATAAGTTAACACATTGGAAGATAACGTATATGAAATTAAATTGATGGGTTGATATATAATATTGGTGCTGCTGTTATTTGTTTTCATTGTGTATTTGTTTAATTGTAAAATGAAGCGAATATATCATCGCTTGATTTCAACCAATTGTCTGTGTTCCTAAACCCAATGCAATAACCGAGACAAAGTGTATGGAATTACAGAAGCTATTAAATAAGCCGATAAATGCAGAGTGCGTCAGTGAAAGTGAGTGGGCTGACAAATAATAAAAACAAAACGACACAATTTACTTTAGTGGTACTAGTATGCATACCACTAAACGAGGGAAGTATACGGCGAACGCTAGAAAAAACCTAGTAGCAATGACAACGACATAAGGAGGGGGGGGGGGGGGACAAGGGGGGACATTTGCCATTGGCTCCCTTATTTACGGCTTCCTCCCCCAGTTGCCCTTCTCGTTTTTGCTGTCGCTTGTACCCCACCCCCTCCCAACTTCACACTTCACCCCCAGCTGCTCACCCCACAATTTTGAAATCCTGGTTCCGCCACTGCCCATTAAGTAGCATCACGTGACCTACTGGTAGACGTGCAGATAGCGAGGTTGTAATTCCCGACTGAGAGATCGATTCATATTAAACGCATTGACCTTGCTCAATATCATACAGATCTGTTGTTGTTGATGTTGTTTTGTAGTTTTGGCGTTGATGTATAAAAGTCATATATCTGCATAATATTGATATGCCAGACGCAGTGGCGTAGAGGATCAGACTGTTGTTTGTTTGTTTGTTGTTGTTGTTTTGTTAGTTGGGTTTTTTTTTGGGGGGGGGGGGGCACACCTTATGTATTTCTCAAAATTTCCAAAGATATGTCCCTTATATTTTGTTTTAGTCAAACTATTCAGGGGCACACCTAATGTATTTCTCTATCTCTCCCAAGATGTATCCCTTTATCTCTCCCAAGATGTATCCCTTATTTTGTTGAGTCAAACTATTTGGTGGGGGTGGGGGCATGTGCCCCCCTTGCCACTCCTCCCCTCCGCAGCTACGCCGCTGCCTACCCGCAAAGTTTAGACTTTTCCAGGTTATGTTATGACCCGATAGCTTGTGACTTGTATCACATGATACAGCATACAGGCAAGGGGCCATATCGTAATTACACAGCCAAAAAGAGACATTATAATTTTGTTGAAATGAAAGCATGAAAGTGGCTACCCATTATGATCCGCATAATTATAAAGGGGACCAGTGTTGGGTTGGGAAGTGGCATACTGGCAATATATTACCCGACGGAACATGTACATTTTATATAAAATGCATACTTTTCTAAATTACTATTCTAAAGTGGTGTTTCTCCTTTAGTGTCAGTATTGCCTTTTAGAATGTATTGAGGTGTTGATATTGGGGAAATAATGGCATTGAGTGGACGGACTAATTGAGGGCGCACGAATTGTTGTTAGGTGGGGGGGGGGGGGGGGGGGTGTGCACCTTACATATTATTCAAGATTTCTTCCTCATGGGTTCTATTGTTTTTGACATTTCATTGGGGGCACATGCCTCCAGTTTACGATATTGGGGGTCTGCGGAACGGCCGATAAACCTATTCAGGATTTTGGGGGTCTAGTCTGCGGAAAGACAAATTGAGCTGGAAAATGGGTTACTGGGGGGGGGGGGGGGGGGCACATGCATATAGTGCCAGGTAAAGGGAGTACATCCCCCCCCCCCCCCTACCCCAGTATTATGTGTGTATGTGAGAATCCAATGTGTATGTCCTGCATGTTTAACGCATCATACGATTCCATTTCCAACACTTCCCCTTTGGATGAGTTATGAGTTATCTACCATCGAATAAAGATAATGGATGTTTATAATTAAAAGAACCTGATTTCGGGGGTCTTTTGGCAGATAATTTTCATCCAAAGGAGAAGTGTTGGAAATGGAATATTATTCATGTTTTTTCTCCTTTCCAGTTCCGTTTTCATGAAATACAGTAGCTACAAATAAAATGAAATTTATAAAATGACTACAACGTTTGACTTCCCACTTTCCCATGATACGAATCTGTTATCTCCTTTCTGATCTTTTTCCCCTCATTGTTATGGTAAAAAGTACGGGACAAGGTCTTCTTGTGCGACTTTTTACATTTCATTTCCACGGGTAGTTTTAGCCACCCTGATCTATCTTTGGATGATGTGTGTTTGGATTGTTGACATCTTTGTCCAGGAAATAGAAAAAAGGGAATGGACTGAATCGGTTGGAAGGGGCTAGAAATCAGGTGAATTTGCTTTCACGTTGTGCAGCCGACTGTCGTCTATTAAAGGTGCACTCTACACAAATGAATTTGAGCTTTTCACATTGAAATGGTAGAAGAGGAATTTCCTCTTCTACCGTGTTGTTTGGCTTATGGTAAGAGAATAATAAAATAGGGTTATATTTTTTTTAGTATGACAATATCTACCATTGATAATCATTCAGGTCAAGGGCGTTTATATACGGTCATAAACGTCATAAACGTCACTATATAATTAGTTGTAAAACCTGGCACAAATTTTCGTTTTTTTAACCAGGAAAGCAGTGTTCTTTTTCAATGAAACTTTCACACATCATTCGGACATACATGTATCTTACAATGATTTTGGTATAGGATTGAAGTCTCAAATGTAATTTTGGACAATATCTGACACTTTACAGGTGCACCTTTAAATTGAATTGCTTTGGCAGGTATCCAAGTAATGACGTGCATAACTCTGAAAGGACAACAGCCTACGAGTGAACCCACCCAGTTGTATACAACTGCTTTTTATTCGGTTTGTTTTCTCATGCCACGTTCGCTGAAAGACGCTTGAAGGACGGCGACGAGCCCCCGACAACGCCCACAGAATCGACCAATCAGAGTGCCGCGTACTGCGACACACCTCCGGTGTATTTATCTTGCTATTAGACAAACACTTACACTGTAGACATATAGACTTATAGACATAGTGTGAAGTGAATAACACAGGGTGGATGGTTGAAATACCACACTTTAAAAATGCATCACGTAGGTTACGAACAAAAGGTTTTACGTACGTAACTATGAAAAAAAACCAAGCTTGGGAAAATAACATTAGGAAACCTAAACAAAATAGAAAGCTTTTTTGGAGCCTACAACCTTGGAAGAGTATAAACTAACTGTTTGAAGAAACATACATTTTCTCCCACGATCACTGTATAAATAGGCCTATACACGCAGGCTAATTATGTATAACATTTTTGTAAAGGAACAAAATAATACGTTGCAGACAGGAAGGAAAAATGAAGAAAAGAAAGATGAAAGGAAAAATACATTGATTCATATTTCAAACTAAATTACATTTATTGCAAGCACTTGAATTTGGTTGATGATTTCACAAATCAATTACAACTTTGGAATAATAATATTTGTGTCACATTCAATCATTTATAGAAATCGTCCCTAATTGTTATAGAAACACAAATATGAAGCATTGATGTAGATATAATTAGAGCTATATAATACAATTAGTCAGGAAATGCTCAAATTTGTACTATACCTGCTTAGTTAATGTTTATTTTCAATAGTATCAAAACGTATTTGTATTAGGAAACCGTCTTAATTGATGTTTATTTTAATTTGTTTTAAATATATATTAATTTCTAATATGAAAGGGCAGGGGGGGGGGGGGGGTGGACAACCAGAGCAAAAATTGTAACGCTTTGTTAAGGGCATGCAAGGCAGGGAGAAATAAACTTGCTCCATCCTCTAGCCAAGGTTCGACATAAGCAGTGGCCCAGGGCCACCAAAATATGATAAAAGTTAATATTTCTTAGTATCCTTTTTTTTCTTCTTCGGGCCACCAAATATTTGAAATGTCAAAATATTGGTGGCCCAAAAGGCCACTAGAAAAAAAGGAAATGTGGAGCACTGCCCTAATACACTATAGTAGCCACAGAGCTACGTGCAGCTACACCACTGTATTGAAATGGAATTTCTTACATTGTTGCTCAAGAGGTGGGGGGGGGGGGGGGTTTAGAAACGTGCCCCCCCCCCCCCCCCCCCACCCCTAACCAATGATTTGACACATATCATGATAACATCTGTCAATGGTGTAGTGTGATACTGATACTGATTGGGGTGCCAATTATTGGGGTCACACTCTATGCTTCATTTTGTTTACATTTTAGAAAATTGTTGACAAAATTACTGCCATGCGTGTCAATTATTGGGTGTTGGGCTGGGGGCACACTACATTTCCTTTACTGTTTGTCTGTATTTTTGTCATATCTTAGTAAAATTATTATTATTTGGGGGGTATTGGAGGGGGGGGGGGGGAAGACATGCCCCGGTAGCTATGCCACTAATGTTCTGTCTACAAACTACTCACCGAGAAGTTTTACCTTTCTCCTGATGTGGTTGCTGTGTCATGTAGAAACAACTTCTTTGATGAAGAATTTCATTGCTATATGAAATTCACGGGGCTATACATGTAGACACAGATGAAATGTTGAGCTTCTGGAAAACTGGATGGACTCTCACGATGCAACCTCCATCATTCTCATCCACGACCCTAAGCTCCCATGCAAGGTCATTCTCCTGCGACCGATGGATACCATGGAAACCCATGGTACAACAAATATCTCGTCTTTGTCATGGTAACTTCAAACTTAATACCACCTACATGTACTATGAGAACAAACTGTCAAATTTGTCTTAGATCCCATAAAAGACCGGCTAAATAGGGGATCCAAACCAACAAGAATAAAACCATCAACATCTTCTTCACCATCACCACCACTAACCACCATCACAATCATTATCATGTTATGTTCGTCTACCTATAAAGTTTGGATGTTATCAAAGGTGTCCGACACATACATACAAACACACGCACGCACGCACGCACGCACGCACGCACGCACGCACGCACACACACACATGCACACACACATGCATGCAGAACTGCATGCATGCACACACACACACACACACACACACACACACACACACGCGCGCAGACACGCATGCACACACATAATTACTAATAATACACACACACAAATAAACATATATGAAGACTAAAAAGTATTTGTTTTTCAAGGTGTATGAATGCATGATCAACAATATCTCTTTCTGTGCAAAAAAACAAAAACATAATCAATACTATGATATACAATCATGTAATTCATCACCATAGATAATGTCGAAATGAATAGTTCTTTCATGCAGGGCTCAACATTTAAGAATTGGCCCAAAATTCTAGCTGCCAAGCTGGGCAATCAATTGTTATAGACTTTGTAATGTCTATCTTTATTTGAGGCCACCGCCCAATGACAGGTTTTAATGTAAGAAAAGTCTTGATGTTTACTTTCCAAAAGCCTGTCATATATATTCAACCTTTCAATATTTCTGCTGTACAACTTCCCAAATTTTCTGCCATATCCCAGTATCCCCATTGTGTACATGTATGAACAATGTGATGGGGACTATAGCTTCATTGAACAAACATAACATTAGAATGTACACCGCCGGACTTGGCTACTGAAACAAACTATTTAAACTGGCAATAGAACTCTCGCAGGATATACCATGCAGTATTCCTTACAATATCTTAGCTAAAAAAGTGTTTATAAAATGTCAAATTTTTCACAGATATTTGGAAGTGAACTATATATTTATATAGTTGACTATTCAGAATCAGGATGAAATAAATCTTCAACATAATACATTTGCATATAAAATCAGTGTACACATACACTTGAAGAAATTTAAAATATACTGTATATTCAATTATTCAATAACATGCATACATTACATACAATAATACTTCATAATTTTTACATCTTACAAAGCACAAAATAAAATTTACTACCACCCCTTCTTCAACCACACACACAATGGCCCGAATTCTTGTCCGTGGCAAAACTTTAGTTTGGGCTAAAAAGACAGATATTACCAGTAACCGGTTAAACCGATCCACACCCCTGGAATATGGAATTTCACTAGCCCATTGATGGTCGTCATGTGCCACTGGAGATATTCTAATTGTTTCTTGTCATTATCCAATCAATCCCTCTAGTCGTGCTAAGGCATCGGGACAAAGGATCTCTTGACATTCCAGTCAGAGTATAACCTGTCACAAAAGAATATTATGTCCTGGATGATCCAGGAGGCAATTTTACTGGTGACCGGTTACACTATGACTTGAACGTCAAGATACACTTTGGTTGGATGTCTTTGCCCAGGGATATGCATTAATAACTAGACGCAGTGCACTTGGGGAGTGCATACCTCCGCCATCACTCAAATTTTTATAAAATATGTGCCCTTTGACATTTGACCTTGAACATTTAATGGGTTCTACTCTAGATGAACACGAAGCTTCTAAGAAAAATTGGTTGAGATATCTGTGAAATTGTGCGAAGGAGACTGGTGACGAACAAACAAGCAAACGGGACCGAAAACATAACCTCCTCCAACTTCGTTGGCGGAGGTAATACAAATAAATTTCACAGTACGTGCAATATGGTTAAAACAGTTACTTGTTATATCTGCCTCTTTTAGCACAGACTAAAGTTGTGCCACTGATGAGAATTTGGGGCCATTCAGCAGTTGATTTCAAATGTAGTCAAAATTAAACCATTGGTCAATAGAGATTATGTAGTGCATCATAAAGAAATGGTTGTGGTCTAATAATGCCTTTCTAGAAATCAGGAGATCCTGGGTTCAATCCCCACCCAATCCACTGGTGATTTTTTTTTTCAGTGACTCAAACATGCAGTGACCATCTAGTGTTTTTACAAACATACAAATGACAAAAATAAAGTGATCGACTCATTATACCGAACGAAACATTATTAATTGCAAGAAATTCTGTGATTGCATTGTGTGCCATGAATATTTTCTCATCTCTCTGATTTTAAAAAACAAAGAAAAAATACAAACACCTGTTCCAAAATCCAAGAAATATGGTTATAAGGAATGTCAAGTTTATGACATATATAGGGAAAAATTTTTTTTTTGTTAAAATCCCTCTAAATTGGCCCTAATTTAGATCCATTTAACAGATTTAAGTTAATCAATTGAACAGCAGAAGTTGTAATAGTTCACATTATTGTTTCTTGTCCAGTAACAATAATCATTTTGCTGAAATTTTTTTTTTTTTAAACCAGCTTCCCAAATACTAGGGCATTTTAGAATAGGTGCATGAGTGAGTGCTAAAAATGCACAATTTGTTTTCTTCTCCAAATTGCATAAAACAAAGTAAGGGCACGAACAATTTTAGAGCAATATATTGGAAGTCATAGTCTAAAAAAACATCTAATTGTTACATGTGGTGTTGAATCATGATCATTACCCCAATTCCAAAAGATCACAGATAAAATGGTTGTGGCACTGTTTTATCTGACCAAGCTATTGAACATCATCTTATACTTTCAGTTTAGGTCGGGCCCCATTGCAGAAAGCGATGCAATCGATCGTAAAGTTGCGCTTAAATGCAATTCAGAAAATATGCACATATGAACCAATCAGATTTGCACATTTAATCACATGATCCAACTTGCAATTAATTGCAACTTTACAATAGATTGCAATGCTTTCTGCACTGCAACAGGACCTAGATATATGAATGAACAATGGTCTTCAGTCTTTTTATTCTAAAAATTAGAAAAAGTATCTTAGGTAAAGAAAGAAGTACAAATGAGTTATAACAATTTCTTGGTCTAATAAAATGCATGCAATTTTTATATCCGAGGGTTCATTAATATTAACATTTGTTGTCAATTTATTATTGAACATGCTTGCATTATAAACAGAAACCTCATGTCCCTGTAATACGATAGAGGAAATGAACCTCCACTAATATGGAATTCGTCTACAGAGGGCGACATTGCAAAAGATGTATCTGTACAATGGCAATGTAAGTCATACTTCTAGGGTATAGAGTACCAAAGTAGTAATGTCACATTCTGAAGTTACAGAATATTATTGAAATGGTTCTCAACAACTTGTTCTTAGATTCAGGTGTTTGGTAGTGGGTTCAAGTTGAATGATGGTCTTCTTCAGCAACTGCTAGCTCAGGAATTTATGGCTTGCCTGACATTGTTCAGGCAATGAATAGCTGTGACATCACTGTTCGGTACTCTAATCTAGTAGAGCAGGTAATGCGGTCTACAACTATTTTGTCTACTGGTAAACAAATCTGAATTTAGAGGCGGAGGATAAGAATTAGGGATTATGGATCAGGATTAAAGTAAAGAGTTGGTGATATGTTGGGGTCAAGCTTGGGTTTGGATTGGATTGGAGAAACGCATCGTGTAGTGGATTAAAATAGCAGAGACCAATCGGGTGTAAGACTATAAGCGGACATAAACCCGGGGGTGTATTCTGAAAACGATTTTAAGCTAAAATTTATTGTATCTACACATGCTACGTCATATCTACGTCACTAAAATATAGCGATTTGCTAAAATATATTTTAGTGACGTAGATATGACATAGATAAAATAAATTTTAACTTCAGAATACACCCCCTGTACTACAGATCTGAAATATGTCTCGTCTTTAAGCAAACGAATCTTCACGTTGACATTAAAAAATCCCAAGGTATTGGGGAAAATGCATGTTTTCACCAAGTTTTTACTGGTCGGTTTTCAGCTTTTCAATTGTACCAATAATAACGTAATTAACTTAGCCACAATTCTGTCAAACCTGCTCTAGTGACCACCTCAATGTAAAGACCTCTTAAGCCCTCTGCAGACAGAGCCGACTCGACCCGATCCGACTGGTTTCAATCAGGCTAGAGGTGGGCCTGGTCGGTCGGATCCGCTTCATCGTGTTGAATCGGCCCCAACTGGCATCCGACTGTCTCTCGACTGGCAAAATGTGTGTCGCGAGGCACTGAAAACTGAGCCGATCCGAATGAAAAACAGCCGAATCGGGTAGAGTCGTCTCTGTCTGCAGAGGGCTTTACATGTATCTCAATTCCCTAGGAAGCACTTTGCACGTAAATAAACGGGCCTATAAAGACCACTGACCTTGATTCCAGAGGTACAGTATGTACATGTATCACTATTCATTTTAATGAACCTGTCTATAAAGACCACTGACCTTGATTCCAGAGGTACAGTATGTACATGTATCACTATTCATTTTAATGAACCTGTCTATAAAGACCACTGACCTTGATTCCAGAGGTACAGTATGTACATGTATCACTATTCATTTTAATGAACCTGTCTATAAAGACCACTGACCTTGATTCCAGAGGTACATGTACATGTATCACTATTCATTTGAATGAACCTGTCTATAAAGACCACTGACCTTGATTCCAGAGGTACATGTACATGTATCACTATTCATTTTAATGAACCTGTCTATAAAGACCACTGACCTTGATTCCAGAGGTACATGTACATGTATCACTATTCATTTGAATGAACCTGTCTATAAAGACCACTGACCTTGATTCCAGAGGTACATGTACATGTATCACTATTCATTTGAATGAACCTGTCTATAAAGACCACTGACCTTGATTCCAGAGGTACATGTACATGTATCACTATTCATTTGAATGAACCTGTCTATAAAGACCACTGACCTTGATTCCAGAGGTGAGCACTTTTCATTAATGATGAACTTGTCTATAAAGACCACTAATCTTGCTTCCCTAAGAAGCAGTTTGCATGCAAATGACCCGGTCTATAGAGTCCTGGGGGTGTTTGACAACAATTTTAAGTTAAGCTTAAATGTAAGTTAAGACTTAATATTATGGAAAGCTGTTCGTTTTTTAGACAATTCCTGGAAAGGTTTTAAGAAGAGGCATCAAATTTTGTTTGAAAATCATAATTATTTCTCATCATATATGACATTTCAATGTTCTTGATCAATATAAAATTTCTTTTTAAACTCTCAACTATATGCAATTTTTGTTGTTTATAAATGTTGTATTCCGAGGGTACAAATGGCTTTTCATAATTTCACGTCCAACTTAGAATTTAAGTTCAATCTTTGTGAAACACCCCCCTGGATATAATAAACTGGGCTCCAAAAGAAACTTATCACTTTGAGCGACGCTCACTAAAATCCATAGCACCAAATTGATTCATATTTAGACACAGATAAGCTATTATTCTCCTTATGAAGCATATCTCGAAAATTACAAGTTTGCTTTTGCCAAAAAAGAGAAAAATGACATGGAATCACTACAGGTCACTTTTCAAAATCACAGAAACTGCTCGCTGCGAACCTCCACGAAAGGCGGTCTATTCAAAACTTGCAATAGCTATTCACTCAACTTCAAAGCGGGTTATGTAACCACAAGACTGGCTATTGTCTGTACCGAGCTCTGTGCCCGGAAAGCGAGCAGTTTCTGTGACTTTTGAAAAATGACCTCTTGCGATTTCACCTTATTTTATTCTTTGTTGACTAAAGCAAACATAATTTTTTTAGATGAGCTTGCTAAGGAGTATTATATCTATTCTATGCCCAATTATGATGACTTTTTATGCTTTGGATTTTAATGTGTGTCGCTCTGAAGAAGTGATAAGTTTCTTTAAGAGCCCAGTTTAGTTTGGGCGGTCTTTATACACAGGTTTGACTATCATTGCGTGATTCGAATTGATTGTTGGTCATTGGTCAATACCTGAGCGGTGTGAGGGTGGATGGGCAATGTGGCTATGGTCAGGATTTGTGAGGTGATCTGTTAGGAGCGACTCTGGGTCTGTGCGGGCTTGTTTTGGATGACGAGGCGTCAGAATGCCTACACAAGGGGGAAAACAAAAAAAAGGGGGGAAAAGAGCACATTTAGATGTTGGTGCAAACAAAAAACGGGGGGGAAAAGAGCAAATTTAGATTTTGGTGCAAAGTTTGTTCTCACACTCTCCCAGTTTGTTAATTTTTTCCTTATTGAATCTGAATTGACAAAGCCTCAGAATGCCTACATACGGGGGGAAAGAGCAATTTTAGATGTTCATGCAAAGTTTCCTTTCACATTCTGTTTTTTTAATAATTTTCTATCGAAATTCAGTCAGCCACGCAGCTATAAAGGGAGACATGAGAAAAGTGCATGGTCTCTTTGAGCAGGTCACTCAGGCATGCAGTCTTTATAGACAGGTTCAATTACATGTAAACTACACTCTAGAGAAACAAGAATATTTGTCTTTCTAAAGCAGGCGGTCTTTATAGACAGGTGGTCACTAGGGCAGGTTCGAATGTTGGATGCCTACTTACCTTCTTGATTACAAAAAAATAAAATCTAAAATAGGTAGCATCGAATTAGAGACATCTAGAAAAGGAATAACTATTCAAAACATTCAGGCTTTTTGAGAAAACATGTACATTTTTAATGAGAATCATAAGAAGTCTTTGTACAATAAATGTAATACATAGTTATTTTACATCGGTCGGTACACACCTTACATACTGTACTTGCGTCGATCCATTCGTTGCATTAAACTACGGAATCGACAAATCGGATTAAAGTAGAGGTCCTTACTACCACATCTACAATGCAAATGGTCATGTACATACACACAATTTCCTTGTCGCATAGAGTACATAGACAATGCAGGTGTTGACGTATCAACAATTCATGCCAGCCATGCATTGTCCATGCATTGTCCATGCATTGCCTGCGACACACAACAGTATGGTAATGTGCGTACTAGTGCTTACTACAACCATTTATATTAAATCGCTTGCGAGTATTACATGATGAAGTATTTTTTATTTGTTGAGTACTGCATTACATTACAAAATGTATGAATTATATCATGTGGAAAAGTCATAGCCTCACATATTTAGCAATGTATCAAAATATCACGGAATCACTGATCAATCGTCGTTAAAATATCAAAAATTGACGAGAGTGTTAGAAACTTTAAACACATTTCCTCCCGACTGAATCATGGAATCTAATGATCAATTCATGATAGGGTCATCATAACGAAAAAAAGAGGCTGGTTTAAAAAATGTACAAAATTATGATTGACTGAGCCTATTCCATTAGAAAATTTTGTTATTAGAAATATAGGCCCTCGTATACAGTTTGCTACCAGTGTCACATGATTTGAAATGTTCTGCACCATCTGTTAATTTGACCAGTTTCATAAAATGTTGGCAATATTTGGTCTTAGGATTCCCCCTCATTCACTTAGGTTCATTTCTTCATTGTCGTGGACCTTATCCTACTGCCTTAGACTTTCTACATAGTGCACCCACACTGACAGAAAGAGAGGGGACCTAAACCAAGCCACCACACTAACTTGTTTCTTTACTGGCCCATTTGGGCAAGCAAAATCATACATTTTCAGATTTTACTTGCCTTTACCTTCCCCACTCTATTTCCTGATGATATTAACACATACAATGTATGAAATTACATTGTTCACTTGTAGTTGAACAATTATTATGTTGCCTGATCGGGCAAGCAATCTAGAAAATTTATGAAATTTTACTTGCCCGAAACCAATTTTTACTTGCCCCTGCTAAGACTTTGTACACAGTGCACCCACACTGACGGAATGAGAGGGGGCCTAAACCACAATTAGACTTAAATTTTAAGCAAAAGCTTAGAATCTAATCTTGCGTAACAGCAAACCTCCACACTAACCTATTTCTCTACTGGCCCATTTGGGGCAAGTCAAATCATACATTATCATATTTGACTTGCCCGAACAGATATTTTACCCTACGCTTATTTCTGGATGAGATTATTACACGTAAGGAATTATATCTTAGCTGCCCGATTGGGCAAACAAGCTAGACCATTTATGAAATATTACTTGCCCGACATTAGTTTTTACTTGCCCCGGGCAAACAAGAGAATCAGTGACAGACAAATCAGCAGCCTTCTCAACATTGCTGATTATCAGAAACAGAAATCAAGACATTTGAACAGCTTTATTTTTTCAAAATTAAATTAGTACACTCAGCAAATGCCCATCATTTGTGACTGGATTTAGCAAAATCCTGCATTTGTTGGTAATTTTTTGTAATGTTTTGAAGAAACGGGCATTATATAAGTTCACATAATGTATGTAAAAGACTTGCGTTAGTAAAAGTGGAACAATCATATCTTTGCCAAATACTGTCCAATTTTTTTAAAAGAAGGCATCAAATAAAAGCTTGTGATGACTTTTTCATTGCTTGAAAAACTAAAATTTGCTCTTTACCAACAAGTGCAGGGTTTTGCTATATCCAATCACATTTAGTTAAGACTTAATTAGCGGTATGCATATACACTGTATACCAATTTTCTAATACTGACACAGCTTCATATAACTTGTACATGTACATAACTATTATTTTTGCTTTCGTTCACCAAAAAAATTTCTTTGAAGGAGTAAAATTGTTAGATACAGAACCCCTGGCCACATTAAAATATACACCTTTTTCAACAACAAAAAGATTTCAGCCCCGATAAATTTAACACCCAGAAATAAATTGTTTGCAACAATGGTCCCCAGAAGCAATAAAGGGAAACATTATAGTAAGGTTTTCGATCATGCAGTGAGCCTTTGCGCAAATCCCTTCACAGAACATTTAATAAACAATGTTCAGGTGAACATTTTGTATTTAAATAAACTGCAGTTTTACTCTATCTTCGATTGATTATTTAATTTAATTTTGTATTATTCATATGGAAATTCTTCTTCCATTACGATTCATAGATGGCTACATTATAAATATATCATAATCAAATAATTCAACAATTAGCAATTTAATATCTTCAACAATTCGACAATCAATCCAGGCTAGCCTGTTACCATATGGTGCATAGTGAATTTATAATTAGGCATTCATGTATTGAGAATTTGAGACAAAGTACGCCAAAAATATAAATTGTGAATTAGCAGATGCTTAGTTTGGAGGTGATAAAAATTTCAACTCGCTGTAAAAATTCAAATTCAATACAAAATCCCATTATTTCACATATATCAGTACGCACTGTTCACAAACACCGTTCCAAAAATAAATTAGTAACCAACTCGACAAATATAATTTTGTTTAAACTTACTACAAATAAAATAAAATGATTTATAATGTAGACACGAATGGGAATGGACTTTAATCATGGAAATTTTTCAGAGAAGGTGGAAATAATTATATTCTAACCTTCCTCATTAGTCAGTTTAATAGTTAGTATGTTTTTTTCTGACTTTTGTGTGGAGTTATTCAATTAAAAAACCTGTAGAGTTGATTCATTCAATAACTTCAGAATTTGCCAGAAAGTAGTCAAAAGGCTTTAAAAAAGTAAATATATCACGCCTTCTATCAAAAATATATCTCAGTCTTATACAAATTCATGTCATGTTCACATTTTGGGCTTTGCTACAACTAGAGGCAACATTACAACTAAACTGTAAACTGCCCTAAAATATGTTGGCAATATCTTAACAGGAACATTCTCAAACAACTATAAAACAATGTTTGTTTATTTTTTAGTATCACAACTTTACACAAAAACATGACATTTCATAAAAGAGAGATATCCCTTACCACTGAAAATGACACTTAAACTACTTTAAAAGGACGTAAATTTGGGATTGTCTTCATTCAAAGCGTCACTATGACAAATACTCCTTTCTATACATTTATAAACCATGGGCAGGGTGGTATTCAGTAATGATAGTAAGATCGAAGTTGATCTTAAAATAAAGATTGGTACTCTGTAAGTTGATATATATACAGGTTGATGCATGCGTCCAGCCTAGCTAACCTGTGCGTACAGACTTTGCTGTACATACGCCTGGTACTTTATGGTTGCTATGCGACACAAAGCAAGTGCGCATGTGCCAATAGCAGCGGTTAGTGGCGTGATTGGTAGTGTGCGGTGCTGAGTCGTACAATCGGTTGTATGACTCGGCTACATCCTGAGCCGTACGTCCAGCCGGGTCTTGCAGTGTGGGGGTATAAGTGTTGTCTCTTTATCATTACTTACAAGAATACAAGTCCCTGGGTTTGAAAGCAGCCACTGTGAATAAAATGTCTTGCTGAAAGACATCAAATCGTTGGAGCACTGATCAAAATGGTGGGGCTCTGATGAATTTTGAAAATCAGGACCCCATGATAATGATTGGACGCCCATCATCCATTCTATCATACCATAACAACCTCCGCAAATACATGAAAGAGCTTTTGAAAGTGTGTGTGAGAGCGTGTCTGTCTGTGTGCGTATGTCATACCTGCCAACATTTGAAAATGAAAAATCTTACTCTCACGAAGCGCACATCACGAACGCGAAGTCCTTTGCGGCCGGTGTCCAGGTCTAGGGTTCTAGATGCTCTCTTGTGCTATCTTAGCCTTATTTTTGAACATATGACCACACTAAATGAGCAATACTTCAAGGATAAAGATTATGAATATATCAATTTTTTTTTCTTTTTTTTTCTGATCTTAAAAATCGTACTCGTCCGATTTTTTACCCTTTTTTGAGTAAAAAATCGGACTAAATATGACAAAATCGGACTGGTTGGCAGGTATGGTATGTATGTATGTGTATGTGTATGTGTGTGTGTGTGTGTGTGTGTGTGTGTGTGTGTGTGTGTGTGTGTGCGTGTATGGAAGAGGGGAGGGGGGTGTAACCCACCTCATCATCTGTAGGCAAAGACAATGTTAACCACTATCACTTTTTATACCGCCCCACCCACTTTCTTCCATCCTGCTAAATCTGTTCTATCGTCTTTGTTACCCATTTCTTCTCACAACTTACCGTAGATGTTCAATTCTAGATTTAATTTATTTTTTCAATTTTATCTTTCAATATTATTTGTTATATATATTTTTGGTTAATAAACCAAAATTGAATTTCTAGATTGATGACACAATACCAAAATCGGACCATTATTATTATTATTGTGATTATTATCATTATTATGTGAGAATTCTAATTTGGACATTGGAAATCAATTCCAAGTAACTGTCGGCTAAAAATCAGAGGCCCATTACTACTAGCATCAAATACAATACACACAATTTCTATTCAGAAAGGCAAGCTACTTCCTCTGTATGGCACTTAGAACAGTGCAGTGTAATATGAACAACCAGAAACAAGTATCTTTACGCCTCTCTTCCCAGGGACAGTTTCTAGGTGGTTATTTTTGCGCGATTAAAGAGGAGCCAACCGTTTGCATTTTCGCATACTGTTACTGATAAGTGCATAATTCCTGTCACTTCTAGTCATATATTTCCTCATGGGTATCACTAATGATGGAAATAGTCAAATTAAAAAAAACCTGTATTATCTATTTTGACCCAACAGTGGAAGCTGCCATGTTTTTTCAACTGTACCATATGAAACATCATCTGACCTTGCACTACCTTACCACTGACATAGCAGCAGAGTCAACAACAGCTGTTACATAACCTGCTTTTGATAGTGCACGCTCAGATGACGTTTCATGTGGTGCCGTTGGAAAACCTGGCAGCCTCCAGTGGTCAGTCAAAACAGTTGATGGTGGTTTTAAAAACATTGATTATGTCAATTATTAGTGATACCCAAGAGGAAATATACAACTAGAAGTGAAAGGAATTCTACACTTATCAGTAACAGCAAGGGAAAAATTCCAGCGTTTCATTTCCCCTTAATATTTTGCGCTGAACCAGTACATAGATCTGAGAGCAGTTTTCGTTTGTTCATGAAGGATGATCGTTTCATTCATTCATTCCACCTGAACAAAAGAAATTTCTGCAGATCTGCCCCAGTGACGCTGAGTGAAACTAATTCCCACGTTGTTTCATTGCGCTCAGCAATTGGAAACTATTAGCACTGTAGCTACTGAACACCCGATACAGGGTACTGTGATGCATTTACATTTAACCAATCCTAGCAAGGGAGAACTATACACATCGGCAACAAACTGCAGTGAAACACGACTAATTACAATTTGCAAAAATAAGACTTCTCAGAAATAATACTTTACATCCAATCATATCTCGTTACATAATCTCTTTTTTAATGATGAAATGTGATGCTTAGAATATAAAAAAAAGTTAACCATATTCCTCGACTCTGCTTGACATCGGACTTCTCAGTCTAAAGACTCTTCAGACTTTTGCATGACAACTTACTGAGAAACCTGAATAAAGAAGAACCCCTCCCCATATTTTAGTGCGTTCAATGTATACCTCTAATCAGAAACAGAGGTAGAAGTGGGGTGCAATTACCAATAATGTTCCAAATGCCCACCCCTCACCCGATCTTTACTCATTACCATTTCAGATATAGGAAACCTAAATCAAGAAGCCCTCCTCCCCATGTATAAGTTGATTCAGTGTATACCTGTTATCAGGAGGAGAAGTAGAATTAGAGTGCAACTAACGATACAGTCCCAATGCCCACCTGGTCCCAAACTTTACGAACGACTATTTCTGTTGCCATGACCCTAACCGTCTCAATTTACAGAGGAACCTAAATAAACAGCCCCCATCTCCAGGTTTTAGTTGCCAATATATACCTGTTATCTGGAAGAGAAATAAAATGAGAGTGCAACTAACGATATGATCCCAATGCCCACGTCTGCCCTGAACTTTACTAATGACCTCTCCTTAGATAGGAAACTTAAATATTGTAGCTCCCCTCTTCATGTTTTAGTTGTCAATGTATACCCGTTATTATGAGGAGAAATAAACGTAGAGTGCAACTAATGGTACGATCCCAATGCCCACCCCTGCCCCGACCTTTACTAATGACCTTTCCTGCTGCCATGACCCTGACCGTCTAAAATAATGAAGGAACCTAAATCACGAAGCTCCCCTCCCCATGTTTTACTGGACTCAATGTATACGTGTTATCAGGAGAAATAGAAATAGAGTGCAACTAACGATACGATCCCAATGCCGACCCCAGCCCCGATCTTTACTAATGACCTTTTCTGTTGCCACGACTCTGACCGTCTCTGCTTGCGCCTCATGTCGTCCAGCTTCTCGTTGAGCTTGGCTTTCCTCTCGTCACGCTCGTCCCGCTTCCTCTTCCTCAACTCCTGCTGAGCCGGACCACTCTCAATCCTGGATTGAAACAGAGAAAGGGATACAATAGAGTGATAATAATAATAATGTTTCTAGGTACCCTTGGTACCGTCAAGCTTGTCGCTGAACTTGGCTTTCCTCTCATCACACTCTTCTCGCTTCCTCTTGCACAGCTCCTGCTGAGCCGGACCACTCTCCACCCAACAATCAAACAAACAAAAAAGGAAATAACATGGAGTGATAATAATTATAATAATAATATAGCATTTACAGAGCTCCATGTTTCTAGGTACCGTACGTACTGTCCAGCTTTTCACCGAGCTTGGCTTTCCTCTCGTCGCACTCCTTTTGATTCCCTCTTCCGCAGTTCCTGCTGAGCCTGAAAGCTGTCCGCATTATACAAAAGGAGTGTGACGTCATTGCAGACATTTTTATACTATAACTCTTCAACCCAGCTCTAATATTCTACCTTGAATCGTGGCTGCTCCTGCATACAATTAATCCCCGATTGTTATCTTGTTAACCAACATCAGAGCTGCCAAGTTCTATTTGAGCATTTCCGTATTCTAATACCCAAAAATCAGTATTTATCCGCACAGCAAATATATGTTGAGAAACTTTATATTTTCTTTTAATTTTATTAGTGCAAGACATACATAATGCATGAGCATGCCACTAAATATATGCATTGGTGAAGAGCTGCCAACCTCTAGAGAAAAACAAATCATACTGGCTATCCTAAAAAATCATATGTTTTTGCGAAGCCAAATTGCGCAGCAAAAATTCCCCTTTACGAGCACGTTCATATCGCAGGTGGTTCTGTCGATCACACCAGCATTTTTACGAGTTTGTTTTATTTATTTGTGTTATTTGTGTTTTTTCCCCCCCATATTTATTTTTTACAAATCGTACTGCCGTATTTAAATTTAAAAATCATACTAAATACAGACAATCTGTACTACTTGGCAGCTCTGCAACATCCTTCTCATTTTGTTTGTTGTTTTCTACTATCTTCTCCCAACAAAGTTAATAAATAACAGTTGCCCTTTCCATCAAATAAGGGTGATTCTAAAAGACTCATCAAGACTGCTCTAATAGTAATACTAATGTCATATTTATAACGCACATATCACATATATGTCTATGTGAGCTGTAAGAAAGTGAAAATGAAAGGAAAGTTAAGTTCAGTATACCTGGAATTTGTGGCTGCTCCCGCATGCAGTGGATCTGTGTTGTCATCTTGATCGCTGACTTCCTTCTTCTCATTTTGTTTGTTGTTGTCTTCAACCTTCTCATCATCCACCAGTGACTGGGGGCGGGAGTTGGGCCTCTTGGGTGGTAAGGGTGGGGGCGCTGTGTCAAAGTCTGTAGTGCTCTGTAGCAGCCAAAGAGAAAGAATAACACAGACAGAATTGGCATTAAATACATGGGCAATTCCACGAAAAATGTCACCCAAGGATGGAAAAATGAAACTCATGGGACAGCCTTGTTAACCACCCGGATAGTAATGAGGAAGGACCATATTTTGATGACTAAAGGAAAAAAGTTTGAAATTCAATGCAGAATATTTTTTTTTTTGGCCATTGAAGTTGGGACAAAAATTGTATGTATTACCCCCAAAAATGATGAAATTTGCATCCGTTGTTTGTGAAATAAAATTTAAAAATATGGATCACTTCAGAACAATAATTCTACTTCTAATGTCTTGTTTATGCTTTGTTTTAACATCATAGAAAAGGAAATTGTGTAAAAATCTTTACTTTTTGAAAACTGTTATTGGATAAAATCTTGATTCTTACAACATTGATGTGTAATGTCCGTGACGTTTTAGATATAAAAGTTTTTGTAGAAGCAGAATTCCTAATTCAATTTAATTCAAAATTCATTTCCAAAGCTAGAATGTTATATCATGAAGTATATCAAGAGCATTTACTACAATATTTGATGGCTTGTCCAGAATGGCGTCACGGACATTACGTCACGGCTGCGTCACGGACATTACATACACAGTGAAAAGTATAAAAAAGCAGAGCAAAAAAATATCAAGCATTATTTTCTCATGTAAATGTCTTACTTCAGCCAAGAAATAAGATAATCCCAAGTAACAGGGGGACTACTACCTTTCTGGTTCAAGTTTTAATAAATTGTATCGTTAATCAGATAGTGAACTTTGAGTCAGTACTCTGAACTATTTATAAAACTAAATTCCTTGCTTAATTTGAACATGCATGTCTCAATAATCAATAAAGACTTGACTATAACTTACTGGGAGGAGAAAGAGATGGTTAAATCTCATATAGTATGATCAAATTGCAAAAATTATACTCTTAATCCATGATTTTCCATGTGTTATGCCCATGATGTACACAACTTTTTTTAGATTTTACAATTTTTTGGCACAAAACAGCATTGTACCTCATTAAAAATGTATAATATTTTTTTTAATAGTTGAACATTTGGTCTACTGCACATTCTGTTGAAAAATTTCAAATTTTACAATAATTTTGGAAAAACTTATTAATATTTTAAAAATAATTTTTTGCTAATTGAAAAAAAAATTGAAATATAATTTTTGTTCTCAAAACTGTTTGATTACATATCAAATGTACAATTACAAAAGTGTCATGCACAATGGAGCATTTTTTGCGGGTTATTTCTGAGTTTAGAAAAAGTGGACAAAAGTGTAATGTCCGTGACGCTGAAAATGTAATGTCCGTGACGCAACGTTGTTGTCTAGATCACATATGCCTGGCCCGTTTCCCCCAAAACAACTTGGATTCAATTCATCATTGCCTTGTCTATAATTAAATACCTAAATCACCTTTGTGAGGTCTTAGAACTCACAGACTTTTGCAAAGCTGTATATGGATGCAAAAAGTCATGTCCAAAAGATGTAATGTCCGTGACGGCGCACATTTCGCAGAATTACTCAGTAACGAATTGGATAAATGTTCTGAAACTTTTTTTGCATACTTAACTAGGATATTGTTTTGTAATCAAAATAAAAGTTAGACATTAGTTAGAGGTATGAATTAGTAGTGGCATTGGAAAGTCATGAAAATTCTCTGATTTGTAATGTCCGTGACGCTGGAGTTGCCCACATATTTTTTTTAAATTGACTTATTATGTATTACTTCATTAATTTAATCATTCATTCATTTATTCCCCATCCGTCAGTGACAAAGTTGTTGGCGTGTGCATTTTGCTACAACTCATGATCTATGGGGCGAGCGCATAACGCACTTCATGTTATAGTTTCCACTACCAATCGCCATCACGCGATTGTCCTAAACTATCATATGTCGAACTCAATGGTAAAACATTTGTATGAGTGATATATCATATACTATTATTTATTAATTCATGGTTTAATACAAAATTGCCATGGCCTCCTACAGGCCAAATAGAGGTAGTTTTAAAGTATTACAATAACTATTTTGAGTAATCTACACACACAAAAATTACTGATACTAGTCATAGCAGAAAATGGTTCCTGTTCACGTAATGAGCTATTTTTGCATATTTAATGAGCCCTGTGACCTTTGACCTCATAACCCCCAAAGAAGCTAAGGTTGTCTCTCCCGAGTATGAACTTTGACCCCCACCATAGTAGAGAAGCGCAGTTGCTGCCAGGTCTGGTTCAGTTGCTGATAAGGATTCAAATACGGGCAAGGTAAGGGATAATTTCTAGCATTAATATATCTCACATCCAGAGGTGAAGAGGCGAAGCTGTCTCCCCTGAGTATGACCTTTGACCCCTCCAGGATGGCACAGTAGGAGAAGCGCAGTTGCTGATAGGTCTGGATAAGACGCTGACCATAAGGATTAATATACTGGCAAGGTAAGGGTTAATTTTGAGCATTGATATATCTTACATCCAGATGTAAAGAGCTGAGGTTGTCTCCCCTGAGTATGACATTTGACCCCTCCAGGATGGCACAGTAGGAGAAGCGCAGTTGCTGATAGGTTTGGATAAGACGCTGACCATAAGGATTAATATACTGGCAAGGTAAGGGTTAATTTTGAGCATTGATATATCTTACATCCAGAGGTAAAGAGCTGAGGTTGTCTCCCCTGAGTATGACCTTTGACCCCTCCAGGATGGCACAGTAGGAGAAGCGCAGTTGCTGATAGGTCTGGATCAGGCCCTGACGATACCGCCTCATGTCCAGCAGCTGCTGCTTCACGTCGATCCCTGAGGTGTCTCCTTTCTTCTCAATCTGGAAAAAACAAAAAAACAGATACAAATAATTGGCCTGAGTTCTCAAAGATAGCATTTAAGTTTAACATTTATAACCAGTAACTGATTAAACTATTTCACAATTAATTATATTATGTCATTTTGATCCTGGAATTGAGGTTCACTAAACCTAACAAGAATCTACAAGACAAGGGTTCCTGATCTTCCAACGCCAGCAGTTAAGTGTATGATGGGTGGTTGTATTAGACAAGTTAGATAGACATTTACACAAATTAGACAATTCGACAAATTCAAAAGCTTATCAACTTTATATTAAGCTGTAAAAGGAAAACGATCTACAATACAAATAGTTCTTGATCCTCCCATGCTTGCACTGAAGAGTATGATGGGTGATCCCATTAGACATGTTAGACAATTAGACTCAATTTGACAATTGAAATGCTTTTACTAACCTGTACAAGGCAAGAGTCTACAAGACAAAGGGTTCCCGATCTTCCCACCCCAGCGCTGCAGTGTATGATGGGTGGACCCACGTGGTTTCCTAAAGATCCTGAGAGCCTGATGTGGTGTAGAAACTGCAGGAACGCTGCAGGAGACTGGGGCACACTGAAGTCTGACCAGCGAGTGTAGTGAAAGTGTAGGATCTCTCTGCTTTCTTGGGACTGCGGAATGAAGGCAAGAGTGGATACCACATGTAAATGTTATGTTTGTTCTTTGGAACATTCTACTTTCCTTTTTAAATAAAGACCAAAAAATGACAAATCCAGAGATCCTGAGAGCCCGATATGGTGTAGGAACTGCAGGAATGCTGCAGGAGACTGCGGTACACTGAAGTCTGACCAGCGAGTGTAGTGAAAGTGTAGAATCTCTCCGCTTTCTTGGGACTGCGGAATGAAGGCAAGAATAGATATAATTTGCTTTATTTGCTTGTTAGACAAATTTCAAAAGTATTTTAGAAGACTGAATTCAAAGCAGCTGTATGATGGGTTGTCCAACATGGATGCTAGAGATCCCGAGAGCATGACATGGTGTAAGAACTGCAGGAACGCTGCAGGAGACTGCGGTACACTGAAGTCTGACCAGCGAGTGTAGTGAAAGTGCAGGATCTCTCTGCTTTCTTGGGACTGTGGAAGGGAGGGAAGATCGGATATCAAATGTAAATGTTTTGTTAGTTAGACAAATTTCAGAAACAAATTAGCAGACTGTAGTCGGTGCAGTGTTCTTTCCAAAAAATATTTTTTTGAGGTTTTTGTTTGGTTTCTAATCCATGTGGACGTACCGTATTTGTCGGTGTATTACCCGCACTTTTTTTCAAAAAAAAAATAAATAAAAGGGGGGGTGCGGTTAATACACGACCGTATTAACCACCATTTTTTTTTTTAGGGGTGCGGTTAATACACCGGAGCGGTTAATACACCGACAAATACGGTACATTTTATGACTGCACCATACTCCTAAATGCGTCTAACATTAAACATGAGCAGTAATGTGCGTGCAATCGTCCGGGCTAGTATGGGAGTAAATGCAGTGAAATTTTCGCTGTCAAATTAAGTTCATTTTAATCAAGGATTTGGCTTTTGTTTTCAATTTTGACAAATATTTAGACTGAATCATGTAACTGTAATGCTTTCATTTGATAAAATAAACCAACATTATTACTTCATCTTCAAGGCTGTACTTGTAACAAGTTATTTGGAAACAAATTAACAAACCTTAACCAGTACGACTCAAGTATATCTTTAACTCTTCCCATTCAAAGATGAGTTATGATATTCTTTCACAATGTCAGGGATATAAAGCAAATTTATATATATAAGAAAGCTTCTACACTAACTTTTTTCACTACTTGCATAGTAAAATGATAACTTCTCAAATTTTGCTTGCCTGAACAAAGAATTTACTTTCTTCATAGAGATTTACAAGAAAGGATTTACATTTTCTCTCGTAGTTGACCAATAATTAAATTGCCCAATGGGGCAACCAAATAGGGTCATTCAGGAAATTTTACTTGCCAGACATCAATTTTTACTTGCCCCGGGCAAGTGCTAGTGTCGAGCCCTTTTTATATCATAAAGTATAGTTTTTGTTTGAGGGGTTTTCCCTGAAACTGTTGCTTTAGATTTACAGAAGAAAGAAACCCTAGAAATGGTTGTCTTCAGTTGATTACATTTAGATTTTAAAACGTCATAACCTTTAATAAATTAGTACTAAGGTGAATATGAAGCTCTATTGTAACTTTAAGTGTTCACTTCTTGGAAATGAAGCTTTACGATAAGATGCAAGATTAAAGACTCAATTTATTTGTTCAAAAATAGATATGTTTGTTGGGTTCTAGTTCTAGCTCTATGGTAATACTCATCAATGCCTGTTCCGCATTTGTAGATTAGGGTAAAAGTTCACAGGGTTGACAAATCATATTAAAAGCAATTTACAATCCATACATAATACAGTCAAACTTATGTACAGTGACCACCTAAACAAGAAAAAAGTTGTCACTGTAGACAAGTGGCCTCTATAGACAAGTTCTATTCCATCGCTATTCTCTACATTCTCTACTTTTGATGGCCACTATAGGCAGGTTGCTTTCATCATGTGCTATAAACAGGTACATGTAGCTACCAAGACAGGTTTGACTGTGTATTTTTTCTATTCATAAGACTTTTTATGCTTATTACGAAATTGAATAACTGATGAGAGTTCGCAGAATACTGAAGCCGCCTGCCATATGATGTACATGCTCCAAGATAATAATGAGATTTCCGAGAATCCCACCCGTTGTTAATGCGCACCATTATCATATTATCAATACATGTCCTTTTCCAGATAACGTAATATTTGGAAGGCTCTTCCTGAGGTATTTTACCGATTGATGGCATTGTTGGTGTGAAATCATGCATTTTATGACAAAAGGTGTGAAAACAAATCTTGCACTTTTGTGATTTGTGTCAGCTTCTACACAAATAACAAGAGAATCACGCATGTTTGTGAACTTTCATGCACCATTTATTGCATTTCACTCTATGTTTTACTTTTCATAAGCCTCACAATTAAAACAGGACATGGCTTCGGCCACTCTAATCCCCAACAATTTCATATTGAAAGGCCTATTGTTTCAGAAAAATGCATGCTTTTGGAAAATGGTTCCACTAAGAACAATGCAGCAGTAGTACTGAATTACATAACAGATTTGTGAATTAGGCCAACTCCATAAAATATGGTTGCCATAGAATGTATGTTCTGATACAAAGTGCAACATAAAAAAGTTGCACTTGTGCCACTCTAATCCCCAACAAGTTTTATATGGCATATTGGGTACATTTTGTATACGAGTAAGCATCTTCATTGAATTCCGTACTACTGCTGCATTGTTCTTAGTGACACCATTTTTCAAAAACATGCATTTTTCTGAAACAATAGGCCTTTCAATATGAAACTGTTGGGGATTATAGTGGCCAAAGTCATGTCCTGTTTTAATCTTTATTGTGATGAAATTATTTTCCTAGACTGAACAGGCCACTAGCAAAAAAATAACAACAAAATAATAATAATGTGTAAGCCTTGTGGATGAGCAGTCAACAATACAGACTATATCATAAAGAATTCATGTTGCGCTATAAAAAAACAAAAAACAAACAAACAAACAAATAAAAATAATAATGTGTAGCCTTGTGGACGAGCAGTGAAACAATACGAGTACAGACAGACTGTATCACATAAAGAATTCATGTTGCGCTATAAAAAAACAAAAAACAAACAAACAAACAAATAAAAATAATAATGTGTAGCCTTGTGGACGAGCAGTGAAACAATACGAGTACAGACAGACTGTATCACATAAAGAATTCATGTTGCGCTATAAAAAAACAAAAAACAAACAAATAAAATAAAAATAATAATGTGTAGCCTTGTGGATGAGCAGTCAAACAATACGAGTACAGACATACTGTATTACATAAAGAATTCATGTTGCGCTATAAAAAGCTCCCCTTAGAGTGGATGCATATATCCTACACTTAGGAAATGCAATTAGTAGAGGAGAAATTCCAAGAAATGCCCTCCCATCCCAGGCTCTTTAAAGGGTACTGATGGTTTTGTCACAAGCTGGTAAAAAAACAACAACCAAATTCACAGACAAGATTTATTATTGGATGCTTGTTTCATGTACATTGTAGCACAAGTACATGCATAGTTTCAAATCCATGTATATTAAAATATCAAAGTATGCAGATATCTATTATGAATTTTCCGAAATGGGTATCAACTATCATGGAACCTTTTCTGTGGTAAAACTTCTTGAAATGGGTAAACATCTTAGCCTCCATTCACATATTTTATAATTTATAATTAATTTCATTTAACTATTAGAAGTTTTTTTTTTTTTAATAAATAAAAAAAAGCAAATTAATTACAAATTAGAGCAATTAATATGTTTGCACCTAAACGATTTTTAATCCAAGTTACCAGTTCCCTTTAATTAACCCATTACAGACAGCACCCTTAGACCCCATCTGCCTGTTGTCCATTCAAAGGGCTTGAGATACATACATGTATCCAGAGAAATAAAATTACGGGGGCTCAAGTGATTCAGACCCTAAAATGCAAAAAAAAAGGGCCCCGTAGAACTTGTCAAAGAGTTCCCAGTAACCAATGTCCAGAGTGAAAATTTAATGCACACTAGCTTGAAAAGTAGCCGCCAGAAATTTAATCTAATTTTTTTCCCCTACTGCTCATGTATCAAGGACTGAGCATGGAATTGTAAAAGAAAAATTTCCCTTTTATCAAAACTTTAAAGTGATCCATGAACTTTGTGAAATTCAACCCGAATCATTTGTCACTTTCGCATTTCTCTTGTACCTTGTTCTGCAGATTACGATTTAACAGAAGAATGAAATGTGTTTTGATTAGATTTACAAATTTTCCCTTAATTACGGAGATAATTTTAATTGAAAAGTGATCCGGAATGTTTTCCGACTGTACAGTAGTCAAAATCAATGGGGAGCAGGTGATACAAATCTGGAATCGATTTTCACCTTTTCACTGCCAGGTAAACAGTTTCTTTTTTCTATGAAATGTTCATCTTAGGGATTTATTCACAAGCATCTTACAATAACAGAATGATAACAGATTATATTGGTCTTGGTGTATGATTAAAGGGATCTAGTAACTTTGTTGACATGTGCAAAAAGTGATGAATGGTTAATATAATATATTGTTGTTATCTGATATGTCTACTGGGTGTTGTGTGAAAATTTCAAGTTAAATGGACATTATATGGCCGAGTAATGAGCAAAAATGCAAAGTGGTATTGACTAACTCATTGCACTCACTTTGTACACTGTTCTGACGATCCGTTGGATAATTTGTCATCTGAACATTTTAATCGTAAATATCTTTTTAACGAAAGGGAAATTTGAAAAACCAAAACCTGTCCCATGCTTTTATTGTTAATGCGAATACAACAAGGTATGAGGGAACTGCTAGAATTCCAATTGGATTTTGAGGATTTGGACAATGTTACTAAGTCCCTTTCATATATATATCCAATGCTCGAAATTAACTTTTTTTGTTGGTGGCCCGGTCGGGCCAGTAAAATTAGTATTTTTCCAAATTTGGTGGCCCGAAACCCAAATCTACTGGCCCGAAAAAAATAAGGAAAAACAAAAGTAAATTAGGATGAATTAGGATGAATGTGTGTGTGTCATGTCTTTTTATTCATTGTCTTCATCAACAAATCACAGCGATTGAATACACACGAGTGACAATTACACTTCCACTTTGGAATGCTTAGTACCACTGGTCTAGCATTCATCAACATACATTTTCTCACATAAAAAATTAGTGGTTAGTACAAAAATTGCACATTTATTGGGTAGTTGTACATTGAGTAGTAATATATGAATATTCATGAGCAGCATATTTATGATGCTCATTAGATATGCAAAATACGCAAATAACTGAAATTACTAATAACGATTTTTAATATGAATTTTTTGTTAACAACATCTGGTTAGAAAATGAGTATGGCTGCTCAAGAATGTATGAATAATCATTAGCAGCAGTATTACTTGCTCAATTTACTTGTAACTTTTTTTAACTAACCAATATTTTGTATGTGAGAAAAGGGCATGACTTGCTGAAAAGCAAGCTCTTGTCATGCCATAGACATGACTAAACATGACTACTGGGTAGTCCAGTCGGGCCACCAAATATTTTTTTTACTGGCCCGGCGGCAATTTTTAGTGGCCCCGGGCCATCGGGCCTATGCTAATTTCGAGGGTTGATATATCACTTTTGGAAAAATTTCATGAAGTTAATGGATCAAGTTTTAATAATGCACACTAGCTTGGAAAGCTGCCGCGAGATAAAAAAATGAAGAAAAAAACTAGATGGATCTTCGATTGCGCGCAATCGAAAATTATGCCTCCGCTATCACGCGATTTTAATATCAAGCCCAAATTAACATGCACTGATTTAATTTTTAAAAATATTTTTCTTATATTTTGAGTCCTGTGACCTTGACCATATGACCTCAATCTTTGATGGCTCCCTAAAAAACATTCAGGTACCAAGTTTGATTGAAATCTGACATTTAGTTCTTGAGATTTTGGCATTACAAGATTTTTTGCATGTATAATGAGTCCCGTGACCTTGACCTCAACCTCATGACCCCAACATTTTATGGCTACGTTGACTCTTTATGATACATTCAGGTACCGAGTTTGATTGAAATCTGACATTCAGTTCTTGAAACTTTGCCATTACAAGTCATTTTCGCATATATATCAAGTGCTGTGACCTTGAACTTTGACCTCATGACTTCCAAATCGAATCAGATCATTGCCACCCCAATATGTACACTCGTACCAAGTTTGAAATTGATCCATCAAACAGTTCTTGAGATATCGCGAGAACAAGGAATTTTTGCACATATATTGAGTCATGTGACCTTGACCTTTGAACTCATGAACCCCAAAGTCTAATCAGATCATTGCCACCCCAATATGTACACTCATACCAAGTTTGAATTTGATCCGTCAAACGGTTCTTGAGATATCGCGAGAACGAGGCATTTTTGCATATATATTGAGTCCTGTGACCTTGACCTTTGAACTCATGATCCCTAAAATCTAATCAGATCATTGTCGCCCCAATATGTACACTCCTACCGAGTTTGAAATTGATCCATCAACCGGTTCTTGAGATATCGCGAGAACGAAAACGGGACGGACGTACGTACGGACGGACGGACGTACGTACGGACGGACGGACGGACGGACGGACAACCCGAAAACATAATGCCTCCGGCCACTTCGTTGGCGGAGGCATAAAAATGGGTTTCCTGGGATTTTCCCTGCATGTGCATATAATATTCATGTATCGAGGACAGAGCATGAAGGTCACTTCACATTTTTATAATATTATGTGCTATTTAAGCCCTTACCCTTACGTTTTTCTCTACTAGCCTATTCGGGCAAGTAAAATCATAAATGTTCAAATTTTACTTGCCCAAACAGAAAATTTACTTGCCTGCTTGCTTCTAGAGTTGAGATTTACATGTAAGGCAATGCATTCTACTCTCGCAGTTGAAGAGAAATTCAAGTTGCCCAATCGGGCAAGTAAACTAGACCATTTATGACATTTTACTTGCCCGACATAAATTTTTACTTGCTCCGGGCAAGCGGGCAAGTGCTAGCGTCGAGCCCTGCGCTATATATAATTGAAACATTGTTATGAACTTCTTATTGTGTACCATCTCAACTTTGATAATACCACTAAATATTGATATGGCCCATAATTATGTATTTTTTCTTCATTTCCAAAAGATTTCAGACAAATAATGATACATCTACATGACTAATGTATTCACTCTTATCAGTTGACTTGTGTAGCAAGATCTTACCTCCTCTGGGATGACATTACCACATAAAGGGGAAGGAAACACTGGATTTTTGCTTGCTGTTACTGATAAGTGCATAATTCCTGTCACTTCTAGTTGTATATTTCCTCTTGGGTATCACTAATATAATGGAAATAATCAATATTTTGAAACCACTATGAACTGTTTTGACAGATCACTGGAGGCTGCCATGATTTCCAATTGTACCATATATGAAACGTCATCTTAGCGCATCTGAACGTGCACTAACAAAAGCGGGTTAGGTAACCACCAAAGAAAGAATTAATTTTTATATTTAGGGGGCTACTTTTTCAATCTGATGGATATATCACAAAATATGTCCCATAATACCCTATAGATGGAAATTTTAGGGGCAACCTACTCATTTCAGGGGGCTATTTTGAAAATTAGGGGGCAAAGTTGCCCTCAGGCCTCAGCCCCTGTGTATTTCCTACCCTGGTAACTACTCACATAGCAGCAGATTCAACAACAGCGGTTACATAATCCGCTTTTGTTAGTGCACGCTCAGATGCGTTCAGATGACGTTTCATATATGGTACCGTTTAAAAACATGGCAGCCTCCAGTGCTACATGTATGTCAAAACAGATGATAGTGGTTTAAAAAACATTGATAATTTCCATTACTAGTGATACCCAAGAGGAAATATACGACTTGAAGTGACAGGAATTAGGTACTTATCAGTAACAACACGCAACAATTCCAGCGTTTCCTTCCCCTTTAACATTGATATAGCTCATACGTACAAATCGCAATGTTGTATTTTTCCTCATTTCCTAAAGATTGGGGGGAAATAATGATACATCTACATGACTAATAAATCATGCATCAAGTAAGGCCCATGCATAATGTATGTAACTATTAAACACAGCTAGCATGGAGTAATGGAACCAACCATTTCAAAAACAAAAGAGCCTAGATATCATATTGTGTGGGTTTGAACTGCACCCGATGAGCATGGGTAATAATACTTGTACTTAGAAACCCTGTATTAAGCGCTTTATAAATGCAAGCTATTATTATTATTATCATAAATCATTATTTACACCAAAATCATATTAAACAAAAGTCCAGATGTGCAGAGCAATTATGATGCAAAGTTGCAAACTGTAGAAAATTATTCAAATAGTAAACTCTTTGTTTTACCATACAAATAAGCAGGCTGTTAGATGCCGACGGCGCTCAATTGAAAATCAAAATTGTAACTTGTACTTTTACATGAAATTAACAATTTAAAAAGAACATTTATTTTTATTACAGACATGAGGAACCTGACCAAATATATATAAATTCAAATGAGCAAAGCAATTAGGGTCTTCCCAGGATTCAAACCCGAGACCTCCGGATTGCTAGACCAGTGCTCTATCAGCCGAGTTAGAAAGCCCTTGAGGAACGAACAATGAGCAAAATTTATACAAGTTTTATTCAAAAATTAACACTGATAATATATTGAATTAATTTGATATCCTTCTACCTATCCAAAGTGGAACATCCACACTCTGTGATTATATTGTTTGGGCTGGTGCAACTTTTACATAGGGGCCGGGGGGAGAAACAATTCCTCTTTTTACTTCTGAAAAGTGCACTCTGCGACTTTTCCGCTCTTCGTCATGAAAAAAAAAAATGCGCTCTGCAACTTGTAATCTACTTCTCTTTCCTCTCTCTTCAAACCACAAATCAAGTGTTTTCTGTGAGGTATCAAATTTGCAAATAATTACCATAATTTTCTGCACAATGGTTTCAACATTTGGTGGCCTAATTGGGCCACCAAACATTGGAAATATGGGTTTTTACTGGCCCGACAGCAATTTTTGGTGGCCCATCAGGCCTATGCTAATTTTGAGCGTTGTAATGAGCCGTGTGACCTTTGACCTCATGACCCCAACATGATTGGCTCATCAAGATACATACATACAGGTACCAATTTTGGTTATAATCTGTCCATTGGTTCTTGACTTATACCAATTTTGGTTATAATCTGTCCATTGGTTCTTGACATACAAAATCATTAGCTATTTTAATATCGGTACTGAGCCCTGTGACTTTTGACCTTTGACTCCAAAATATAACCAATTTATTGGCTTCTCAAGATATACATGTAGACAGGTACCAAGTGAGGTGGTAATCCATCAATTGGTTCTTGAGATATCGTGTTAATGAGCTTTTTTGGCATATATAATGAGCCATGTGACCTTTGAACTTTGACCTTGTGACCCCAAATATAATCAGTTCATTGGCTCCTCAATATCATGTACCAAGATTGATGGTAATCCGTTAATTGGTTTTTGAGATAATGGGACCACAAGAACAGGACGCAAGGACTAAGGCTGAGTCATGTCGGATATTTTACAAACCAGGTTCCGATCATAAAAAATAAAAAAAATAAAAGGGCAATTCCAAGCAAACATTGACATAACCACTGATTTTTCAAATTCGTTGTACCATAACAAATTTGGTATCAAATGAAAGCTAAAAGATTGAACTTTCCAAAAATGTATTTTGTTTTTGAAAAAAAAAATTGTAAACTATTATTTTATTGTTAATATATAGCATAAATTAATTTTTAATACAAATATGCAGACTATTGTAAATGGGTTGGGCCTATTTAAAAATCTAAATTATAAGCACTTTCAAGTTAATAAATATAAAAATCGCAATAGAAGACCTAGAAAGATTTCCAGAATTGATAACTTACAAATACACAAGCTATCAGAAGCCGACTGCCCTCATTTGAAAATTTCAAACTATACAATACTTTCATAAATTAAAATAATTTTAAAACCTCCCCCAAATTCTCAGAAAGTGCCTGGACCAAATGTCTATAGGTTTAAAGGGGAAAGATCGCTCATAACTACATGACATTTAGATATACATCATTTTCCCCATAACTTTTTCAAGCCTCCACACTTACTTCTTTTTTTCTACTTACCGGTTTGAGCATATAAAATCATATGTGACCTTACACCACAAAACGACCGTTATGTCACTGATATAGTTTCTCTGTTATTAGCTGAAATAGTAAAATTTGGTTTAAAATATGAGATTCAGGATTTTTGTATTTCCTGAATGAAGGTATCTTAATCTACCTTCTGTGAAATTTTGATTGTCAGAAATCGTGTTTAAATATGTTTTTTCATCAAATAAAAATTATCCGATTACAGCGCTTGAATGGACGCCGATCTTTGAAGTGGCCTGTTTCTCCCTTGTTTTAAAAATGCTTCAGCCATTTCCCAAATCTTTGGCACTCATTTTCAGAGGGTTTGCCTTGTCTGAATATGACAAATTATATACCATTTTAAAGGTTATGACTTCTATTGTAATGTCATGTGAAAATCAGCATAATAATTTTCCCCGACTTATTGGTCGTTTTGTGGTCTGAGGTCACATATAATCATTTGAATTGCCCGAACGAAACATTTTTAATTGCCCCAAAAAATCAATGTGAAACAAAGATACAAATAAATGTTCTAAGTTACTCAATCTGTTCAGCAAATTTTTTGCTTGTTTTTAGATAAGATTTACATGTTAGAAAATACATTTCTGCTCTCCTAGTTAAAACAGAAATTTTAGTTACCCAACCGGGCAACAAAACAAGTCGATTCATGAAATTTTACTTGCCGAACATCAATTTTTACTTGCCCCAGGCAAGGGGGTAAGTGCTGGTGTTGAGTCCCGACTATTGAACCCATGTCAAACTAGACAGAGAGCATGCACGGAGTGCGTACCTCCGCCAACGCTCGGATCAAGCCAAATACAGCCCAAAGAGATCGCGAATGAACAGACAGCCTACAAGAAAATTATCCAAAAATCACATTTTGGGGGGAAAAAATGGACACCAAAGCAACATATTTCCGTAATAAATAGCCCAAGCTCATCTTGTCTATAGCTTTTATTTCATACTGTCTTTTTATGGCGATTCTGAACATTTTCGGTTTCTGAACAAGCCTCCAGCTGGCAATTACTATGCCAGAGTTCCGGCCGGCGAGGGGGCTTACTGTGGTGCGCATAGCTGCACTGCATGCATGGTGATTGATGTACCATAGCTCGAGTTGGACTGTGCCTGCGCATAACAGTCGAACACACGAACACACTAACAGACAACGGGACCGAAAACATAACCTCCTTGGCGGAGGTAATTATAGGCCAGAATACTCAACAGGGGGTTTAACCACATCATTCTAGTATTCCATCGATAGACTAAATTTAACCCATGGACTAAATTTATAACAGTACAACCTGTCTATACAGACTGCCCAAGGGAGACACAAAAGAGTGGTCTCTCTGAGCAGGTGGTCTTAATAGACAACTTCATTAACATGTAAAATACTTTCCTGAGAAACCAGTAGAGTGGTCATGATACACATGTGGTCACTTAAATCAGGTTTGACTGTATTAAAGGGACTTAGTAACATTGTCCAAATCTTCAAAATCAAATTTGAATTCTAGCGGTTCCCTCATACCTTGCTGTATTCGTATTAACAATAAAATCATGGGACAGGTTTCGGTTTTTCAAATTTCCCTTTCGTTACAAAGATATGTACGATTGAAGTGTTCAGATAATAAATTATCCGTTGGATTTTCGAAACCGTGTACAAAGTGAGTGCAGTGAGTTAGTGAATATCACTTTGCATTTTTGCTCATTACTCGGCCATATAACATCCATTTAACTTGAAATTTTCACACAACACCCAGTGGACATATGAGATAACAACAATATATATTGTATCAACCATTCTTTACTTTTTGCACATGTCAAGAAAGTTACTAGATCCCTTTAATAACCATAATTGTGTGAAATTTCATCCATGGATAAAAATAACCTAGTCGAGGGCAGAGAAAATAAACAGCTGGATCTTGTTAGATCTTATGACATCAGTGTAGATAATGGTTTAGTTATTGATTAATTTGTCAAGTCAAACACACAATTCAATCCAAGCAAAAATAAAGCAAATCCAAGCAAATTTAGCACAGCCCCGCAGGCCCAGGGCCACTAAAATTTAGCTTTGGGCCACCAAAATTCAATGATGCTGGAGTCAGTCCACTGGCCCGAATGGGCAACCAAACATAAAATTATTTGTAATGTTTTCCTTTGTTTGGGGCCACCAGATTCGGGTCTTGGGCAACTAGAATTTGAACAATCTTGTTTTTGCCAACCCGAATGGGCCACATGGCAATTTAAAAGTTAAGTTTAGCATTGTCAAAGATTTGTTTTTAGAGCAAGGGAGCCACTTACCTTAAGATAAATTGTAACATCAGTGTTCTAATGATGTAGTCATTAATCCATTTGTGAAGCTATTTAAAACAAGCGAAGTTAACATGTTCCCTACTACATTTGACAATGCTCATAAATAGAGTCAATACAGCACCCACCAAATTCAAAATACAACAATAACAATACGAATAAAATTGCAAGTAGTTGACATCAGACTAGGCTAGTAACCTTTGACCATACTACAACATCAACCCCCCCCCCCCCCCAATGTATCTATCGACCAAGTTTTGTTACAAACGGATGAAGGGTTACAAAGTGTTGAAGAGGCTAAAAGAGGTTTATCTACTTGCAAGGGAGCCACTCACCTGAAGATCTTGTAACAGCAGTGTCCTGATGGTGTAGTATTGGTGTATCTCCTCCCTGAGGTAAGTGACTTTTAACTGAGTATCTTCACACACCAAATCATCTGTGCTCCCGCTCTCGGGGCCACGAGGGTAATAGTCTGCACATTTTTGCTGTCAGAAACAACCAGAAGAATAAAAGAAATAGTATTAAATATAAAATTTATGGTATTTTCTAGCTTATTGATATTTAAATTGTACCCAAATTAATAGTGTCAAGCTATTTAAAATGACTTTGAACCGAGTATCGTCACACACCAAATCATCTGTGCTCCCGCTCTCAGGACCACGAGGGTAATACTAATAGTCTTCACATTTTTGCTGTCAGAAACAACCAGAGAATAAAAGAAATTGTATTAAGTATCAAATTTATGGTATTTTCTAGTGTATTGAATTCAAATTGTACCAATATTAATAGTGTCAAGCTATTTAAAGTGACTTTGAACCGAGTATCGTCACACACCAAATCATCTGTGCTTCCACTCTTAGCACCATGATGGTAATAGTCTGCACATTTTCGCTGTCAGAAACAACCAGAAGAATAAAAGAAATTGTATTTCATATCAAATACAGTATTTTCTAGCTTATTGATATTTAAATCGTACCCAAATTAATAGTGTCAAGCTATTTAAAGTGACTTTGAACCGAGTATCTTCACACACTAAATCATCTGTGCTTCCACTCTTAGTGCCACGAGGGTAATTAATAGTCAGCACACTTTTGCTGTCAAGCAATAATAATAATAATGAGATTAAAGGGATAGTTGAGTTTTGGTATAGAGGGCACTTCACAAAAAGAAATTTTTGTGAGATAATGAAAAACTGATTGTCAAATTTGAAAGAACATACAATTTTAATGACAGAATAAACTTTATTTGATCAAAATCGGTTCAGAAACGGCTGAAATATCCATAAACATATTTATATTCAAAAGTCTCCCGGCCAGGGGACATTTTGACTTTTTAGAAAAACAATTTTAAATGCTTATAGACTACTTTGAAAAAATCTAAATAGGTTTTTAAAAAGTTGTTGATGATATCTCTATTGAATCATCATTTTAACAAAACATCAAATGCACAATTTTGTATGAAAAATGGCTAAAACCAATGAGTTTTTTAGAGCGCCCTCTTGAGTTGTAACGGCTCTTTTTGAATGAGAACAGGGGTTTTACTTAGTCGTTTGTAATTGTGTATACTTTTTGAGCATGGTGGAGTTATAACTATTAGTTTGTACCGTAATGGTGCAGGTTTTGGTTACTAAAGTTAAGTTTGACCAATACTCAACTATCCCTTTAATAATATACAAATAATAATAACAACAATAACAGTACTAATAACATTGCAAGTAGTTGACCTCAGAAACAAGCTAGAAACAAGCTTCCGGCCACCAAAATTTCATTGATCCTAAATTTCAATGGCCGGTATGGGCAATCAAATATAAAATAATTTGTTATGATTTTCTTTGTTTGGGGCCAACAGATTCAGGTTTCTTGCCACTAGAATTGGAAAATTCTTTTTTTTTCTTCTTGCAACAAGGCTAAAGGGTTAATTTCTAGCATTGTATATATTACGCAAGTTCGTGAAATGACAAGTGCGGACGCAGCCATATTAACTACACCACAAGCATTCTTCTAATAATCTGGCATCAAAAGATGTGCAATACTCTTAAGAATTAAAAACACAAGTAAAAACAAGATTTGTCCAATGTCAGTGACTCAAAACCTGAATCTAATGGTTCCCCAATAAAACATTACAAATTCTGTTATATGTCTTCTTCTTCCGTATTAACGACCACATGAAACCATGTAACATTATAAATTATGTTATATTTCTTCTTCTTCTTCCGTATTAGCGACCACAATCAATTTGCAGATAATTTCGTCACTTTGATTTGGTTGTGATGTGCAGGATGTGGTGAACTAGTCAACCGGGTTAACACCCTACTCCTTTGGAGAAGTAGACTAGTTAATAATAATAATAATAATAGTAGATAATTAGATATTCATATAGCGCAAATTGCAAAAAGCCTCTAAGCGCCTAACAATATATTTACATAAAATTAAAATAAAACAAAATTTAGTTACATGTACGTCATTTTGGCCACAGACAGATGGACAGCGTATGTAGCGCTGCATAAATTGTTACCCGATGTGGATGTGGTCTACTACTTAACTACTTAACCAGGTTAACACCCTACTATTTTCGAGAATTAGACTGTATGGTTATTTTGGCCACAGAGACACAGAGCGTAGATAGTTCTGCAACATTGTTACCTGATGATTCTCAACAAAGTTGTTTAGCATGATGATTGCCCTCGTCTTCTGCTCCCATACCATCAGCCAGAAATGACCCACTGTTCTTTGTAGGGGACCCTGCACAGAAAAATAACAAATAAAAACAATTTATCAATCAATTTCTAAATAAATAAATACATATAAATAAATAACAAGATAAAAAAACAAACAAAATACAAAATAAACAAATAAATGAAGTTGTTTAGCATGATGATTGCCCTCGTCTTCTGCTCCCATACCATCAGCCAGAAATGACCCACTGTTCTTTGCAGGGGACCCTGCGCAGAAAAATAACAAATAAATAAATAGATACATTAATAAACTCATTAAAACATGCATAAATACATAAATAAAGAATTTAATAATAAATAAATAATCAAACGGGAGTTGTTTAGCATGATGAAGGCACTCTTCTTTTGCTCCCATACCATCAGCCAGAAATGAACCAATGTTCTTTGTAGGGGACCCTGCAAGAATAATAAAAACTAAATAAATAATTTATGAATTAAAAACAAAAATCAACAAATAAATTAATTAATTACTTCATAAACAAATACCTAACAAATAAACCTAGTGGAAGGTTGTCCAACTTTAAACGTGATTATCTCCGAATTTCGAAAAGTGTCATATTGCCTTTCTATTCTCTTTCTCAATTGATGATTTGTAAGATGTACTGTAATGCACGTCTACCAAATAAATGGTCATACTAGGGTATGACCATTTACATGCCAAAAACACAATTTCCTTTCCTTGTAGCACAGAGTAAGATAGACAATGCATGTGGTGGTGGGTATCTAATACCTGCCACTGATGCATTATCTATGCATAGCCTGCTACGCACAACATGATAGTTATGTCTGTAACCCACCTGTGTGAGGATGTACTTTCGCCTGGCAAGAGGGACTTCTATGAGACTGGCATTGATGTAACTCACATCCCCCCTCTCTAGTCGGATTCTAGTGTTGTTGTCTGTTGAAAGCAAAGGGAACACGAGTACAATTAAAGGGTTGATATGCAGAAAGCATTTTATAAAGACATTTTTACCAATGAAACACCCATTGTATATTTACCACATAATTGATCTTGTTAAATGTAGAGCTAGGCTCCACACTAACTTTTTTTGTCTACTGGCCCATTCGGGCAAGTGAAATCATGGATTTTTTAATTTTTAAAAATTGACTTGCCCGCTTACTTCTAGATGAGATTTACGACCTAAAGAATTGCAGTATTCTCTCATAGTCATAGTTGATCAATTATTTAGTTGCCTGATTGGGCAACCAAACTAGGCCATTTACCAAATTTGACTTGCCCGACATCAATTTGTCGAGCCCTGTGTAGAGGCAAAATTCAAACCCACTCAATTAACCATCAGAGGGTCACATTACTCATAGAATCGGAACTGTTAATTTGGTCCTTAAAGAAAAAAAAGAATAATCAGGAAAACATTCTCATTTGTTTGTCAGGAATTGTGTGGGAATGGGATGATCGGTACATTTTCAGAGAACCTCAGGAGTCAGGACTGCAAAGTCAGGGAAACTTGGGAGCTCTAAATGCAGCCCTGTACTGTGGGGTGTTTCACTAGCACTTCAATTCAATCAAACTACTGATTTTTAGTGATAAACGTCCCCTCGAATAAAATTGATTTTAGTGTTTAAATAGTGAAACATCCCCCAGGTTTTTAATTGGTTTAAAACTTGGGACCCCATGATTAAAGTCAGAAACCCATCTGATCATGCCACGACAAAGCATCCCCACGTTAATTCACTTACACGGGTGAATGTCACGATATCTGTTGAGTCCTTTATTGGCAGGGTCTTTGGCATCTGTTGTCAGTAAGTCATACGCACTACTCTCCTGCTGAACATCCTGTAAGAGTGTAAATGATGAACAGAAAATAAACATGAAATTTACTTTTTGATAATGATTCAATCATTTATCAAAATCAAACAATTAGAATAAATTTGGATCACTGCAAAGCTTTTTCTATAATCTTCACAGCATCAATCATGCACATCACATGGAGGGTAGGTTGGTTAGTGATCAAATTTTGATAGATGTGACCTAGGACCAACATTTATCACCACCATCAGAGAGACACAGCCTCAGCCCTAAGTACACTTAAAGTGATACCTGTAAAGTGTCAGATATTGCACAAAATTACATTTGAGACATCAATCCTATATCAATATCATTGTAAAATACAATTGAAAGATTTGTGAAAGTTTGAAAGAAAACGAACACTGTTTACCTAGTGAAAAAAACGAATATTGAGTTCATATTTTATCACCGAATACTGATGGTCTGCCATACAGATGTCACAGTAATGAATGATCCGTTTGAGATATTCGCACCCGTCTATTTTTACACACGTAGTACATAATTCATGGAATTTGAACTCGCTCGGCTCAAAGTTCAATCTCCGGAATGTTCTCTCGCGTGCTGCATGCGGACGTTCTCAGCTAAGACAATTGTACTTTTTTTCAATTGCGTTGATTAACGCTTTAGAAATAATGATTTTCAATGATAATTATCTTCATACTAAAGGGACATTTGAAAAAATCAAACCCTATTTTATTCTTCTCTTACCATAAGCTAAACAACACGGTAGAAGAGAAACGAGGAAGCTCCAAGTAATTTTAATGGATTTGGACACTTTACAGGTATGACTTTAATGTACACCTGTTACTATAGGTCCAAAATCACAATCAAGCATTCCTCACTGCTTCTGTTGTGTGTCACTGTGTGGAAATATACGGGGGCTGAGGGCGATTTTGCCCCCTTAATTTTTTTAAATAGCCCCCGAAATCAGTAGGTAAACCTAAAATTATAGCGTATTATGTGAACAATTTCTGGATATCCATCAGATTGGAAAAGTAGCCCCCTAAAATTATAAATTAATTCCTGCATTGATATTTAAGGACAATGAAACCTGGACAAATTGTCGTTTGCACTTTAAGACACTAAACAGCCTAAATATTCTCTGAAATTTTGAGCAGGATCGGTCACGAAATAAGAAAACTATGGCTCTTGGAAATATAGACATTTATTTCTACAAGTGACTCAAATTGGCAGTGCAGTGAACGACTGAATGCACTCTGGCTAAATTGTGGACAACTCCCCCATATTGTTTGTACACAAAATTTCATTTTTGTCAAAATTATAAGTTTACCCTTTGAATTTGAGTTCACCATACGTTTTGCGTAATACATTTATACACAACATATCATGTTTTTAGGGGGGGGGGGAAGTGTGACTATGAAGATAAAACTGAAAAAAGGGAAATTTTAGTACAAAAATTAAGTGTATGGGTGCATTGCCAATTTGAGTCACCCATAGAAATAAATGGACATCTTCAAAGAACCATAGTTTTCTACTTTCCTGCCCAATTATACTCTCACTTTCGGAGATTGTTTCTTATAATTTCTAAAAGTGTAAAAGAGCAACATTTTGCCTGGGTAACTGGTATCATTGTCCTTTTACTTTCAGTTTCATGTGTAATTATTTGTTAGTAATTTATGAAATCATGCTAACCATTAGTTTTTCATTATTTGTGCTACACCTTCTTGTGGATTGTGCATGTATCATTGTATGTTTGCATGTAATAATATGCAAAAATGTATACTGACGTCGCGTTGTACTTGTTACTGTTACTAATATGTACTGTTACTGTTAGCGTGTGTGTGACCGACTGTGTGTACATGTGCTTAAAAAACGTTTTTCGGGGCCTCTTTTAAAGTTTTACTTTAGTTTTACGTTAACTGAACTGTGTCATATCAATGATACTGTTGGATCCATCTCTCCACTCAGTGTCGTGTGTCTGACAGTGACAGTGACAGTTTAGTTCACGTAAATGAGGCCCCAAAACATGTTTTTATCGACTATTCCATCCTTACCCAGAAAATGGTGCGCCACAATTTGTGTTCCTCGAACTCTTCAAACTCATCTTCAAGGTGCTTCATTTTCGCACTCAATATTTCTCCAGTGTCTTCCATCTATTCAGTAAAATAAATTACAGCCAGGATGAATGAATTGTCGTCTTGTCGAGCTTTCCAGACCAGGACCAGGCTGCTCACTTGTTGTTCCAATTTGACTTCGTCTTGAATGATGCTGTACATGAATTACACAATCAAGCAATGAAGATCATTAACCATGTCCATAAAAAAAAAACAGATGAGGCAGAACCACCAAGGATTCCAAACTGGGAAACTGTTGTTGTAACTTCACAACACTTTAACAATTTAGACAAGTGGTACCGAGTCTCTGATCTCAAACTCTAGTCTAAGTCCTTTGCAATAAACAACCCCAACAACACCCATTCATGTTGGTCATCTGTCTGTCAGTCAAACATGGCTCCAACTCCAAACTCTCGAGTCGAAAAGCTGCGAGTAACGTTGGCCCAACAACTGAACAAGTGCCCAACTTCCTTTAGAGACTAAGTTCGGATCTTCGATCAGTTAATGTTAACGTTAATGCCAATGGACATTAGTGTGCGTTTCGTACGGACATCTATCTATAGAATAAGTAGACTATCGTTGAATTGGTAGGCCTGTAAAATAAGAGCTTGAAATCCATACAGTACAGTACATGTAGATCCGTATCCAAATTATACACGGGGTACGGCCGCGCGCGCCGGAGGGGTTGATTCCCGGTTGATTATTTCAGCGAATCTCGTATCTCGCAGTTTTTCTTGGAAGAGCAACAACAGAGAGGCTCCGAGGGGAGCGCGCGAGCGATAAAGTGTGTGTACTAGATGACTCGCCCTAAGTCAACTCGCCCGCGCTCATCCATCGTACGCGTACCCCTGAATAAATAAAGGGACAAGGGATGTATTGCACTATCTTCTTCTTCTTTTTTGGCATTGATAATTTGCGTTGGGTGTGAATATAATACGTACAATATTATACAGGGTGGCCCCCCAAGAAACGGAACGGGGCACTTCCCAGAATATAGTAACAAAATGATTATGTCCATCGGATAGGGTATCTTTTCCAATAAAAAAAACGATACTCAAGAACAGTAATCAGTGTTGGTCGTGTAGTTTTTGTTTTAGGGCGCTCTGAGTGACACCATATCAGGTTCCCATTTTTGTCAATTTGTACCAAGTCAGTGCCTGATAATTCGCACTTACTGCCCGTCATAGCATCGAACAACGAGCAATACGCGTTAGTGTGCATTCAGCTGTGTGCCGAGAGAATGAGCATGGTTGTTCGATGCTATGACGGGCAGTAAGTGCGATTTATCAGGCACTGACTTGGTAAATATTGACAAAAACTACACGACCAAAATTACTGTTCTTGGTATTGTTTTTCATTGGAAAAGACACCCTAACCGATGGACATAATCATTCTGTTACTATATTTTGTGCCCCGTTCCGTTTTATTTGGGCCACCCTGTATAAACAAATTGAAGTGATGATGTTTAAATAGTATACTTTTGTAATTCAAAAATTTATAGTAACAGTGTCTTAGGGCTTTGAAAATGTACATTTTTGATTGATTTTCAAATTATTTTTTAGAGTTGTACTATAATAATAATAATATATGGATAAATAATACTAATTTGAATGTGAATTTGTAATATCTTTGTAGTACTCAATTTACTCGGCTTGTTGAATGTGCATTTTAATCGTAACTGATTTGTATTACTTTTAATGTGTGTCATGTATGAAAATGCCTACTTATCCGAAAATTAGATAGTATGGTACTATATAATATTCGGCCCAAAATACACAATTTAACACCCCATTTTGTAGTTTGTTGGTGTTGGTATATAACTTCCAATTGGATATATATTTATTCATATTTCAGCTCTTTCTGAACCGATTTTGATCAAATAAAGTTTGTTTTATCTTTAAATCACGTACAGGCTCTTTCAAATATTACACTTAGTTGTCCATACCTCACAAATTAATCATTGTTTGAAGTGCCCTCTGAACCCAAACTGAACTATCCCTTTAAATTAAAAGGTAGTTCAGTTTTGGTATAGAGGGCGCTGCACAAAATTTTTTTTTTTGTAAGATAATGTAAAACTGAGTCAAATTTGAAAGAGCATACAATTTAAATGGCATAATAAACTTTATTTGATCAAAATCGGCTCAGAAACGGCTGCAATATCAATAAATATATCCGATCGGAACAAATCTGGGGCCCAGATCAATGATTTTTTCTTTTTTGTTAAATGCTTACACTTTCTCAAAAATTGTCAAAAGAGGTTTTGAAATAGTTGTTGATGATCTTTTTTTTAAATCATTATTTCAACAAAACATCACATGCATACTTTTGTATGAAAAATGGTTGAAACCAATGTTTCCCCTTTTGTGTTTTAATGGCTCTTTTTGAATGATAACAGGCTTTTTACTTAGTTGTTTGTAATTTTGTATACCTTTCGAGCATGGTGGAGTTATAACTATTAGTTTGTAATGTTATTGTGCAGGTTTTGGTTACTAAAGTTCAGCCTTACCAAAACTGTACTACATCGACTTCATTTGGTATAAGCATTCTATGTGTTGGAAATGCTTATTGAAGCTCATTTAATTATAAAAATATGCACCTGTTACCGTATGCAAATGTGCAAATTTGAGGTGTTCTGTATGATTGTATAATTAAATATTATTCGTTATCTGTATGTAATTTGAAGTTCATTTTTGTTTATGCACCCTGTCAAAGGCAAAGTATTAAAACGTATCTGTTATATTTTCAACGGACCTGGAATTACATCGTACTCCCTGGTTTATGAATTATAATGACATTATTTGAAGCCACTGGTTATAGTCACCGATAGAGGTAGAGATAATACTGATAGTAAATTTTTTCGGGATAGTTGTAGAAGTTGAAGTAGAGATACATTTAGTAGTACATAATAGTGGTATAAGAGATGATGTAAGTGCATGGAAGAGATAGATCGATGTATAGATATAGCATTAGTCGTATAGGTAGTACATAAGTGGCATAACATATACATTAGGTAGTGGAAAATGGGAAAATGTATTGGTAGAAGTTGTGGTAGAGATCCCGGGGGGGGGGGGGGGGGGGGGGGGGGTACTCACGTATATTGGGGGATGTGCCGCTGGGAAGGGTGACTTTTTCAAGAAAGATCCTTAGACATGGGTCCCCTTTTCACAAACAAAATCCTTAGACATGGGTCCCTTTTTTTAATTTCCTCTCTTTTATCCGGGATTTTGGGATTTGCCGATCCGAAATTGCAAACATTTTCAAGCTCGCTACGCTCGCTAAAAGAAACCACAAAATGTGCGGGAAATACACAGCGAACATGCGACGCCGGCAAAAAAATATCCTTAGACATGGGTACCTATTTACAGCAAAAGGTGACCCTTAGATGTGGGTATGGGTTCGGAGGTCTCAGCCGCACACCCCCGTCCGACTGTAATCTGAGTACCCCCTCCCCCCCACCCCCCCCCCCCCCCCCGGGGTAGAGATAGTGGTTAAGGTTGAGGTAGAGATGAAAGTAGTGGTAGCTGAAGTGATAGGGATAGAGGTGGAAGAAGTACTGGACGTGGAAGGTTGTGGTATAGGGCTATAGAGATACAGCACACGATTAATGATAATGGGAAAGAGGTAGGTAGTTTGTGGTTGTGATAGAGGTAGTGGTTGTGGTAGAATGTAGTGAAAGATATAGTGAAGCTTGTTAGTGGTATATAGGTAGAGATAGGGGTAGCGGTAGTGATAGCTAGAGGTAGATCTGTTGTGCTACAAGTAGTAACGGAAGTGGTAGTAGCAGTATAGTAGTTGTAGTAGTAGCAGTGGCCAGTTGTGGTGGTGGTAATGGTGGTGGTGGTGGTGGTGCATGTATGTGGTGATGGTGGTTGTTGTGGAAGAAGTAGATAATGAGATAATGAGATAATGAGATAATGAGATAATGAGATCGCGTTAGTGGAAGAGGCAGCGGTAGATATAGACGTGGTAGAGGAAGAGGTAGCACGTGGTAGAGAGGGGGGTATAGCGGTAGAGAGAGAGGTATACATGGTGATATTGGTAGAGGTAATGGTAGATCAGATGTAGAGGTAGCTAGTGGAAGAGGTAGTGGTAGAGATAGAGGTAGTGGTACTGGTAGCGGTATTATATGGAAAGGGTAGGAAGAGCAACAATACAGAGGGTCGATCGGGGGGGGGGGGGGGGGGGAGGGGCGTGAGCTAGTCGAGCGTGTACTAGACGACTCGCCCTAAGTCAACTCGCCCACGACATTTTTTTTTTATTGACGAAATATAATAAACTTATGGTGAAAACAACGATAACAATAATACTCATCACCTTGATCATCATCATCATCATCATCAATCATCATTATCATCATCAACATCATCCTCATCATCATCATCAGTGGCGTATAGCATGCATTGTCCAACTGATTTGGGGGTGGGGGGGGGGGTGCACACCTTATGTATTTCTTTGTTTTTTCCATAAATGTTCTCCTTATATTTTGTATTGTTGCTTTCCTTCAAATTATTGGGGGGGGGGGGGGTGGCGGGGGCACAGCCCCCTCCCCATCATCATCTTTTTTAAGGTCACCATATGGCGCACTATTAATGGTAATGCAATACAAATCATAAAGTGGCTGTAACACTTGCTATTGATAAATGGTGTGTCAAATATAGTTTGTATATCCTTTTAGGATAATTTATAATTTAAATATTCTAATAACTCTAATAATAGGCCTACATGTGATTTGGGGTATTTGGGTGTATGCCCATCTTTTAGATAATAAGATGATAGCGTTTTTTGTAGAGATAATGGTAGTTGCAGAGGTAAAATGGTATTAAAATATGTTGTGGTAGTGGTAGAAGTTTGGTTGTATAAGAGGAAGAGATGATGGGAGTGGTAATGGGAGGTAGTGGTATAGTGATAGTGGTAGAGGTAGATATAGTGGTGGTGGTAGGTGTGGGGATAGTGGTAGTGGAAGTGGTATATAGGTTGTGGAAAACATAGTGGTAGTGTTAGAGGTATAGTGGAATATGTAAAGTTCATGGTAGTAGTAGAGTAAATCGTAGAGGTAGTGGTACTGGTAGTATTAGTGGAAGTGGTAGTGAAAGTGGTAAAGGTAGAGATAGTGGTAGTGGTAAAAGAAGTGGGAGTGGTAATGATAATGATAAAAGTAGATGTTGTGGTAGTGGTAGTGGAATATCTAGCTGTAGAGCTAGATAGTATGGTATAGCTGGTAGATGTGGTAGTAAAGGTAGTGGTACAGAAATAGGTTGAGGTAGAGATAGTGATATTGGTAAAAGTAGTGGTAGATGTAGAGAAAGTGGAAGTGGTAATGGTAGAGGTCGTGGTAGTGGCGGATGTAGAGATAGTGGAAGTGGTAGAGGTAGAGGTCGTGGTAGTGGCGGATGTAGAGTTAGAAGTAGAGGAAAATGTGGTAGTGGTAAAAAAAATAGGTCGAGAGAGCGGTAATGTTTGAGGTAGTGGTAAGAGGCAAAGGTAGATAGCGGTAGTGTTACGGGTAGTGGAAGTAGTTGAGGCAGTGTAAGTGGTAGTGGTATACAGATAGTGGTAGCAGTAGAGGTAGTGTTTTTGATTGCAATAGTGGTAGAGGTAGATGTAGAGATAGTGGTAGAGGAAATGGAAGTGGTAGCGGTAGAGGTAGTGGTAGTGGTAGTGGAGGTGATAGTGGTAGTGGTATTGATTGTGGTGGTGGTGGTGTGTGGTAGTGGTGGTGGTGGTGGTGGTGGTGGTGGTGGTAGTGGTAGTGGTAGTGGTAGTAGTAGTAGTAGTAGCAGCAGTAGCAGGAGCAGCAGTACATTTCTACTATTACTGTATAATTGTCTTTAAAATCACACACACATTTTGTCCCATCACACGTCCGCCACAAATTGTTACAAACGTTTGAATGCTAATACATTTGTTATTCAGGAAAGTTTATTATATATAAAACAAATATAAGTTTATTCAATATGTACATTGTACTTTCTATTCACAAGTAATATACACACATAAGAGGCAAAGTCTTTGCAAACAAATATACTTCACAATCGTCATGTAAACCAACTCCTTCATTTGTGGAAACACAGTGGTATAATGGATTTGGGCTTGGGTCTTTCAGTGCGAAGGTAGTGGACCATATTCCCAACTGCAGCTGCATGTGTCTCTTTGCAAGGTACATTATATTCAGAGTAGTGAAATCTACATTTTGTAATGTATAGATTGTAAAATTATAATTCATTATGCATAATTATTATAGATATAACAAAATAGTGTTTGTATCTTGAGCAGCACTGCAGATTATACAAATAATGAAAAAAAACCCCAAATTTAAACAATAATGTCATGCAACACAGCCTTTTTGCTTGCAAGTACAAAAGTTTTTGATGCATACATATTTTGGTGACTAGCATAGAAGTCCACGTTCATGAAAAATGTATTATATATGTGATAATTAGCTCATAAAATGAATATGGCATCAAGCCAATAGCAAATAAACCTTGCGATATAAAAGTGCTTCCCTACCACACAATACTCACTAACATAATACAGGCCTCCACACTAACTTTTTTCTGTACTGGCCCATTTGGGCAAGTAAAATCATACTTGAAGTTTTACTTGCCCCAATATATAATTTACTTGCCCTCATACTTCTAGATGAGATTTGCACGCATGAAATTACATTTTTCTCTCATAGTTGAACAATTATTTAGTTGCCCAAGTGGGCGAGCAAACCAGACATTTTATGACATTTTACTTGCTCGACCCCAATTTTTACTTGCCCCGGGCAAGAGGGCAAGTGTTAGTGTCAAGCCCTGCATAATAATAATGATGCAAATGTTGAACCCAACAACATAATAAGGTTTCAAGGTCCCGTGATATTATCCATACTGCAGTACGATAATAGACATATAACTAGGAAAATGAAAGTGCGTTGCACTATAACAATGGATTCATTAAATCAAATATTGATTTGTTGATAACTTGGCCATAAAATGATTATAAAATCAAACAACAAAGTAACCTTGGAAAAAATAGCGTAGGACGATTTCACAGTAACAGTACACACAACATGCCTGGAAAGTCAAACAAGCAATTTTGCTACCATGAACTTAATTTAAAATAGAAAAAAATTATGCAAAAATCAACATCTGTGTTATTTGGGGAAATATTATGTTTCATATGAGATGACTATTATCCAAGCTGCATCTGAACATGTCTATTATAAAAGCCTTTAAACTTTTCAGACCCGCTATATTTCTTGTTTGTACTTGATGTTCACGAAACAAATATTACATTTATTTTGGTTAAGCACTATCAAAGTGATTCAATGAGAATTGTGAAGTAACAGGGTAAATTGTGTTTTAACTTGGTGAAAGAATAATAATCAATAAAATTAATCAATGATACATAGATTCAGAATAGTAAGTAAAAGACTGAGAGAGTGTGGCTTCAAAGCGCTTGGTTTCACTTGCACCATTTGAATCATGTGCAATGATCGACTTAAATATTTTACCAATTTGTTGTGGGTAATATATCCGCGTAGTTTATGAAAAATGCCTTGCACCTGAAGATGCCTCCAAAAGAAGGACATTATTTGTAATACTAGTAATAATGAACTCTAGAAGCATGACTCCTGACCCAAATCGAATAAATCTTTTTGAGAGTGAGTGGGTAAATAAAGAGCGATAATATAGACTAGAACCTAGTCTATGATCTGTCCACTGAGTAATTTGTGAAATGTTTGCGTAAAATGGATATTATATGGCCAAGTAATGGGCAAAAATGCAAAGTGATATTTGCTAATTCATTGCACTGACTTTGTACAGAGTTATAACTTTCCAGTGGAGAGTCAAAATCCAAACACTTCAATCGTAAATATCTTTTCAACGAAAGGGGAAAAAAAAAAACGAAACCGGTTCCGTGCTTCTAGTTATTAGTAATACAAATACAACAAGGTATGAATAAACCACTAGAGTTCTAAGTAAGTTTTGTGGAGTGTTTAGATCCCATCTCTTTTACACCCCTCTGGAACGGTTGCTTTCATGTTAAAATATTTTGCATGAATCCTTAATAATTATCCACAGCAACTGTATGGCATCATTTATCTGTTTCAAACCTGCAAAGGCACCAGCACCTCCCAATAGTTATGGACTACACATTGGGCTTGTGACATGTGTTTTAAAGTTAACATGTTTGTCTGTGTAGCAGAGAACAAGGAGAGAGTTCCAGAGGGGTCGAGCAACTGAAGAGAAGGCACAATCACCACGATATATCCAGAGTCGCCTAAATGGAAGCTGGAGAAGAAGTCCTACAGAGTGTAGACCAGGATGAAGGTTAGGCTCTTCTGCCAGAGAGGCAATATATCTTGGGGCCTGATTGTGGACAGCAGTTCGAAGGTCACCAGCAACAGGTCAAATTTAATAGATCACACGTGAAAGGTCACATGCAACAGGTCACAAAGAGTGGCAGCAGTTCAGAGGTCACCAGCAACAGGTCACATATGAAAGGTCACCAGCAATAGCTTGTAGCAGTTCAAAGATCACCATCAACAGATCAAAGGTCACATACACACGGCTAAGGCATCTCTCAGCTACCAGCAGCTTTGCCTACTGCTTTGGGCACCTTCCTTCCAGACCTGTCCTCAAACTCCTTGGCCTTGTAGTAGCGGGGAGCCACAGGTCACAAATAGTTTGCAGCAGTTCAAAGGTCACCAGCCGCAGGTCACATTTCCTTGGCTAAGGTATCTCTCAGCTACCTGCCGCTTGCCTACTGCCTTGGGCATCTTCCTACCAGACCCATCCTCCTGCTCTTTAGCCTTGTAGTAGAGGATTGCCAGCACAATGTCACAAGTAGCTTGTAGCAGTTCAAAGGTCACCAGCTACTGGTCACAGCTGCTAGGCTGGAATATCTCTCAGCTACCTGCTGCTTTGCCTACTGCCTTGGGCACCTTCCTGCCAGATCCGTCCTCCAGTTCCTTAACCTTGTAGTAGTGGGGAGCCACAGGTCACAAATAGTATGCCACAGTTCAAAGGTCACCAGCCACATGTGCTTGGGCTAAGGTATCTCTCAGCTACCTGCCGCTTTGCCTACTGCCTTGGACATCTTTCTACCAGACCAGTCCACCAGCTCCTTGGCCTTGTAGTAGTGGGGAGCCACAGGTCACAAATAGTTGATAGCAGTTCAAAGTTCACTAACAACAGGCTACAAATAGCCAGTAGCAGTTCGATGGTCACCAGCCACAGGTCACAGGTCACATGTGCTTGGGCTGAGGTATCTCTCAGCTACCTGCTGCTTTGCCTACTGCTTTGGGCATCTTCCTGCCAGACCCGTCTTCGAGCTCCTTGGCCTTGTAGTAGTGGGGAGCCACCTCCAGCAGCCATCCATTCTCTATCTCGATCACCTGTCAAAATAAACAAACAAACAAAAACACAACTGTAAGAGGTGGTATCACAAATTCAGTACTTCTATCTCTATCACATACATGTCAAATGAAACAAACAAATACAACCAACAAAAACAGTGAGAGGTGGTATCACAGAGTCAGTACTTCAACAAACATTATGACAATGTATACACTTCTGGCAACTGTCAAAACATACAGTACAAGGAGTTATCCAATGCTCTAAATCAATTTTTTCCTTGCAGGCCCTGCTTTTTTTTAATGAGAAAAACAATGAAAAACATAAGTGTAAACATTTTTTTCTGACCTGTCTCATGAACTCCTTGGTGGTGAAGACGAGCTCGTGGTAGATGAGCCACCTAGGCTGCTCCTCAAACAGACTGCTGTTAGGGTGCACCATGACCGTCTGATGGTGCTTGACCGTCTTGTACTGACCCCCCTTGCTGAACCGAGCCGTGTGGTAGAAGAACCCAGCCGTCACTGCCTGCAAACACAAACACAAAAGAGACTCTGCAAAATGACCATTCATTCTTGACCCTAATCAGGCCAGGTAACTTTGCTATTCTATAGCTGAAAATGGGTCGAGAAAGGGGGAGTATGTGCACCCCATCTTGTACTGACCCCTTTGCTGAATCGAGTGTTATGGAACACTTTTTTTTTTATTGTAGTCAAAGTCAATGGACAGTAGGTGATATAATCTGACATAAATGTTCACCTTATTTTACTAGGTAACTATGGTGTTGCTTTTCTGTGAAATTATAACACAAAATTCTGAAGAATCTTACAATGATATTGGTATATGATTGAAGTCTCAATGATCGATTTCGGGAAAACCTTACAGAGTAAATGGATCCCTTTACCTTCCTGATGGCCACATTGTCCATGCCAGAGCTGGTGATCTCCATCTCCACCCTCTCCATCAGGTTCTGTAGCTGGTCCCTCACATCCCGGGCTCTGCGCATGGAACGGTGCTGGATGAAGTTCTCAAAGCACCACTGGGTTGAGAAATCAGTCTCCACCCACTGCACAACAACAACAACATTTGATAAAATTAATGATACATCTAATTTACGCCACTGATCTCAAATTTGTGTTGAGCCATGTAGCTGGTTCTTCACATCGCGGACTCTGCGCAAGGAACGGTGCTGAATGAAGCTCTTAAAGTACTCCTGGGTCTAGACTCTAGAACCCTGTCTCCACCCACTGCAAACATCAACAATAACATAGTTATAATATAATAATATATGACCACAAATGACCATGAAACTTCATCATTACCATCGTCGTCAACATCATCATTGTCATCATTATCCTCCTATTTATCACCATCATCTGACATTATCATCATAGGACTGTATAATTTTTTTTGGGTAGTCTTAAAAAGGACTGTTGGTTTTCTTTCTTGAGCTTGTTGTAATGAAAGAAATACAGCGCAGGTATGAGTTTATTTTAGGGAGAGGTGGAGTTGTAGGAGGTGTTAAACATTTTTAACAGGTTACCTGTCCATCATCATCATTTTCCTCCTCCTCTTCCTCCTCATCATTATCATCATCATCTCCTCTATCATCATCATCATCATCATCATCATCATCATCGTCATCATCGTCATCATCGTCATCATCGTCATCATCGTCATCATCGTCATCATCGTCATCATCGTCATCATCGTCATCATCGTCATCATCGTCATCATCATCATCATCATCATCATCATCATCATCATCATCATCATCATCATCATCATCATCATCATCATCATCATCATCATCATCATCATCATCATCATCATCATCATCATCATCATCCCCTCCTCCTCCTCATTATCATCAGCAGTAGCAGAATTATCATCCTCATCATTAGATTACACTGTACCTGGTTATACACATTGAGCAGTGTGAGATGGTCACCCCCGGGGCAGAAGAAGTTGACCCTGGCGTTGTCTGCGTGGACTATCTTGTCTTTGGGACGATAGAAGACAGAATTGTTCACCGACAACATGGCTGTGATGGATAGGATCTCCTCTGAACATTTGTACCTGGAACAGATTTTAAAAGTTTGTAAGATAATAATAGTAATGCTAATAATAATAAAAATACTAGTACTAATAATAACGATATAAATGTTTATAGCACATACTAATAAAAGGAGCAGTGAGATCTTATGTGGCAATCCCTTATTATGATAAACCAATGCTCGAAACTGGCTCAGGCCCAGTGGCCTGAGGCCCCTAAAATTTAGAATTGGGCCACCAATTTTATAATGATGGGCATCAAAATATAACAATTGTTAACGTTTTCCATAATTTCTGGCCACTCAAGTTAGGAAATATTGATTTGTACTTGCCTGATTAGGCCACAAGGAAAACAAGTTAATTTCAAGCATTCAAAAATAGGGACGGTTAATATAACAGAATAGACCGCTTCTGTAATGTATGCAAATAATATGTGTATGACGTCAGACTCCCCGTTGGCAAGCTTAACAATAGTAACTAGGTCCGGCAAGCTCCGGCAAACTTAGCTTGCCGGACCTAGTTACTATTGTTAAGCTTGCCAACGGGGAGTCTTACGTCATACACATATTATTTGCATACATTACAGAAGCGGTCTATTGGATGCACTGTCCATGGGAAAATGTAGAAGTGGCAATCCCTTATTTGGATAAACCAGAATGGAAAGAAGCGTAGAAGGAAGAAAGAAGCGTACTTCTCTGAGGCAAGAATCATCTTTGCCAGCATGGGGTCAACAGGGAACTCGGCCATCCTGCGCCCCATCTTAGTCAGCTCTCCCTTGTGGTTCAGTGCCCCCAGTGCATACAGCTGCTCCAGGGCTAGGACTAGGGTCTCATGTGGAGGCGGGTCCATGAAGTCAAAGTGGATCAAGTCGTTGATGCCCAAGCTCTTCAGTAGGAGCACTACGTTGCCAAGATTGGTTCTCTGGATCTGCAAATGAAGTAAAATTTAGAATTCAAGAAGAGACATCAGTTAACTAGAATGTGGTGCCTTGCTGCTATGCGCGAGGAGCCTTTGAAAATGCTGTGATTATTACCCCCAATTCTTTCAAATTTAAACAAAGAAAGGAAACTGCCTAGATGTAAATTGAATCAATGAAAAAGAGCAATGAAAAATGGGGTACCCCTGAAATAGAACCAAAGCCCTCTTGATTACTAAACCAGTGTTATAACCATCGATAACTGAGTTGACACTTTATAGTACCATTTTATTTTGATAAAATTAATGATTCAAAACATGGCTCAATCAGCAATATTGTACAACATCCAACGAATTGACAATTAGCTCCCTTCATATTCAGTATACTAACAAAATGTTTACCTCAGGTATCGTGTTGTCTTCCAGTTCATTCTTGAAGGCCCACGCTGTGTAGAGACGGAAGCACTTGCCCGCTGCCACACGCCCCGCCCTACCTGCTCTCTGATTGGCCGATGCCTGCAGAAAAACATGAATAAACATCATAGGTGTTGAGTTGTAAAGGGGCATGTCCGAATTGTATTGACTTATTCCTTGATGGAAAGGAAATTTATGCTAAACATTTGCTCATGTTAAATATTCATGGCTTGCCCTTAGCAGTGCCCCGTGTGCCAACAGCTACCAGAAATTTCACTTGGCCACTAGAAATGCTTGTATTGGCCACCAACGAATTGGGATCTACAACATGGGAGTCTATCTCATTTGTCATTTTGGCCACTTGAAAGAAAAGCTTGAAGTGGAGACCAAATACACAACATTATTATCACATTGAAATATATTCACATGTTTCCACCAGTTGTAAAGCCTTCCGTGATTTGCTAAGCCCTAGCTGCCCCTTAAAATTTGTGATTTGATGTCCGGACTACTTTACTAGAGAGCCCTAACATTGTAACTGCTTTGCAGCTTCTTAGATTTTTAACCATTTATAGCTTGAAATTAATAGTGCAGTATAATTATATTTATAATATCTCTTGAAAGATTAAGAGCTTGAAAAGCAAACTAAGATAAATGTTTGCACCTACCTTTGAGATGGGAGTAACGACCAGGGACTCCATGCCCGTCCTCGCGTTGTAACTCTTCTGCTTACAGAAACCGGGATCAATCACGTAGATGATGCCGTCGATGGTGAGCGATGTCTCCGCTATGTTGGTTGCGAGCACCACCTTGCGGGCGCCGGGAGGGGTGGGGTCGAAGATGCGGGCCTGGAGGTCGGAGGGTAGCGTCGAGTAGATGGGCAACACTAGTAGTTCCTTGACCTTGCTGCCTAGCTTCCTTACTCGATCCTGCAAGGGAAAGAACAAGCAAGCAGAATAAGGTTCCTGCTGATTTGTAACTATAATTTATTCCTTTTTATAAATGGTTCTTTGATTGGTAGCTCATCTGTTCATTTAATCTTTTGTTGTTTTTTGAGAATTGTTGTGAGGACACTATGTGTCATTTTGGTGAAAACTGATCATTAATTCTACAGGAATTATGCACTCCTCAGAAACAGTAAGCGAAAATTCCAGCGTTTCATTTCCCTTCAATGTGTCATTCGATGTTATGTGCCATAGATGTAGTTCGGAACAGTTTGTCTACTCGGTCTACAGCCATTCCTCCAACATGTTATTGGCATAATATCTAATACAACAATTTTGTGTACAAAGTTAGTGCAATGAGTTAGTGAACATCTCTTAGTATTTTTGCTCATTACTCGGTCGTATGACATTAATTTACCATGGAACTTTCACACAGCACTCGGTGGACATATCAGATAACAGAAATACATATCTGATAAACCCGATGTCAGTTTTTGCACATATCAATAAAGTTACTAGATCCCTTTAAGATTACTTTTAAGACACTGGTAGTTTAAATACACTCAAACATATCATGCTTCAGAAGAGGCAAGCCAAATGGCGCATGGCCTCCCCTCTCACCTGTAACAACTCCATACACGTCTCGATCTCTTCTTGTCCTGTGAGGAACACTAAGCAGTCTCCATCCGGCTGTGTCAGGTGGATTTGGAGCACAGAAACCACACAGGCATCAAGGAAGTCAGCCTCGGGAGCCTGCAAATAGGGGGAAAACACATAAATCATAATCAAATCATAATAGTCAGGCTCTATTTCAATCTTCATCTCCATAAAGGTCTCAATCTCCTCTTGTCCCGTAAGAAACACCAAGCTGTTGCCATCGAGCTGCGTCAGGTGGATTTGGAGCACAGACACTACACAGGAAGTCAGCCTCTGGAGCTTTATACAAAAAAGGGGAAAAAATATTCATTATAATAATATAATGATAATATTTCAAGCTCTCCTACAATCTATGTGTATATCTTCATACAGGTTTCAATCTCCTATTGTCCAGTGAGAATAACCAAGACATCTTCATCTGGATTTAGAGCAAAAATCATTCATGGCTGCCATTTTAACCTGATCCTTTATACATCATATGATGATCTTGTTAGCCACTATATATATAAAGTGTATTATTAATAATACAGAGTAGCCCAAGAATGGACAAGAATGTATGGGATGGAGCTTACATGTACTAGCTAAATTAGTAGAGCACCAGTCTAGCAATCTGGAGGGCTCAGGTACGATTCCTGGAGAAGCCCAATATTCTTTGCTTCTTTTCATTTATTATTATTATTATTAACATTATTATTGACATTCAGTATGGGGCCTACATTTTTTGACCCTAGGCAAATCTTTTTTAAAGGCTCGAGTTTGCCTTTGAAGAAAATTTGGTTAGGATATAAAATTTAGGCCCCACAATGACTCATTTTGATTACACAGGCGATATTATAGTAGAAAAGCAGTTTTTTTAGCAGTATTTTGCAGCATTATCATTAATTTTGGATTTCAGAGAGCAAGTACTTGTACTTGTTCTAATCCTTATACATAATTGTAAATTTGGTGAAGAAGAAAATAATTGATTTTGTCCATTTTGTAAGGTCTTACCTTAGTATAGAGGATATCCACAGGATAGCGTCGACCGGGTATCCTAAAGATTGGGGCATCATCAAAGAACTGAAATAGAAATGGAAATGCAATGTACATCATCTCAATGTCAAGAATGTGTGTGGTTTTACATTCATTTTCAGACAACTGTGTTAACAGGAAAAAAATCAGCATTCCGGAGTGTTGGGTATGAATCCTGGGGAAGCCCCATTTTCTTTGCTCATTTTGTATTTATATTATTTATTTCTGGTTAGTTTTCCTACGTTTGAAAAAAAAAAAAAAATGTCTTGTATCCAGTTCAATGCCTCCAGCCAAAATGCAGTGGATGCATAACAATGATTGAAAGACAAATAGCCTCATTATTACCATTAATATAGATAAATTCATATATCAGGGCTTGACTTAAAGGGTACCACCACCCAAAAATAATATTCTTATCAATGAAAGGTAACATCTTTAGTAGCCCATTCCATCAACAAGTTTAGAAAAATATGTTTCCAGAAAAGAAAAAAATATAGTTCGAAAACGCATCACCACTAACACATGCGCTCATGGGTCTGCAAGTACGAAGACTACCTTTGTCCAGAGCGAACAAATCATCCAGGATTCTATTGTCTCCAAACGTACGCGTGAATAGGATTGGCGCACTTGCAAATGTTTGGCACGTACGGAATCATGAAATAATAATGGTTCCGTAAGTGGTGGTAATTAATTGCATTGTTTATGAATTACACAACCCTTTGCAAAATGTTGGGTTTCCAATTGATATCACAAAACGGTTCCAAAACATATAGTTATGTGTTGTTCTTTGCCTGGTGGTCCCCTTTAAGTGGTGGCCCTGGTGCCAATGGCCACCAGAAATCATCAAGATAGGTGGTCTGACTGCGCGCTACAAAAAATACAAATATGATGGTCATGATAATAATGTTGATATTAATTGATGCTACATTTTGGCCACCAGTTATTAAAGTGTTCAATTGTTGAAACTACCATGGCAACAGCTGTAATGAATGCTCCATGATGTTTGGCTGTTGACATGGTCGTTACAATAATTGGGCACTTACAATTGGAAAATGTTATGAAACAGGGACCAGAAACTTATTCAGACGGTCTTTCTAAGAGACGCATGTGAAAATTGTGATTATTTACCGCAGCAAACTTCTCTGTGTCCAAAGTAGCGCTTGAGATGAGGAGTTTGAGGTCAGGTCTAAATCTAGAGATATCCTTGACTAATCCAAACAAGATGTCTGTGTGGAGAGTCCGCTCATGAGCCTCATCTACTATCAGCACTCTACACAGAAAAGGAAGAAAAGAAGCACACATCATTCACAGATCCGTGACTGCTCAAATGAAAGCCTGCTTGCTTAAATTGAATTGAATTATGTGTCTAAATGCCCTGATACAAGCTATGTAGCTCACAACCATGTTCAAATTATTGTAGCGAGCCACATCAGGTTCACTGAGGAACTCATGAATGCAGTAGCATACCATCAGTAATGTACATTGTATGCTGCTTTCTAGGGAGTAAGGAATAATGGCCTTTGTATACAGGTGGTCTCTAGAGCAGGTTTGATTGTATGACAACAAACAAATGTTAAAGGTTCTTACTTGTAGCTGGCCAGATCAGGTTCACTGAGAAACTCATCAATGCAGTAGCATGCCATCAGTAATGTACATTGTATGCTGCTTTCTAGGGAGTAAGGGATAATGACCTTTGTATAAAGGTGGTCTCTAGAGCAGGTTTGATTGCATGGCAAAAAAATTTGTTGAAGGTTCTTACTTGTAGCTGGCCAGATCAGGTTCACTGAGGAGCTCCCACAGTAGCATACCATACCATCAGTCATGTACTTGATGATATTTCATTTACACTGTACATGCATATCTTACTGCATTCAAGGGAGTCAGGAATAATGACCTTTGTATACAGGTGGTCTCTAAAGCGGGTTTGACTGTACAAAGAAAAAACATTGAAGGTCCTTACTTGTAGCTGGCCAGATCAGGTTCACTGAGGAACTCGCGCAGTAGCATGCCGTCAGTCATGTACTTGATCACCGTTCTGTCTGACGTGCAGTCCTCAAAACGGATGCTGTATCCAACCTGTCCATGGGAGAAACATTGCAAAGCCTTATCAATATCTTAGTAAATAAATGTATGTATTGATAATTTTATACATGAAATTATTCCCTCTTTAGTGCATTTGATTAACTTCTTCAGCACTGTGATCACGTCATCACTGTCATCACGTACATGGACGAGTGTTAAGACACTCGTCCATGTACGTGATGACTATTCTGTCTGACGTGCAGTCTTCAAAGCGGATGCTGTAGCCGACCTGTTCATGAGAGAGACAATGCAAATCATGATACAGGTGCATCAATAAACACATTTATCCTTCAACCTAACATGTATTTGACCAAAAAAAAATATATATTTAGCAATGGTCCCCAAAATACTTAACTAAAACACTTTAAAACTGTATAGCATAGCAATCCATGAATCAATTTCAGCAATAATAAAACATTTGATTATTTTATGTTCTTGATATAACACCTTATATTTTATTTTATTTGGTGATGGGAGATTGGGGGGAGGGGGGGGGGGCAAGCCCCCTTAGCTACCCCATTGGCATTAGTCTGTTGTAAACTAACCTCATTGCCTAGCTTGACCCCCATCTCCTCGGCAACCCTGGCAGCAACGCTCATGGCAGCTACTCTCCTTGGCTGGGTGCAACCAATCTTCATTCCTTTCTTGGTGAAGCCCTGTCAAAAATAACAAAAAGGTAATCATCACAGCGTCATTACTGTATCAAAACTTCACCAACGCTCATGGCAGCTACTCTCCTACGTTGAGTGCAGCCAATCTACATCCCTTTTCTGGTGAAATCAACATCATCATAACTTCAAGTCTATCAGTCAATGTACTTTTGTAATAGTCGAGTGAAGATGTTACACAGTTGGTTTACGTTAGCACCATTTGGACTGGATGGGAGATAGACATTTCTAAAAAAGGACTGTACATTCTTTCTAGGGTGGACCAAGAAAGGACTGTGGTAGTCATGGAAAGGACCACCTCCTCAATGATTTTTTTTTCTGTGTCTAACAAAAAGTCTGGTTGTCTACTTGTATACAAAATCTTAACAATGTCCATCAATCAAGGTTCTGTCTAGCAAACTGAAGAATTTCCACTGATCTGAATCAACTAGTCATGATGCCTCACAGCTTTTAACATGAGAAAGAGCAAAGTCTTGATTTCCATGTAAGAGGAGTATTTTATTAAAACTCTGAATAAACTCTGAACACATTAAGGCATTACGAGTGGACCAAAACTCACAGACTCATGCAGGTACTGGGTGATCTGAGTGGTTTTGCCGGAGCCCGTCTCTCCCTCGATGATGAGAACCTGGTGATCCCTGATGGCTGCTATCAGGTCATCTCTGAAGGGATAGATGGGCAGACTCTTCCTCACTTCAGCTATGGACTCCTTCTTCTTCTCTGATGCGGACACCTTAATAGGGGCTTCACCCTCCTCATCCTCCTATGTTAAACAAAAGATCCCATATTGTGAGTCATTAACTTGTCCTGGCCTTACATTAATATAAAAGATTAATAACAGTCTTGGATCTTGCCCCCCCTAAACAAAAACATAAAAAAACAAAACAAAACAAAACAACAAAAAACACAAAAAAAAAAAAAAAAAAAAAGTGCTTCATCTTCATCATCATCAGATTCTTTGGAACAGATAAATGGGCAGTCTATGGACGCCTTCATCTTGTCTGATGCATACACCCGAGGTGCCTCATCCTCCTCATCCTCTTAAAGGGATCTAGTAACTTTGTTGACATGTGCAAAAAGTGATGAATGGTTGATGCAATGTATATTATTGTTATCTCATATGTCCACAGGGTATTGTGTGAAAATTTCAAGTCAAATGGACATTGCATGGCCAAGTAATGAGCGAAAATGCAAAGTGATATTCAATAACTCACTGCACTCACTTTGTACACAGAAGAAAAACTCGCCCGGAGTTTTTCTTATCTGAATACTTCGATCGTACATATCTTTGTAACGAAAGGGAAATTTGAAAAACCGAAACCTGTCCCATGATTTTATTGTTAATACGAATACAACAAGGTATGAGGGAACCGCTAGAATGAAAAATTTATTTTGAGGATTTGGACAATGTTACTAAGTCCCTTTAAGGGAAAACATGATCACATACTCTGAGACATAACATTATTTTTATTCTTCTATTTAGGTACAGTCCACCAGTGTGATGTATTCTCGTACCATTGGTTGCTGAGCCTTCATACACCACAACTTTAATACAACTAACTATAAGACTTTAAAATCAGGACTATAATAATGTGCTTAGAAATATGTAAGAACCTACATAAAAGGTGTTCATAGAACCCGCATGACCAAATGACACAGCTAGACATAACCATAATGGAGCAAGTAGACTGGAAACCTACCGCTTGAATTGTTCCTGGTGTAGTGAATGCAGCTATGAACTCAATTTCCCCGATGTCCTCCACGATCAGGTCATATTCTTTTTGCTGAAGAACAGAACAAAAATAAATACTGTTAACAGGAAAACATAAAAACAGCCTACAAATAATCTAACTGAACTAATTGCTCTTTTAAATAAATTACAAATTCAAATGTTTAAGTACTCCAGTCTTTACAGTTTACACCTTATTTCAATTTAGTATAGAACTATAGCTTATTGACAGGGCACAATTGAAACAATATGCTTCCATGATGTTTCTTGATTTATCAACCAGCTCTTTTTGCACAGATATGAGCCATATGAGCTTTAAATTGGCTTTGGATCCCCACATCGTATCTGTACCATTAGCTCATTGAATTACAAGTTTGATGTAAATCTGTGTCATGGTTCTTAAAAAATGACAGTTACTAACTATTTATGAATATCGAGAGCCCTTTGATCTTTGACATCATGACCCCGAAATATTGTATCCTGAAATGGATATATAACAATCAAAGTTATACCTATGCACTTCATAAACAACATCAAGATAATAATCATAAAAGATGAATATTCAAATGGCTTGAAGAATATGTAAAGTCAAGTATCATTGCTAATGCGGCAGCCTTAATATCAGCATTTTAGATATATATGTGTAAAGTAAGCTGTTAAATATTTGAGGTTGTGGTAGTAGCCAGAGAAGGAAATTAGCACTGGCTAGCCCTGTGCAATTAACCTGTTGCTTACAGAAACCGGGTGGGCTATGTACAAAGTCTATGGGGATTTCAGAATCTCAAAGTGAACGGGTTAAGAAATAGTTTCAGGCTACCCACATTTCATTTAACTGAAAAGGCCATCAAAATAATATGTGTTTGGGGCCACCAGATTAATTTTTTTTCCTGCTGCCAACATTTTAAAAATCTAGATTTTTACTTGTCCTGACTGGGCCAAAAGGAAAAACAGTGTAATATCTAGCATCAAAGTAGCTAACCTTGTGTCTCCTGCCCGCATCTTTGGCACCAAAGTGCATCTCTCCTTTGCGAACTTTTTCGTCCTCCCACCGCCTCTGCTCACTGCCTTGTCCCTCTTCCGCTACGGGCTCCACATACTTCTCTGACGGTTTCTGGTGGGGGGTGAGAATGGAAATACATTAGTTAAAGTTAAAGTCCTTCCCGTGCCAAATTTGGCACATAAGGCGGCGCCTATCTCCGATTCATTAGCCCTAGGCCACACGTCTACTAAATGTAGCGAAAGCTACAGAAGGGGGCAGGCTGTCCTTTGGTAACTCGTATGATTAACTTTCCCTTCCCCAATCGATAAATGCCTGGCTCCACATACTTCTTTGACGGTTTCTGATCGGGTGAGAAAAGAACTACATGCTATCATCCCAAAGACATTCTTCATCTAAATATGAAGCGTTTTACTGTAAAATGAGATTAACACCAGTCTTGAAAAAAGCAGCTATTGTACAATACAAATAATTGCCATTCTAATACTTTGTACATATTACATCAAGGTACATGTATATTTTGATATTGACATTACAGTGGAACCTCTTTATAACAAGTTCTATCTGAATGAGGAATCTGATATAGTCTGCATTCTAGATTTACAACCTACAAGTAAAATGCTCACCTCATCATCTCTAGGAATGTAGTACCTCCCTTCTCTTTCCTTATCCCCTGCCCTCCTGTGCTCCTTGGCAAGATCTAGCACCGTCCTCTTGTATTTCAAATCCTGTCTCTCACGATCCGTTAAACTATGAAACACAAGTAGGAAAGAGGATGAAAGAATAATGAAGGTGAAACAAATCAGTATTAATTGGGAAAAAGATGAAAACAAAATAATAGAGTGCAAATTTTGACTAATTGTTTTAGTTATTTATATCAGTTTTGAGAATATATGAAAGAAATTTCATTACAGTCTTTTGCAATAGTTCTGAACAACATGTACTTTGATTTTTTGATATGCTTTTGACAGTGGGTTAGAGCTGCCATCTTAGCAACAACAAGGCAACAAATTTTTGGCTGGCCTGGCATGTTTAGAACTATTACCCATGGCGATGAAATGCTGTGATAATACCTATTGAGCCATACTGGATCTGGGCCCCGTTGCAGAAAGAGATACAATCGATTGTAAGTTGCAATTAATCGTAAGTCAGATCACGTGTTCTAGATGCGCAAATCTGATTGGTTGAAACGCGTAAATTTTCTGACTTACGATCAATCGTAACTTACAATCGATTGTATCTCTTTCTGCAACGGGACCCCGGTCTGATAAACTCTACTTTGGAACCATATCTTTAAATCTTTAATTACCTACAGTTTATCTCACTAAATTGTACTTACTGCTTCTAACTTTCAAAGTTACCTTATGCAGAAAGATTCATTCTGATACTTATCTGTGCATTATCTTTTGAAAGGATACATCATGACTTTTTTTAGACAAGAGCAAAATGCCTTCACCAATATACGGTGACATTTAACCCCATGATTTCAGTTCTTATCATCAGTTCATTAGCTCCTACATATGTACGGACAGCCACACAGAAACACAATGCTTCTGGCTACTTTGTTTGAGGAGACATACAGATTATTAGCAACATCAGTAATTGATAATCACCTTTCTTTTGCAAAGAGATACTCCTCGTCCTCGATGTCTGCCTCCAGTTCCTTCAGCTTGTCTTCTCGTCTCATCTTCAGGTACTTCTGTCGCGATTCTTTTCTCAGGTCAGGGACCAAGTTCTTTCTATCTTGCTCTGCCTGCTCGAGGCGCTTCTTGGCTTCTGCAAGGTCCTGTTGAAAATCAACAGATTGAAAACCTTTTAGAAAGTCTCATTTGGTTGTACCTTATGTGTTTAAAGCTACATCATGCAAAATTATTCACCGATTCCCTGGGAACAATTTCCTCCCAAACCGTTTTGTGTAACCACTGACATAGCAGTGGACGCAATAACAGTGGTTACATAATCCACTTTCCTTGATTCCACTGCCACATCATTTGAGTGCAGACTATTTAAAAAAATAGCAGCCTACTGCAGGCAGTAAAATAAGAGAGTGGTCACAAAAAACATCATTTTAAAGTGAAACACAAGAAGATATATATGGTAAGAAGTGGTTTTATGTTTAAAAGATTTTATGGTTAGAATATACTCATCAGTACTAGTAAGCCAGCATTTAGCTTTCTTATTAAAGCAGGATTTACTTACCTTCTTATTACTTTTGTCTGTCAGTTTTCGTGTCTTGTTTTTGTCTTTGTCCTTCAAGCGTTTAGCAAAGGCGTCTCTCTCTTCCAGATCTTTCCGTCTCTCCTTCTCCTCATCCTCTGTGCTATCAGACTCTGAACTCTCTTCCTTCGCCATTTTAGACGGCCTTCAAAAAGGATAGAGAGGACGTTTAGCATTATTAGCATCACATCACATCACATCATTGTACAAGCTTCATTTAAAGGGTACCACCACCCAAAAATAATATTCTTATTAAAGAAAGGTAACATCTTTAGTATTCCATTCCATCAACAAGTTCACAAAAATATGTTTCCAGAAAGAAAAATATATAATTGGAAACACATCACAATTCTAAAGCATGCATTCATGCGGTCTGAATTACGCAGACTGCTATGTGTGCGGTGAATTGCAATGCGTGCAGAGCGAACGAATCGCCCGGGAATCTATTGTTTACAAACGTGCGCGTATATAGCTGCATTGGCGCACTCGCAAATGGTTGGCCCGTATGGAACCAGTAAATAGCAGTGGTTCCGTAAGTGGTGGAAATTAATTGCTTTGTTTATGAATTACACAACCCTTTGCAAAATGTTGGGTATCTATTTGATATCACAAAACGGTACCAAAACATACTGAGGGCAATACTGAGGGCGCTGTTATGCTGCTGCCGTTTTTAAAAGTTCCTCCCGTTTTGATGTCAGTTTTTGTTGAGTTTTACCTCTTTTTGGACATCTCTGCTAACCCATCTTACGACATAAGCTTTCTTCAAGTCTGGTGATCACGGTGCAATTATGTATGGCAAGTCTTGGTGAACTAATTGTATGATTTTAGAACTTTATAATTTTGAACATGTATCAATCTTTCGTGACACGTAGCTGTAATACAGTTGAACGCAACCTACAGAGTATATATGCACGTACCTGGATATGCAAATTAACTCTGATACTGTTGTGCAGTGTTGTGTGTTGGATGCTGTTAGCGAACATGCATACGGACAATAGAACAATACAATACAGTGAAAGTGAACTCCGACTGTTACGTAACACTGCCACCGTGAAAGACGCGAGACTACCTCACGATGTGTTTACAGACATTAAACAGCTGGGTATCCTGCGTGATCGTGGATGCCGCGCGGGTTCTCACATACGGCGCCACATCAAAGTTGTGGAACCACGCCCACGACTTGCCCATTGCCATGTTCCTGAAAGTGATCAAAGAAGGACTTTATCTGCCGTGCCTCATGAGGAATCAGAACAATTGCCTTCTTTACCGGCCTTTTTGCTCGTAAACGCTAGATCACTGTGTAACAAGTTCGATGATTTTGAATTGACAGTCTCTACACAATACAGCAATACGCATCTAATCGCTGTCACTGAGACTTGGTTCTCACCAAATAAACCTGCAACATGCTATGAGATGACAAACTTCAAGCTTCATCACCTAGATCGCGATGGCCAGACTGGCGGTGGAGTTTGCCTGTACGTCAACAAGAACATCAACTCTACTGAGGTTTTTAAAAACCAGAGACCATCGCACCTTGAAGTCATGTGGGTGAAATTGACATCATCACCTACTGTAAAACTGGCAAGCACATGTACGTATGTGTTGTGTACGCACCACCGAGATCCCCATACCAACAAGACGTGATCGACTACATTGTTGATATTGTTGACACGATAAAAGTAACAGATTGTGGAGATATAGTTGTACTCGGAGACTTTAACGACCTTCCAACAGTTCAGATTGAGAACCAGACTCTCATGGCACAGATTGTAAAGGAACCGACAAGAGGTACTTTGATTCTTGACAAGATCCTTACGTCGATTCCTCAGCACTTCTCTGATCCTGTCATCTGTGCCCCGATATCTACCGGTGACTACTCATGTGAAACCTCTCAACTCCATCAAGCCCAAGAAGACATCGATGTTCACGTTAGGTTAGTTCACGTATAGACCATATCGCGACTCCTCCATTCGTGAATTTGGCCGGTGGATAACTGCTTTTGGCTGGGATGAACTAGACCAAATTGATGACCCCAATGTGATGCTTGATACTTTTCACAGCACTCTCATGTACCAATACAAGCGATGTTTTCCTGAGGTAACCGTACGACGTAAACCGAGAGACAAGGCCTGGATGAATGACAGTTTACGCCGCTTGATCAAACAACGATATGATGCCTTCAATCGTAAAAACACTTGCTTATACAATAAACTTCGGAATAAAGTTCAGAAAAAGATCAAGAATGCTAAGAAATCCTACATTAAAAACAAAGTTGATCATCTAAAAATCGCAGAACCAGGAAAGTGGCATCAGCAGATCAGACAACTGACAGGAAGCAGAAAAAAGCCACTACAATTATCAGATACACAATCTGCTGAGGAAATTGCCAATGAATTGAATGTGCACTTTGCAAATGTCTGTACACAATTGCCCCCTTTGGATTCTGACTCGCTAACTGCGTATCTCCCAGCGCCTTCACCAGTTCCCGTCATCCAGATACACCAGGTCTACTCAAGGCTGAAGAAACTCAATACATCGAAAGCTGCTCACCCTGCTGATGTCCCTACAAGGCTTCTCAAAGAATTCGCTCTCGAGCTTTCTCAACCGCTTACGAAGATCTTCAACAGATGTCTCCAAGCTGGCTGCTTCCCGATGAGGTGGAAATGTGCTTCCGTTTGTCCGGTGCCAAAGGTTCCCAACCCATCGGACTACAATCAACTGCGGCCCATCTCCATTACTTCGGTGCTCGCTCGCCTATTTGAAGGCTTCATTGCTGACTGGCTGATGGGGGATCTGCATCCGCATATTGATCCCGGTCAATATGGCAACATGAAGGGCAGCTCTGTTAATCACTACCTGGTTAGCCTTCTGGATAGTGTTCACCAAAACCTACAGCGCAGCGGCTACTTTGTTGATGTCTGTGCTGTCGACTTTACAAAAGCTCCTTCGCAATGGAAAAGCTAATCCAACTCAACGTCAACCGGGCAGTGCTTCCGATCGTAGGGGATTTTTTGTCGAATCGTTCGCAAGTTGTCAGATACCAAGGATCGGTATCACGGCCGCTCAACCTCACATGTGGAGTCCCGCAAGGGACAAAATTGGGCCCCTTAATCTTCCTAGTCATGGTAAACGATGCAGCAAGCACAACATCTGATCGCTGGAAATACGTCGACGATCTGAGCATTCTTGTCGCGACGCATAAATCTCAACAAAGTACAATGCAAACCCATCTTGATGCTCTTTGTGAATGGTCCCAAGAAAACGACATGAAACCAAAACCGGAAAAGTGTAAGATCATGCGTATTAGTTTCTTGAAAAACGAACCACCCATTGTTCCAGTACACATCAACGATACGCCATTGGATAGTGTTGATCATCTTACCTTACTAGGGGTGACAATCCAAGCAGATCTAAAGTGGGATTCCCAAGTAGATCACATGATCACTCGAGCTACACGCCGCTTATATATCTTATGCATTCTCAAGAAAAGTGGTGTATATCCAGCTAACCTTGTTACCATTTACAAAATGTACATCCGCCCAAATCTTGAATTTGGTTCTCCAGTATGGAGCTCAAGCTTGACAGTGTCTCAAAAGAATAGAATAGAGAGGGTACAAAAGAGAGCCATGCGGATGATAACATATCCTACCGATGCATCGTATGATCAACTCTTGGAAGAATTCAATCTCTCAACTCTCACTGACCGAAGAGATGAGTTGTTGTTGCGTTTCGGGGAGAGTGTACTAAAATCAACTCGACACAGAGACATGCTTCCGCAGACAAGACAGGAGGTCACTAGATCGGAACGCAACCTGCGCAACGGTCAGAAACTAGATGCACCTCGGTGCAAGACTCAGAGACACAAGATTTCTAGCGTTCCTACTCTTGTCAATATGCTTAATTCAAAATTATAATCGTCTAAGACTCAAACAAATTCCACTTAACTAGACAATAATCTTTCGATTACCATTATATTTGATATTTCATAAGTACTTTTAAAGACGACTGAAATAAGTGATATATGTTAACTTACTATCAATACTCAATCCTCACATAGGTTCCCAATCTGTTATATTGCATTACACTTTTATAATTGCTTGTCATAATTATAGACTCAGTTGATTTATTTCATACCACAAACATAGTTAAAAATAATCACTCATGAATTTGCAGATACATGTTTTTATCTGTTATATTATTTATTGATATTTTAATACATCGCCTTCGCATTTTCATGTCATTGATTGCATTATTTCCGGTTCAAGCACAGTTGATATGACCGTTAGCTACAGTTCTGGATGTTGTTTATTGTATTTCCATGTTTGCACTATTGACATTTTACGCACTATGTTGTTATTATTATTAACTAGGTAGTATAATGTAAGGCATTGTAATAATATAGTTATTTAATTAGATCCATGATCATATTTTGCTTGTGAATATTATTCTGTCAATCGTATGTTAGCCCTTCTTGCCATTGTAATAGTAATATTTTGCAAACAAAAACATGCTTTATGTAAGGTTGTACTACCTCGCTTGTGATGACATCTTGTTAACTATGTTCTTCATATTTCAAACGTCTTTCAATTAAACATGACGATTCTGTTCAATAAGTTAAACTACAGAGAGCTGATGTAATTCCTCCCTTCAATATGACTCCTACTCTCCTATCATCATTACCTGTCCATCTACCTTCTCTCTTCTTTAACTTCCCACTCTGTAGTACATTGTATTAATTTTGCCATATCTAAGAAATGCAATATCTTATATATTGATGACGAAATATTAATCACTCTCCTACCATTTGAATTATTTAAATATTATGATTGATTCTTTATATAATTTACCTATATATGTTTTGAATGTATTCAAGATGTATTTTGTTGTTGTAAATTGCCTTAATAATTTGTAAACAAAACTTATTTCAGTTCTCCAACTGCTTTGTTTTGTATTTTACATGCATGTGTTTTTTTTATGTATCAATAAACTGAACTATATATAATAATGTGTTGCTCTTTGCCTGGTGGTCCCCTTTTACAAAATGCACACAACTAAAACACAATAAACAAAACATAATAGCTTGCATTCATATATACAGTATTTCTAAGCGCAAATGATTATTATTACCCATGGTCATCAGGTACAGTTCAAACCCACAATGATAGTGCATACTTTCTCAACTCCATAGGGGAGCAAACAAGCCATATATGCAATTATTGACATTGAATAAATAAAGCAAATCAAGCTCATACACAAATCTGTTTTGGATACAAAGCTAATGGCACTGAGCTTTGATATTTTTTAAAGACCACAGTAACATTGTCCAAAACTTCAAAATCCAATTGGAATTTTAGTGGTTCCCTCATCCCTTGTTGTATTTGTATTAACAATAAAAGCATGGGATGGTTTTGATTGTTTAAATTTCCCTTTCGTTAAAAAGATATTACGACCGTCAAAATTGTGTACAAAGTGAGTGCAATGAGTTAGTGAATATCACTTTGCATTTTTGCTCATTACTCGGCCATATAATGTCCATTTAACTTGAAAATTTCACACAACCACCATTGGACATATCAGATAACGACAGTATACATTATATCAACCACTCATCACTTTTTGTACATGTCAACAAAGTTACTAGATCCCTTTAACGAATGGTAAAAGTACCTTGCTGTCTCCTCTTCTTCATCACTGCTCTCTTGTTTCTGTTTCCTAATGTGCTGCCTCTTGCCTGTCTTCTGCCTCTGCAAAGAGAATAAAGACAAATTTATGTTAGATATCAGTGAGTAAAAACATGTACTGCCCTTCTGGCTCAAATCGTCTACACTATTATCGTTAGCTTGTGTTCAGCCTTTGTAAAGAGAATGCAGAATTTCTGTCAGAAATCAGCAAGTAAAACATGTATACTTTGACTGTAAAGGCAGTATATAGATTTCTGTGTTGTGATTATTCATCACCATGGGTAACTGATTCTAAACAATGTCAGGCAAGCCAAAGAGTTGTGACCTATGGGTTGCTCAGAAAGTCATCTTCTATCACCAACCCACTATCAAAAGCCCAAATCACAGGATAAGTTGTTTAAATAACCATTACTATGTTAAAACAGAAGAATTATATAGCGCTATTTATGTGAGTATCATAGCACTTTAATACACTATTATTATTACCCTAGACAACAGATACACACTGCCCTCATTCCTGCACACAATGTGCACATTTTCCATTCCAGCCAGTCGCCTGTAAGGCACACACAGTGCTAAGGAACAATGTGAATGTGAAATCATTACTTTGGCACATTATGCTGCAAACTGCTGGAAAAAACAAACCGGTTCATAAACTAAATAGTTAAGTTGCTCAGCCATGAACAAATGAATTCTTCCACAGACAGTTGCATAGCTATGGAGAGAGGGGGGGGGGGGGGGGGGGGGGGGGGGGGGGGGGGGGGGGGGGGGGGGGGGGTGAGGGTTGTGCGGAGGGCACGTAACCCCAAACAATTTGACATTTCAATAAAAAACAAGAGTAAATTTTACACAGTGTGCCCTCCCCCACCCAATACGTCGGACCATACCACACCAGTTTACTCAAGTATTGAATTGAATTGAATTTCACATTTATTGGTAAATTTGCCATTAAAAACATTACAAAGGAATATACAAAATATAAAACAAAGTGTATAGGGGTCATATTATATAGGGGTGTATTACGGACAAAGTTATGAACTAACCTTTTCTCTGACCATTCTGACAAGTTCCTCTTCCTCCTCGTCCTCATCATCTGACACCAGCTGGTACGATCGATTCTTCGCTTCCTGTTCCCTCGCCTGTCTCTCTTTCACCCGATTCACATTTTCCTGCTGCCCTTTTCTCGGAATCTGCGGGGAAAGATGATTATTACAAATAATAGCTGAGAGAACTCTCATCCACAAGGACCCGAGTCTTTTTCATGTTCTATTAATTCTTGTCAATTGTTATAATTTAAAGAGGCAAAGCTTTAGTACATTTTAATGATGATTTGTTCCATTAATGATTTGCAACTGCATAATGTAAACCTTTTATTCAAAATTCAAATTAATCAAAATGAAGATGAAACATTCATATTACACACTACTCTCACTATTCTTGGAGAAATGTCACACTCCCCAAAGTACATTTTCCAGTTTTCAATGTATAAACTTTGATATCTACTTCAAGCATATGAATGAGAATATACACATCAACTTTACTAGTCTCACTATTTAAAACACATTTCAGGAACATTTATAAACTATATTTATGAGTTAATGCAAATTATCATTCACCCAGTCAAAATAGAAAGAGAGTCTTTTCAGTTCATTGATTCATAAAATGTACTTTTTATATACTTTTAGAAACTGTGAACTCGTAGAAAACCTATGGTCTTCTGAGTTGAATGTACAACCCAATTTGTTATTTAGACTACAATGATAATTTGTAAAGTCTGAAGTAGTTTCCCCCTTGATCATAATTTTAGACAAATTTAAAACATAAAATAGAAGATATATTATGTCTCCAGGTGGGGAAATATCTATATCATAAGGACTTGTCAAGATTACAGAGTAAAAACTTGTTTTAACTGAAACTTACGAAAATAAATAAATTAGAATACATACTCTGTCAAAAAGACTTGAAGCAAATTTAATGACAGCATCAGATATGTCAATGGTTCCCGTATCTCTAATGCGGCCAACAAGATCTGAACTGCTTGATGAGCGCCTGGCTAATCCGATCAGAAAATCTGCGATGTAGCGGTCACTTATCCCCAGGACATCATGGAGCTCATCTCTGACCCACTGGTCAAGGTCTGATGCTGCCATGGTGCCGGACAGTGATGATGGTGACCTGTAATGAAAATCAAGAAAGTCAATATAAAATATGATACAAAATTTTGAAACGTGTACTAACTACTATCAGATTTTTTTTTACAGCAGATACCGGTACGTACATGTACACCAATCAGAGTTTGCAGAGCTGTTAGTTTAATTTGCACTTTAAAGCAAAACGAGAGGCTAGAATGTTTGCTTGCTATTAATTCTTGTTAATCACTTCTAGTTCTAGTCATATATTTCCTCTTGCATGGAAAGTGGAAACAAAACAATCAATGTTTTTGAAACCTCGACTATACATGTACATGTAGATCAACTGTTTTGACATGACCACTGGAGGCTGCCATGTTTTCTAACGGTAATTATATGCATGAAACGTCATCTGAGCATGCATTAACAAGAGCTGTTATTGTTGTATATGCTGCTATGTCAGCGGTTACGTAACCCACTTTTGTTAGTGCTAGGTCAGATGACATTTCATACAGTTTGAAAACATAACAGCCAACAGGCCACTAAAATGGCCACGCAGCGCAGCGCAGCGCTCCGCTATAGTGGCACCCTGTATGGAGTTTGAGAGGATGATAGTGACATAATTAAAGCTGCAATGTGCACCTTCAAACTCGGTACTCCTGCAAAGTGACAGAATAATCAACAAGTTGATTGTGGTCGCTACCCGGGCCAGAATTCCAGGAAGCTAGAAGAAAAAGAAGAGTCAGCAATGGGTCATACTAATCACCGCTAAGCACTACGAAGCACTAGGAAGCACTGCGAAGAGCACTACGAAGCACTGCGAAGATTATGTTCATGGTCAATGAGAATCACCACGAAGAGCATCATGTATTGTAGGTATAGGAAACTAGCTTCTTGGCGCCTACCTAGAGGGAGATCTTTCTTGATCGATTGTCGGATAAAGTTGATTGATCTATTATCACTGAGAGGCGTAGATTGGCGTAGCCACGGGATGGAAGGGGGGGGGGGGGGGGGGCTTGCTTATATTTAGGCTCTGTATTAAACATAGAAAAATGACATACTGCCCTAAGACAAGTTGACACGGATCTGCCAAAATGTTACTCGAGTTGCCCAAATAAGACATAAAATTGGTGTTGCATGAATAGGACATGGTTTGTCCGAAGTTGTGGTTGTTATTAGCTGCATATGGCCGTTTTTGAAACTCCCGGGAGTCTGAATCCCCGAGCCCGCCCTTATACAATAAGCCCCTTGACTTGCAGGGGTGGAGCCCGCCCCCCCCCCCTGCCTCCTTCGCCTATACACCCCCCCCCCCCCCGCCTCTTACGCCTATAATTATAATCAGCAATTTAGTGTGAAACTATTCCTATCATGATCAGATGATCGATTCGACAGTCGTCTGACAATCAATTATGAAGGAATCTCCTCCTAAGGGAGCTCCTTTACTTAGCACGGCGCTCTTCGCAGTGTTCCCTTGTTGACCGTGAACAGAATCTTTGCGGTGCTTCGTAGTGCTTCGCAGTGCTCTTCGCAGTGCTTCGTATTGCTTCGTAGTGCTTAGCGGTGATTAGTATGACCGTCATGAACTGCCGTTGGCGTTGCAGCGAAAGTATTATATCGGGCAGATAACAGAGAAGTAATGATTTCGCAGTCCGGATCCATCGCATCCTGTTCGATTTGTATGTTTTGGGGTAGGTGGCCGAGTTCTCCTACCACTCCGGTAATTTCAAATTTTAAATCTTAGTTTAATTTCACCAACACCATGATGATATATTCATTCACCAATCACCATCCATGCATTTTCTCTAACAATGCAGTAGACTCGTTGTCCTTCGTTTAAACTAGTTGCATAAGTCTGTTAGTGTTAAGTAAAACAATCATTATATTTGTCACCTCACCATTATATTACATAATTTAAATGTTCGCTACTTGAAAGTTAAAATATGTATACAAATTAGAACATTGTAAACAATTACATGTATTTACATGCAAGACAATTTATTCAATACAAGTTATTTTCCCAATTTTGTAAAATCTTACCTGGTAGAATTTAGTTCTTAGTCACTGATCTTGCTTCAGCGTTCTGGACAGTAATATGTTGCAATATCTGGTCCTGAATAAAAGAGCTATTATTCAGACTGCATCAAAGTCAGAAGAAGTCAAGCTGTATATACTATCAGTTTACTCTCAAAGCTTAACGCTTGGAGACAAAGTAGGCGACCGTACGTAAAGTACCGGGCAACGATGCTGCAACGTACGCTTTGACCGTGTTGTAATTCCCGCGCGCGATATCGATGCACGTGAATTGAAGTGCATGCAATTAGTCTAGCTCCCGGGATCCCAACAACCCGCTGGGCCCGGCGGTCAGCCAGTCAGCGAAGCGCTAGATCAGACTGAGAACGGACCGCGGAACTTTGTTAACTCGTAATTCTTAATATCTAACGGATGACCAACGACAAGATCAACTGACAGGTCTACAAGAAGGTCAGTGAGGTCGACATTTTCTCAAAAGCCATTGAATTAAACAATGAATAATTTAATTGTATGGTAGAATCTTGTAAAGTCATAAAAATCTCTTGATTCCCAGTCCCATACGTATTATTTTATGTGAGTGGTTTATGTGTGCTTTGCCTTTGCCTTGCACTTGCCATTGCCTTGGCCTACCATTGCCATTGCCTTTGTCTTGGTATTGGCCATTGCCTTTTTTGGCCTTTGGCTTTGCCTTTGACTTTGGCAGATTGGCCTTTGCAGAAATTGTCTTGTCAATTATACTGCACATGTCCCCTCCATCCAGAGACTGAGAGAGGCCATAAAGCCAGGCATAAACTTGCAGTTGCAGAACGAATTAATGTTGTTGAATGTTGGTCCTTTAGGCTTTATCAAAGTCAAAGACAAAGACAAAGTTATAGTAGAATAACTAGAAAAACTAGAATAGATGGGTGCGGTTCGTTATTCCGAAGGTTCGTTATTCAAAAGGTTTGTTATTCCAAAAATGAAATCGGGTTCGTTATTCTGAAGGTTCGTTATTCCGAAGGTTCTTTATTCCGAACACGCAAATTTCCTATACCTGAGTGTTCGTTAATCCGAAAATGAAATAGGGTTCGTTAATCCGAACATTTGTTGCATTATTCCGAAGGTTCGTTATTCCGAAGGTTCGTTATTCCGAAGGTTCGCTATTCCTAAAATGAAATCGGGTTCGTTATTCCGAAGGTTCGTTATTCCGAAGGTTCTTTATAGGGTGTTCAGAGTGATGACATAGTGAGTTCACTTTGCGCGAGTGTGTAGTAATCTGTGTGTGTCTTTCGATTACTACGTAAACTCCGTAGCCACACACAACTTCGCACTCAAATCACGGAACAATGCGACGGCACCGCAATATCGTACTTTTCGGAAAACATCGCTAAAACTTCTCCTCCTTTCTCCTCTTTTCCGGGCTAGATCTTTCTTGAAAAAAATTATCCGAATATACCCGATTGAAGCCGACACAGTGCCCTTCATGCCGATGTAACCTAAGTTTTTGTAGCTCAAAGAGAACTGACAAAAAAAATGCCATGAAGTTTTAAAAGCTACGATTACATCATTTTCCCGTAATCTGCACCCAACTTAGGTTAGTAAGTATGAAAATATAGAGTCTGCTTATTCCGAAAATGTATTGGTTGTCGATATTTTATCAAATTTGAAGCCCGGAAAATACAATTAGTAAGGCCAGATTCTTAAAAAAATCGATCGAATTTGTTCTCCGCCGTGAGCTGGCTTTGAAAGGACCGCTCGGTTTGACATCGGACCTATGGGCAACTACATTTCTCACGTAGGGGTGTTAATGTTATCTATCGCGGAAGAAGCGAACATAGTTAAAAATTGTCCGCAAATCGAGGGTCTTTGACGTAATTTAATTGATTGGTAATCATAGAAATAATATCTTAAACTATATTTCAAAGCTCCGATGTAAAATAATGAAAAAAACAACCCCAAAATAAAGTATAATTATTAACTAATGTCCAAGAAGTTATGGTACATTCCGGACCAACATTGTGTAAACAGTATGATTTTGACAGAATATTATCGAGTCAAACTCGGTATTTTTTTAGTTTGTGAATATTTTGTAGGACTAAGACATCAGGGTACGTATTACAATTGTAATCAAACTATTTTCCAATGTATGAACATCGCAAATAATACGATTTTAGGGGCTAAAACTCGATAATAGTTTCGATTTTGACGTGATCCCCGTCTAGAAAATCCCACTCCCGTACGTTCATTATTGTGTCGGTGAATGTGAATGTGAATGTGAATGTGAATTTGTCGGCTATTTCTTCTTCTTCTTCGTTCAATAAAGTGTAGCTTTAGACTGGAATATTACGCATTTACTGGATAATAAAGAAATGCTTAGGGCTTGAATATTTATTTTTCTTGTCCTTGATACTAATTTTTTAATAAATCGTATGCAGAAAAAGTAAAAGGATTTGTAACTAATACAAATAATGTCTTCCTTTTTTGGTGTTGCCATGGCCATGCTAGATTTGTCCATGTCGTAAGTTTGCGTCATGAATTTTGACTTTTGAAGTGTGTCAGTCACGCTGACTTGCAAACAAGTTGTGTATATCTTCAAAATATGGTTTAGACAACTTGAGATGGGTTTTTTGTTTGTACTTTGTTCACAAAGTTTAGATCGCCTTTGTTATTTTTCTTATAAAAAATCAATTTGTTCTGATTTTATGAATCTTTAGATGTTGGACACTGAGCTGCGAACATGAAGATGATGAGGCAGAGCAGAGGAAATGTTAATCAGAAACAGTTATTTTTGATGCAACACGTAAGAGAGAGGACAAATCGACATGAAATAATAGTCTTGAAGGACAAGGCATCGAGGAGACATCCCATTGATCTGTCATGAAGAAAGATGATGCATCTCCCCTCTTTTCATTTGATGGGAAACAACCAAAATATCAAAACAAATGTATTGCGATTTAATCAAGCATGTCAAAACACTTTCAACAAATAAACAATCTGTTATAAAAGTTCAGTAAAATAATTCTTAAGAATGATGAATATAAAACTAGATTTTGAAGGGGGGACAAATCAAAGCAACATTTGCAATTAAATAAGTAAAGAATTATGAAGTGAAACAAGAACAATTAAATATGCAACAGTGAATAAGAAAATGAACAAAAGAACAACCAATGAATCAAGGAAAACATTGACACAATCCTTGTAATTATTAAACATTAAAATAGATGTAACAAAAAGGTCATAAAAAGATGACGAAAACATGCATAAGAAAAGGTGTTGCATTAAATTTGACGGTTTTATATTATATAAGATGTCTGTTTGTGTGGGTTTCTTGTGTGTGTGTGTGTGTGTTCATGTGTCACTGCCACTATAAATAAGTATACTCCTGTGTGAATGTTGTTGAAGTCTGATAATCATAATTAAATTTAAGAAGACAAAACCGTTAGAAATATGAATGTTAGTTGAGACCAAACAATAACAGACAAAGAAAAACAATATAAAACAAAGAAAAACAATTTAAATCAAAGAAAAAAACAATATAGAACAAAAGAAATACATTCAAACCACTTGTTCTTGAGTCCTATTAACTTGATTACCTGTTTGATATCCAAGAAGTAAAAGAAAAAATAATACATGATTTATAAACATTATTTTGTGTATGTTACGCAAAAACAATACAATACATTAACAAATCATAAAACAAAGAAAAACATAAGATGGGTAACTATTTAGTAATCAATTACATAATATACTTAAATCTATGATATTACTACTTGATTGGCAAAAACTGAGTGCATTTGGCCCATTCCATTCATGAGATATGAACATTTATGTTTATTACGCATAAATTTGCATAAATTTGCATATTTAATATGTTATTATTTGGTAAAAAAAATATGTATAGCAATCAGAACTGTTCTGCCAACATCCATGCAAAATTTCATTGTAATTAGAATCTGCATCCCAGAGATATTCACATATATGTTTCAAACATGATTATGCCAAATCCCTATGCAAAGAGTACCCAAACGGTGCCATCTGTAAAACAATAGAAATAAAAGATTTTATCACATGACCAATGTGGAAATTTTCCCTAAAAAATAATTCTTTAAAAAATCATAACTCTTGAACGCTTCGACCGATTTTCAAAATTTCAACTGTATTATGCTTCTAAAATCACACTTAATCAATATGTGAAATAAATTAAGCCTTGCCTATGAAAGAAAAAAATCACCTGAACACCCTATTCTTTATTCCGAAGGTTCGTTATTCCGAAGGTTCGCTATTCCTAAAATGAAATCGGGTTCGTTATTCCGAAGGTTCGTTATTCCGAAGGTTCGCTATTCCTAAAATGAAATCGGGTTCGTTATTCCGAAAATGAATTAGGGTTCGTTAATCCGAAAATGAAATAGGGTGTGTGTGCGTGTGCGTGTGTGTGTGTGTGTGTGTGTGTGTGTGTGTGTGTGTGTGTGTGTGTGTGTGTGTGCACTGGCGTAGTGGTGGGGGGGGGGGGTGTCATGGGCCCCCCTTCCAAATCAATTTAAATCATTAATAAAGCATATATAAACATGCATGCATGAAGGAATCATGAACATTAAAAAGGGAACACCCCCCCCCCCCTTGGGCTGCCAAGTGAAAATGTGATGTGGAAAACATCACTTGCGGGGATTCAAAATAGCAACCCCCCCCCCCCCCCCCCCCCCCACCTGCCCTTAGTTGCTATTTATGAAGAAATACAAAAACATACAATTCAGACAAATAAAATGTGATTTTGGACTGATATCAAGCAGCAAAATCTAACTTTATGACATAATTATAATTATATCAAATTGATTTTGGTTTTATTTCATGTTTTTTTTACATGAGAAAGATATAAATATATATATCTCATTCTTATTGCACTGTTTTACAAAGAAAAATAAAATACAATTTGACTAGAATTGTAAAGCCACTCTTGCCCCCCTCTCCTTCTCCCCCACCCCCATGCAGCCACGGCAATTAGAGTAAGATTGATCCCCTTTCCCAAGTCCACACTGCTCAAAATCAAATCAACTCAATTCTTTTCTACATCTTATTTATTAATTTAATTTTCGGATTAACGAACCCTATTTCATTTTAGAACTAACGAACCTTCGGAATAATGAACCCGATTTTATTTTCGGATCAACGAACCTTCGGAATAACGAACCTTCGGAATAACGAACCTGATTTTATTTTCGGATCAACGAACCTTCGGAATAACGAACCTTCGGAATAACGAACCCGATTTTATTTTCGGATCAACGAACCTTCGGAATAACGAACCTTCGGAATAACGAACCTTCGGAATAACGAACCTTCGGAATAACGAACCTTTGGAAAAACGAACCTTCGGAATAACGAATCTTCGGAATAACGAACCTTCGGAATAACTGAACCTTCGGAATAACGAACCTTCGGAATAACGGACTGTAACCGAATAGATAACAATACTCCAATTCTATTTGCTGCAATATTCTGATTTATGACTGGGAGTTGATTTTCACTGTACATTGATCTATTAAATATCATTGACCATTGACATATGATATGGTCCTGATTATTCACTTGTTGACGTGTCCGTCATCATTGACGCTTGCATTGGTTTACAAATTAGAAAGAGAAGACTGACAAGTCTGAAGTTGAGCAAGAGTCTACAACGCAAAGAGGGCTATTCTCAGTTTCTGATAAGGCTAAGCCGATTTATGTACTTTAGAGATAATTATTAAGGTCTAGCCTTTAAATCATAGAAACAACATTTTTAGCTCTCTTTTATTTTTTAAATTATCCCAAATATTATAAAAATTATTATCTGAAAATGTAGGTTCACAATATCAACTGATTTGGACCATTTACTTTAGTAGATGTGGAAGGGACCAGCAACGGCTAATCAAATTAAGACTGACTCTGACTCTGGCTCCGAAAATTAAGTAACAGATTTATCGGTCTGGCCAACTAATTTTGTCATGATCCTTATTCATATATATTCTATTTTGTATTTCCTAAATTCTGCTAGAAAATCATCAAAGGTTACAATGGAGGAGCAAGACAGAGAAAGATCAGATGGAAAGTCATTGTTGCTGTACAGCTCACTGCCACCAGAAATCAAGAAAGATGGGGAATTAGTTGTTGTAAGTAAACTAACCTGTGCCCTTGCAACTAGATTTTGTAATCAATAGAGTTAATACCCACCAGGTTCCTGTAGGCAATGGGTTAACATTTAAAACAAAGTGATCAAAAGCTTTTAAGAGGAGAATAAATAACTATAGTGCAACTACCCCCATGCTTGCAGGGGTGTAAAGAAATGTTTGGTAAAATCCAACTCCTTTATATGATTATTCCTTTAAATGTTACCTAGGTATTAAACGGAGACCACTGTACATTAAATAGTTACATTTATTTAAAAACTATAAACAGCCTTAATAAGATGCAATCTTTTGGGCCACCAAATTGTATTGTTGCTTAATTCCACTGGCCAAATGGGCAACTTAATATAACATAAAATTATGTTTAAAAGTTTAAATGTACTTCAATGTCTTATTATGTACCCTCAGCGCACACCGAATCCCACGAAGTTCATTGCAAGTTTTGTGAAGCGCAACGTGTATGCCAAACGGAGGCGTGAGATGGGGAGGCTGATGAAACACAAGGAGGTGATGATGGATACACTCAAAGGTAATAATGCTCCCCAGGGAGTGGAGATGGTGCACACATTGTGTGCAGGCCTGCATCATATCCTATGACCGGGGTAATAATAGTGTAATGTGCATAGAGATGATAATGGTGAAATTGACAAGGAAGTGAGATAGAGAGGCTGACAAGTAGGTGATGATGGATACACTCAAAGGTAATAATGCTCCCCAGGGAGTGGAGATGGTGCACACATAGCGTGCTGGCTTGCATCGTATCCTATGACCAGAGTTATAATAGTGTGATGTGCATAGAGATGATAGGTGATATTGGTAAGACGGAAATGTGAGATAGAGAGGCTGATGAAGCACAAGGAAGTGATAGATACAGTCAAAGGTAATAATGCTCCCCAGGGAGTGGAGATTGTGCACACATGTGCGGGCTTCCATCGTATCCTATGACAGGGGTGATAATAGTGTGAAGTGCATAGAGATGATATTGGTAGGACAAAACGTGAGATGAAAGGGCTATTGAAACACAAGGAGGTGATGATGGATACAGTCAAATGTAATAATGCTCCCCAGGGAGTGGAGATGGTGCATACATTATTTGCAGTCTTGCATCATATCCTATGACGGGGGTGATAATAGTGTGATGTGCATAGAGATGATATTGGTAGGACAAAACGTGAGATGAAAGGGCTATTGAAACACAAGGAGGTGATAATGCACACATTATGTGCAGGCTTGCATCATATCCTATGACCGGTATAATAGTGTGATGTGCAGAGATTGGTGAGATTGAGAGGCTGATGAAGCACAAGGAAGTGATGATGGATACACTCCCCAGGAAGTGGATATAGTGCACACATTGTGTGCAGGCCTGCATCATATCCTATGACCGGGGTAATAATAGTGTAATGTGCATAGAGATGATATAGGTGATATTGGTAAGACGGAAATGTGAGATAGAGGGGCTGATGAAGCACAAGGAAGGGATGATAGATACAGTCAACGGTAATAATGCTCCCCAGGGAGTGGAGATGGTGCACACATTATGTGCGGGCTTCCATCATATCCTATGACGGGGGTGATAATAGTGTGATGTGCAAGAGATCTTATTTGCGAATTCACTGCAAAGTATGCCAAAATTAAATTTAACATCTGGAAATAAAAAGGTTTACCACAAACACAAGTACATGTACAATACTTTTTCAGGAGATGTTAAATTAAATGAGGACATTCATTTTTGGGGGGCCACCCTGTGTATCTATATATTTGTTCCTTGTTGCATATTGCTTTACTTTCAGTAACTTCATAATTAGACATTGTAAAAACAGGCACTGCTCTTTTAAAAGTGTTTTTATCTATAAGGATTGTTGGATTTTGTTGTACAACATTTGTGTTGCGGCCCGTTGATTGGTTGAGCACCCGTGTGCGTCGGCCAATAGGCCTTGTCCGTTATTGACCAATTAGGAGCGTACTCGCTCATGCGGGATAACGCGTTGGAGCCTACCGCAGGGTATAAAACACGCTTGCTTACAGTAGATTGTATCACCTGACGAAGTGTTGCAGCGGTGCACGAAACATCGTGATCTTTTAGATTCCTTGTTGACCATACATTGCGAGACAAACGAATATCACTAGCGATATTATTTTCAAAACATTTCTGTTGTACAACAAATATTTTTTTTTACTTTTCATTATTTTAAAAATAATATAATATTCATTATCTTGACAGTAAAGAAACTGGGAAGAAAATCTAAGAAGAAGGAAGGCACCAAGCAGAAGAAAGGATCAGGAAGAGGAGGACGGGGAGGACGAGGAGGAGATAAAGGAGGAGGAGGAGGAGGGAGAGGGGTAGCAGCAATCCCCCAGGGGAGGGGAAAGAAGAAACTGAGCCCTCGGGAGAAGAAGAAGCTTGGCTTGTTTGATATTCCACCGGAGCAACAAAAGTAAGAGTAAACCAGAACTAGGTCTAATCATACATCTTAAAGTGATCCATTAAATTTATTATAAGAATTTTCCAAAAGTGATATTTCAAACTTCAATCATATAATACTTCATTGTAAGAATGATGTGTTTCCTGAGTGAAAACCAGTGAAAATTGATGTCAGATTTTATCCCAGATCGTTTGCGAATTGGGATACTATGAACGATCGAAGTATAACAATTTGGATACTTTGGACTAGTACAATCAACAAGGCGATAGCCGTAATGTGTCTCGCCCAATTGCGCGCATTCATGCCAATCAAGTTTGGTTACAAACAGATGCAGGGTTGGAAAGTTATCAACCATTATAGAGACTTTCAGGTAAACTTTCAAATTTGACCTCATTTGACCTTTGACCTACATATGTGACCTTTGACCCCAGCATATCATGGAGGCCAATATAGGGCATCTACCAATCAAGTTTGGTTACAAACAGATGCAGGGTTGGAAAGTTATCAACCCTGATCGACTCTTACCCCAAAACTTTCACATTTGACCTCATTTGACCTACTTATGTGACCTTTGACCCCAGCATATCATGGAGGCTAATGTAGGGCATCTACCAATCAAGTTTGGTTACAAACAGATACAGGGTTGGAAAGTTATCAACCCTAATAGACACTTACCCCAAAACTTTCACATTTGACCTCATTTGACCTTTGACCTACTTATGAGAACTTTGACCCCAGCATATCATGGAGGTCAATGTAGGGCATCTACCAATCTAGTTTGGTTACAAACAGATGCAGGGTTGGAAAGTTATTCAAATTTGTGTAAGCGTCACGGACGGACGGACAGACGGACGGACAGACGGACGGACGGATGGACCGACGGACGGACAACAGATGGATGCATTTTGGATCCCTTAGTCTCCCTCCACCTACGGTGGGCTCGACAAAAGGGTTCTGGAATGCTTTCTTAATTTTTGTTCATATAATTTACTTATTAAAGATGGGGTAAACTTTTGTTTTGATTCGGTGTGTAAATTAGTTCATGAATGTTGATAATCTACCGTATTGTGTTTTGGGAAAACCAACTTTTATAATGTATTATTTTTTGTGGTCATGGCACAAACTTTTGGTGGCTCCAGGGTAGCAAGCCAGTGTTTATTAGAGTCAATCCCTGCATTTTTTTCTTATCTGGGCAGGTATGAACTGTACGAACCACTACATCACCTGTGGCTAGATTACATGAGTCCACATGAACTAGGGCAAAAGTGATGAACTTTACTTTCTGGCCCACATTTTGTACCTACTTCTTTTCTCTCTGTGTCATGAGTATTCACCATGGGCGTCGATACTTACGTAATACCTATTCATCAGGGGGGGATGAATGAATAGATCATCCCCCCCTGATGAATGGGTATCAATTACAGATCGACGCCCATGGTATTCACACATGTTTGTATGTAATGATGTATTTTATTGTTTTGTCATCTTTGTGTAGTATGCTTCATGACCAATTAAATGATGATGATGATGATGATGATGATGATGATGATGATGATGATGATGATGATGATGATGATGATGATGATGATGATGATGATGATGATGATGATGATGATGATGATGATGATGAAGATGTTGATGTTGATGCTGCTGATGATGATGATGACGATAACAACAATGATGGTGATGATGACAATATCCATAACCATGATGATGATGATGATGACAATGACATTAATAATAACCATAATGATTTGAATGACAGGTATGAACTGTATGAACCGCTGCACCACCTGTGGCTGGATTACATGAGGGAGACTCTGCAGACAACCCATCCGTGAGTAGAGAAAGCAAACATATATTTTGATGATGATCCCCAGCACTAGTATGGTGGCATTTATGTTTCAAACATTAACCAGAACGTCAATGACGTAGCGCTCATCCGGCATCTCGCAACATCAAATATCGCAAATTTCATGTGGTACACGACATAAAAATAAAAAAATTAAAAATTAGAATGAAAAAAATATAAATTTGACGCCCCGGAAGGGACATGGGAAAAAAAAAAAAAAAAAAAAAAAAAAAATGACCATAATTAATTAATGGAGAAAAATTTCAAAATTCTGTGTAGAAGTTTAGTGTACCAAAGTTAGCTCTACCAGATAAAGCAAACCAAATCAAAATCGGTTTAGAAATGAAGGAGAAGAAGCATTTTTTGTGATTTCGAATAAATTTGCATAAATTACCATAGATAATGAATTTCATGATTCTGTGTAGATCTTTTTAATCCCCCTCCTAGCCCTATCTTATGAAACCTAGCCCTATTAGATAAACCAAACAGAATGAAAATCGGTCAAGAAATGAGGGAGAAGCAATTTTTGTTATTTTTGGAATAAATTTGCATAAATTACCATAATTAATTAATGGAGAAAAATTTCAAAATTCTGTGTAAAAGTTTAGTGTACCAAAGTTAGCGCTACCAGATAAAGCAAACCAAATCAAAATCGGTCGAGAAATGAAGGAGAAGAAGCATTTTTTGTGATTTCTGGAATAAATTTGCATAAATTACCATATTAATTAATGGAGACAAATTTCGAAATTCTGTGTAGAAGTTTAGTGTACCAAAGTTAGCTCTACCAGATAAAGCAAACCAAATCAAAATCGGTCGAGAAATGAAGGAGAAGAAGCATTTTTATTTGTGATTTCGAATAAATTTGCATAAATTACCATAGATAACACACCATAATAACACACACAAAAAAATCAGATCGAACAGCCCTGTAATTTGGATTCTACAAATGAAAAAACCAATGCGTCCCTCCATCAAACTATGTATCAACCATTTTTTGCACATGTCAACAAAGATTTGATTTTCTGTTCAAAATAAATTTGATCCCAGCCTAAAAACGTAATTAAAAACGTAATTAAAATTATATCATGGTACATGGCACTGGTTTTTTTAAAGATGCCAAATGTGTCAACCAACATGGTCAAAATTGAAATTAAGTGAACTAACTTCAAACATGTTTTTTTAACATTGACACAACTTATATTTTCGTGAAATATAAATATCTGGGCTTAATCTATCCCCAATTCTGCAAAATATCTATGAACATTTAGGATTTCCTGTATTTAAAAGAAAAATATGATACATTTTCACATTGCCATACTAAAATCCTACTATTCCAAATGGCATTACAAATAATACAAATAATTAAAGTGGGCTTCTGACATCATGTGTGCCATTTTGGGGGCTTCTGTTTCTTAAATTTTAGTTTTTAGGTCATTTTAAAGTGAAAAATAGCCTTAAAATTTGGATTTTGCAATTTGAAGTTTTTATAATGCAAATTTCTTTTTACTGTTGTTGGTTCAAACTTATTGTATGGAAACAATACATGATAGGACATATTTACATGATATAAAATTGGAGCAAGACACTTGCAAAAAAAATTCAAATTTGATTCTTGTATGTGTTTCGGACGTTACACATTGTTAACATTTACCCTTTTTTCACACTTCTATGACCAGTTGTGGTTTAAATCTTTGCTGTTTTGGAATATTTAAATACAGAAAGTATATGTTTAGATGTAAATCTATCCAAATTCTTCTTCGAAATGGTCAAATTAACTTCATAGCACAGAAAGGGGTCTTCTATCAACCATATATGACATTATACATTACAGTACATGTAAATTTGATTTATCTATAATTATGTTCAGATCTCCAAAGTAGAGACAATTTTAAGGGTTTTAGTGAAATTATGAAGTACCTAGTGCTACAATAACTACAATTTGAGAATTGTGATCTATAATTTATTGTAGCAAAGTTGCATTATGTTATGACATACCCTATTTTGTTTCGGACGTTACATGGTGTTAACATCACTTCAAAACATATCTTAACTCGCTTTGTTTGCATGATTTTGCAAGCAAAACCCATAAATATGTGCATTAATTGAACTCCCAAGGAAAGGGATAGTGAATGTAGTCCATATTGATAGACAAAATCCAAGATTTTGTACAAATATTACATGCAATTAGAAACTGTTATTATATACAGTCAAAGGATGATCGATGTGACTTTCCAGAGTTTCCTTCATCATTTTACAAAAGATAAAAGTATATGTATTGTACAATGACATACATTGTATATGATTTAAATTTTCCATTTTCTTATTTTGATAAAATATGAAGATCAATTAATTAATTTTCACCTTTGACTATCTTTCAAAAGGCAAATTGTAATGTACTTTCATCAAATCAAAATCGGTCGAGAAATGAAGGAGAAGAAGCATTTTTTGTGATTTCGAATAAATTTGCATAAATTACCATAGATAATAAATTTCACGATTCTGTGTAGAAGTTTTAAATCCCCCTCCTAGCCCTATCTTATGAAACAATCAGAATCAAAATCGGTTGAAAAATAACGAAGAAGAAGCATTTTGAAAACTGTGGACGGACGGACGGAAGGACGGACGGACGACGGATGCCACACCATGGCATAAGCTCATCGGGCCCTTCGGGCCGGATGAGCTAAAAAGCAATTTTATTTGATTTGACCAGTCGGTGGTTGGATAGATTGGGGGCGCTTCTTATGTATTTCCCAGGTGCCCCCCATAGCTACGCCACTGTATAGACTACACATTTTTGCGGAAAGAGATGTTTTGTTTTAGACCTAAAACGAGTGGGAGGGGGGGAGGGCGGACACACTGAATAATTCTGTAATTGATGAGCCTGATGATGTGTAGGAGACCAATGTCTTTTAAGAACACACATTATTTTATTGGATTGGAAACATTTTGCAAGACAACTGCAGGAGACAAAACAACTGTTAGTGATGTTTATCTCCCCTACCTTCATACCCACCCTTCTTTGGTTATTTTATCCTTCTCTTTGAATACACAGATTGGACATTTTTGTTGATTTCTATTTGATAATTCATCTTTTGCACTTTAGGTTTTATTAAAATGATTTGTATTACAAACAGCAAAATTTCCTCTCTTTGTACAACGTCGCCAAGTGGATGTGAGCTGGTTTCTTATTTACAACATATTCCACTTTTTAACTGTTTCTCTTATCTTAATTACAGGGATATGAATCAGGTGAAATCCAGGCTCCTCAAGTGTGATCTCCATGGATGCGTCCTTACAGGTATACTCCAGCTTGCTTTATTGACCACCTGTATACAAATAAACTTTTGTACTACATGCTAATAGCCTTAGCATAACAAAATATACTTAGAATGGAATATTAAAAGCTAGTGCGGTTTAATGAATATGGGCCTGGTATATCTTGATAAGAAGTAATTTCTGGGGCATGTGAATACATTGTAAGTAATTTTTGTGGCATGTGAATTAACCTATAGATCTAGATCTATAAAGACCATCTGGCGAGAAAGACCAACTTCCTGTATTTCTTGGATACTTGTTCCTTGAGACCTTTATCTTTATCAATGTAATTGATGCCTGTTTGAGCACTTTTTAAGCAACACATTTTAATAGTATTTGAGACTTTTGAGGACCAATTTTCTTTCCTCAAAATTTATTTTGATAGACCAAAGTTTTTGTATTAAAAAAATGTCTAAGGTGCTGATAATTTGAATCCCTTTCCCTTTTCTCCCTCTCTCTCTTTTATTTTCAGTGACAAAATCAAAGTGTCCATCATATGTTGGCATCTCCGGCATCCTTCTCCAAGAAACAAAAAACATCTTCAAGATAATTTGCAAGGATGACAAACTGAAAAGTAAGCAACTCATCTTCACATTATGGATGGATTTCACACAGGAAGTTTACTGTGAACCAGTGTTTAAAACTGGATCGCCATTTGTAAAATGATTGAGAAAGAATCAAAGCACGCAGCCACACTCCTACTTTTTAACCGTATTGAAACGGATTTGCGAAAGACACCAAATATAGGCCTATGTTTGCAGATGGTGGATTAAATTTAGTGCTGCTGGTAATCAAGCACCAAATCATTAGAAATTATCGGAAGTGTTTTCCAATGTTTACTCATCTACAAGCTGCTCTTCATAATTTTAAACCATGGTTTACTTAAACCTCCTTTGTGAATTACAGCTAAATGATATTCATCAATACATACACGTTAGTCTTTCGGAGGAGACTTTAAACCGTCGGTCCCGTGTATGGGAGAACCAATCCTCATGCACGCTAAAGAACACATCTCATTTTTTCGTAAAGAGCAGGGAGAAATCCCGGTGGGTGTTTACACATTTAAATAATAGTGCGGGAATAGGTGAATTGTTTTGACCCCTCGTGGTCCAGCTTAGTAAATACTTTGTGTAGTTTGAAAAATTGTTATTTGGGCATTAATGCCTTACTTGAGAAATAGCTTTACTCTATTTGGGGTATAAGCTTACCTGTATGACACTATATGACACACTAGTGTTGCGGTGTCGTTAAAATTATTTCCAATCCAATCATTACATACACGTATAACTCACTTGTTTACATGCTCTAATTATGCTCTTGCATGTGGTCCACTTGTTCTCCCTACCAGCTCTACATAAGACTAGAATAGTAGATGTTGGGTAACAGCTATAAATGTGTTCCCGTTTTTGTTTTAAAAGATGTACAATTGTAGAGGAAAGCAACATCTAGTAAAATCATTTGAATCATTTGAATTTCTGACGATAGACTTATTCATTTGTTTATATCACTCTCTTCATAATAAAGAACTGTTGCATAGTGATTTGGGATTGAACTTCAATTATTTGAATGTGGGTAATTAAGAATGGACAAATAAGACCCCCATTGTCACGTCCATTGACATACATGTATTACAAGAAATGTATGTGTTCTATTTAGACAACATCGTAACATTAATTGTTTTGGTGCTATGTGACAATATTTTATGATCATGGTGAGTTCTAGGTTGTATTATTTTATGTGTTTAAAATGTTATTTGTAAAAGAAATCTTTATTTTTCACTTTTCTCTTGTAGCCATTCCCAAGAGCCAGTGCTGGTTCATGTTCACAGTCGACCAGTTTGCAGTCACCATCTATGGCCGACAGTTCTGCCACAGAAGTAGCGCCAGATCAACAAAGAGGTACAAGCCTGGAGCCTCCATTGACTTATGACAGATCATGTGATACTCATGTGACCTGAATGTAGTGCGTCCTTAGTGCCAGTGCTAGTTCGTATTAACTGTTGATGAGCTTGCAGTCACCATCTATGGCTGGCAGTTCTGCCGCAGAAGTAGTGCAAGATCGAAAAAGATGTACAGTGCCTGGAGCCTCCATTGACTTATGACAGTCCATGTGACACTCGTGTGATACACAGGTGATGTTCATGTGTCGTGTATGAAGTTTGGCCGGCAGTTCAGCCACAGAAGTAGTGCCATTTACACAAAGAGGTACACAAACTGGAGCCTCCATCAACTTATGACAGATCATGTTCATGTGTTGTGTTAATTAAGTATGGCTGGCAGTCCCGCTGCGACAGTTTAGTGTCAGAACGACAAAGAAATAAAAGTCTGGAGCTTCCATCAATTTACGACAGACCATGTGACTTTCATGATCTATGACATGCAGTTCTGCTACAGAAGTACATGTATTGCCAGATCCGCTATTAAAGAGATACAAGCCTTGAGCCTTTATTGACTTTAAAGGGGTAGTTCAGTTTTGGTATAGAGGGCGCTGCATGAAATAATTTTTTAGTGAGGTAATGAAAAACTGAGAAATTTGAAAGAGCATACTATTTAATGGCAGAATAAAGTTTATTTGATCAAAATCGGTTCAGAAACGGCTCAAATATCAATAAATATATCCGATCGGAATAAATCTGGGGGCCAGAATAAAAAAAATAAAAATACCTACACTTTAACATTTCTTTTCAAGAGGTTCTTAGATAGTTGTTAATGATCTCTCTACCTAATCATTATTTCAGCAAAACATCACATGCATAACTTTGTATGAAAAATGGTTGAAACCAATGTTTTTTTAGAGAAAGCCCTCTTGTGTTTTAATGGCTCTTTTTGAATGATAACAGGCTTTTTACTTAGTAGTCGTTTGTAATTTGCTATACCTTTCGAGCATGGTGGATTGTTATAGTGCAGGTTTTGGTACTACCCCTTCAATATGACATTTGACTTTCAGGTGATGTCTATGTTATATATCTATTGGGACATGGAGGATCATACCACTTCCTAGATATAGGTTCATGTATCAAAACAGATTTATTGATGAAATTGTATTGAGAAGATGGTTTTATGATAGAATCATGTGATGTGATTTTCTTAGGGTTAAGAGGGCAGTGAAATGCATGCCTCTGTTTTAGAAGAGGATTAAGACAATCTTAGAGATTTGTCCGTTCTACTTGACTAATGGCCTAGTCCCACTATAGCGTATCTCCTTCCATTTTCTGTCCGACCGAAATGCGGCGAAACAGTCAGGATCTAGCAAATTTTGAAGATCCATGATGTTTTGTTTCACTCGAAAACGGAACCAAATTAAAAAGTATTCTACTAGTCCATTCCGAACTTGGTCCTCATCATTTCGTTTCCTGCCAGTACCTTCCGGATGTCAAATGGATAGGAAATGGAAGAAGAATGTTCTCCAGATAATTTTTATCTTTGAATCTTCAGAGTGTAATTTTGATCAGTATCAATTCAGGGCTAGTCAAAGACATACTTGGACTTCATGTACATGTTAGATAAAAAGGGGACAATAATTTTTGGGGGAAACGAGAAAAGTGATATATATTCAAGACAATATTCACAATAAGAGAAAATAAGCCACAAGTGCCACAAAATGTATTTCATTTGTGTATTTGAATCCTTTAAAAAGGGGGTGTTTTCATAATAAAATGTGAATATGGGCCAATTCGTACTTGTATTTGTGTAAAAAGGGGGGTGAATTTCCTGAATATTTGCTTGAACCTTCGGGAATAGGGGTCTTTTGTTCTTGGAGAACAATCATAAATGTGCGACACCTTTCAATATGTGGTAACACCATTGAGACTGTATCTCAATATTATGTACATGATGTAGTTCACTTATGCAATAAATTAAAACAATCATAGTAAATATTTTTGTGCTGTGCGCAGTCTTTATTGCTTATCTTGCATAGAAAATGCATACAATATTTGCTGACAATATATATATAAATAGATCTCTCTATGAAAGAGAGAACAAACCAATGAAACATATGTCAATCACCATGGTAGTCCAGCAAATGAAATGCAATTTTATTTATATGTAACCGGCTATAGCAAAACCCGGCAATTGTCGGTGATTCATGTTTTGAAGAAATGGGCATTTTAAGTTCACACAATGTGTGTAAAAGACCAGTGATTGTAAAATTGAAACGGTCATATCTTCGCCAATTATTGACCAATTAGTTAGAACAAAGCATCAAATGAAAACTTTTAATGAGGCCTTTCTAATGGTATGAAAATCTACATTTTGATTTTTATTGACAAGTGTCAGGTTTTGCTATAGCCGGTCACATATTAGTATGATACAGTAGTTGAATATTTTTTTGTTTAGCTTGCTTTTTAAATGATCTGAAAGATTTAATTTATATACATGTTTGCTTTTATTGCACTCTTTAAACCAATCATTTTGATACAAAGTACATTTATGCAAAAACCCTAAAACATGTAGACGTGTTCATGTGAATATTTAAAGGGGACCACCAGGCAAAGAACAACACATAATTATATGCTTTGGTACCGTTTTGTGATATCAAATAGATACCCAACATTTTGAAAAGGGTTGTGTAAAACGAAGCAATTAATTTCCACCATTTACGGAACCACTTCTATTTTCTGGTTCCATACGGGCCAAACATTTGCGAGTGTGCCAATGCTATTCACGCGTACGTTCGGAGACAATAGAATTCCGGGCGATTCGTTCGCTCTGCACACACTTAGTCTTGTACATACAGACCCATGAACACTTGCTTTAGAATGGTGATGCGTTTTCCAATTATATATATTTTTTGTTGAAACATATTTTTTAAAACTTGTTGATGGCAATTACATTTTACAAAGCACAAAATGAGCAACAGTCTTCTTTTAGAATGTAATGCTGAATCAGTAGATATCTACAAATGCTACAAATGAGTTGTAAAACATGATCCATGTTTAGATTTCATACATGTGTATTGACTGTCAGTGCAGACTTCATGAATTATAGTTGAAAAACAAACTTCACTGTGTAATATAAAACTTGATTTACCCACAATCTCAAAGGCAATATTCAAACCTCTTAACCCGTTCAGGACTGGTCCCGAAAATACTTGGTGCATGTTTCTATAGAGCATATATTTTATAGCAAAAACAATCAGTCCTGAACGGGTTAAACAGTTTATCAATGAATTTTTACAAAGTTGAATATTTAAAGGGACTTAGTAACATTGTCCAAATCCTCAAAATAAAATTTTAATTCTAGCAGTTCCCTTAATAAACCTTGTTGTTTTCGTATTAACAATAAAATCATGGGACAGGTTTCGGTTTTTCAAATTTCCCTTTCGTTACAAAGATATGTATGATTGAAGTATTCAGATAAGAAAAACTCCGGGCGAGTTTTTCTTCCGTGTACAAAGTGAGTGCAGTGAGTTACTGAATATCATTTTGCATTTTCGCTCATTACTTGGCCATACAATGTCTATTTGACTTGAAATTTTCACACTATACCCTGTGGACATATGAGATAACAACAATATACATTGCATCAACCATTCATCACTTTTTGCACATGTCAACAAAGTTACTAGATCCCTTTAAAAGTTAGTATAAATAGCTGATAATAAATAAACTTTATGTGAGAGCACAACTAAAATATTAAAAGCACATCATGTATTGGCAAGTGGGTAAAATGCAGGTTTAAAATATATGTCTCTTGTTTTCATCGATATCCATGATATCTTGGCGATGAAGAAACAAAAATAACGGTAACAAATGATAACTGGCACCTTACAATGAAAGGTAAAAAAATGCTATACCTTATTTCAAACTCGTGTGTTTGGGATTATAAACTATGTATTTGAGCCTAGTGAGGATTTAGGGAAACCTCATACACATAAAAGTAATTGCAAGAATGTCTGCTATTGCACATAATATATTGGTGGGGACAGTTTGTTCTTTAAAATTAATTATCATTAAAGTGATCCCTGTAAAGAGTCAGATATTGCACAAAATGACATTTGAGACTTCAATCCTATATCAATATCATTGTAAAATACAATTGAAAGATTTGTGAAAGTTTGAAAGAAAACGAACACTGTTTACCTAGTGAAAAAAACGAATATTGAGTTCATATTTTATCACCGAATACTGATGGCCTGCCGTAGATTTGTCGCAGTAATAATCGTCCGTTTGACGATATTCGCACCCGTGTATACAGACGGTACAGAATTTGCGCGCGCTCGGCTCAACAGTCGGGTTCATCGACTCGTTGCGCTGCCTTGTCTATCGGGAAGGTTTCGGCCACTCCGCCGGCCTGGGTTTGTGATCGCGTGGCACGCCGGCCGAGCGTGTTCAGCTACGGCGATTGTACTTTTTACCAAAACCGTTGGGCAACGATTTTGAGAAGATGATTTTCAATGATAATTATCTTCATACTAAAGGGACATTTGAAAAAATCTACCCTATTTTATTCTTCTCTTACCATAAGGTAAACAACACGGCAGAAGAGAAACGAGGAAGCTCCAAGTAATTTTCGTGGAGTTAGACACTTTACTTGGATCACTTTAAACTGTTCCGGTGACTGTTTTACAAAAGATTTCAAGTTGAACTCTTTAAAGTTAGACTTTTTATTACAGTAGCAATTAGTAGCATTGGAATATAATAAATCCAAAAGAAAAAGTACAAATATTTTAGACTTTTGAGAAATATTTATCACAAACATAAAATCTTGTTGAAAATAGAAAAGAACACATTCAGGATGATTTTGAACAAACTGTAGGTTTTGCAACGGAAAAATCTTTCTGAAACACTCCAAGAACTATTTAATTTCATAATAACATACATGCATATTCTCCATAAACCACAGTCAAAGTATTTTTGGACATAAAAGGACACAAAATTTTGTACCACAACTGGTGAAAAACCAGTTTAGAAAGTGACAACAAATTGTAAAATGGTGAAAGTATGTAATAAATCACGAGCTCGATTCAATAACCATTACATATAGAGCTTAGATTCATCCCCTGCCAAATATGAAGAATCACATGGTGGTACCAGATATGCAGAGTTGAGATGTATGAATTGCCAAATAGAACAACAATACATTTAACTTTTCTTGTTTTAAAGTCCCATTATAATTTGCTATAAGATATCAGCAACATTCAATAATTTATTTCCTTCTTTGAGAGTGAAATATCAAAGAGACAAAGACATATTTCCGACGTGTACAGCATGATTATATAATAATTGCACATTTCCTCATGTAACGATCAAAACGGTCCATAACTGCAGGTTCCATTGCCGCTAAAATGCAGATCAGAGAGATTGGTAGATTGGGAGATAGAACAAACTGTTTGGTTCAACTTTTTCTGTTGAGACGAATACGCAGATCTGCGATTTGTATATTGAAAAGTTAAAGTTTGGCGCCTATCTCTGATTCATTAGCCCTAGGCCACACATCTACTATACCTAGTGAAAGCTACAGAAGGGGGCCAGTCCTCGGTGTGTTTAACTTTCCCTTCTCCATTCTATAAATGTCAAGCGCCTGGCTAGAAGGCAGAAAGTACCATTTTTAAAGTCTTTGGTATGGCTCAACTGCAATAATTTCTGACTTGCGATTAGTTGCAAAGTTGCGATTAATCACAACTTTTCTTGCAATATACCCCCCAGATGTGTCTTGGTGAATGATCTTCAGGAATCCCACCTATGAAGGACTATGATAGCTCCATTGGTAGAACAGCATTTCAGATGTCCACAGGTCATCAATTCAGATACTGTCACAGTCAATCTTTCTGTGATAAATGTATCTGCTTATAGATGTTCTGATGTCACAGATATGCAGAGCAAAGACATAGCAGCTCATGCAGCACACCAGTTATATCTTTATAATTTGATTGTGCCTTTTCCTTTGACCAAGACGAAACCTCACAATTTAAATACTTTGTTCACAATCAAAGAAACATGTCCACTGTGACAAACAAAAAGGTGTTACAGTAAAAGGTCAACAATATTCTTTTGTCTCATCAGTATTAAACAATGTTTTTCTAGTCCCAAAATGTGAATTCTCTCGTCACGTTCGTAATTGTCTTTCGTCATGAAAATGCAGAGCGTAGATTCCTAGAATTAGTCCATTATGACACACAAAAATGGTATACAGTATTTTTTTTAAGTTCTTTTGTCACATCAAAGTAACAACGTTTTTCTAGTCACGAAAGTGTAAATGTTCTTGTCATGTTCGTCATCGTCTTTTGTCATGAATATGCAAAGCTTAGATTCATGGATTGGTCCATTATAACACACAAAAATGGTGTTGTGAATTAAACGATGTTCTTTCATCACATCAGTAACAATGTTTTTCTAGTCACGAAAGTGGAAATGTTCTCTTGTCATGATCGTAAATGTCCTTCGTCATGAATATGCAGAGCTTAGGTTCATCGACTGCGAGACCGATCTGCTCATCCGGTGCACGAGATACGTCTTCAGCTTGCCCTTCCCTTTGACCGAGACGAAACCGCGAGTCTCGCACATGTAACCTTGCTCCATCAACACGCCCGCTGTCTCTTCCGTAACCTGTGATTAGGAAGATAGAGAAAAATACTTAGAAGTTATCAGTTTAAACAATTTATAAAAGTTTATATCCCTCATAAGAACGTTCTAGTAATGGGATTGGTCGAAAGTGCAGTCATGAGATGGAAGTTTTTCCCAACATCGCCCAGAGAGCGTTATATATTACTTTTTGTTAGTACTTTTTTTGTCAGTGGTTAGTTATTTGGTGATACGCATGTGATTCTCAATGGGCACATTTTTAACCTCCTCAGGACTACTGGTATATGTTTTGGTATAATATGTATTCTCCATGGACTAAGTATTTTCTTGGCCAGTCCTGAATGTGTTAAAAAGCTATACATTTTGAATCAGTGATGGTTCACACACAAAATTGTTGCCTCCATGACAACCCAGTACGTGGAAGCATTCAGCCATTGAGCACAATGAGAATTCAAGGAATTGTTTTCAGTGCATTTTTTAATCAAGCTCTTCTTTTAAAAGGGATTTACGTTTTGATATGACCTTAGGTATGATTTCACAAAAGGTATTCAGCTGATAGGTATAGTTACTTTATGATAAATATATTGTAATGAATTAATTGTCTGGTGATTAATAATTTAGAACAGTTCCAATTATGAATTACATGTACTTTATATCACTTATATAGTTATGAATTACTGTATACAATTCATTGTTGTAATGTGGTTGATTAGCAATTATGCACAATGATTTGATATTTGTTCTTTGTTTAGTGTAGCTTTGTTTATCTTATAGTGATTTACTTTTGTAAATTTTGTACTTAACATTAATGTTCCAATTCATTTGAATTCGAATGTAACAATTGCTATATTGTATTATTTATACTATGTATGTTTTGATGTTCAATGTACACTGATCCTTTCAGCACTGCTGCTGATCAGTTTGAAATGTATACCAAAATAAATAAATAAAAAAAAAAAAAAATAAATACCTGTATTTCTCCCAGTATGCCGGTGGTATCCATGCGGCTTGCTACGTTGACCGTGTTCCCCCAGATGTCGTACTGTGGCTTCCTTGCTCCTATAACGCCAGCTACGACTGGACCGTGGTTGATGCCTGGGTAAAAGGAGAAATCACAAAGATGTTAAAACTGTCTGAATAAAATAAAGAGCAAACAAAATATGTTATTTTCAGTTTAATCTCATATCATTTTTGAAAGTTTTTGATGGTGAAGGATAGATTGAAGAGAAACTCGCAACACATTTAATATCATTGGTCCTTTAAAAAAATGATCTTAACAATGAGTGGTTCCGTCGGACCACCACTCCTCCGAAAAGAATGTTTGAGGTGGTGTACCATAAACTTTCTTAACAAATGATCGACTTATATTAAAAATAGTAAACTATTCTGATAAATTTTTGACAATATTTATGACATGGAGAATGTGCACTTTGTGTGCCGGATTAATTGCAGTGTGTATCCAATGAACGGGGTAATAATAATCATGCGCTACAAGTGTCAAAAGACAGATCGAGCGCTACATAAGTAGCCACCATTATTATTATTACTATTATCGGCTCACCTATCCTAAGCTTGAAATCGTTGAAGGCCTGTTTGTTGAGCTGTTCGAGTTTGTCCTGCAGTGCCATGGCAAACTCCATCAGGGTTCCAACATAGTATAATGACTGTTTCGTTGTCACCCCAGACTCGGGCTGTTGCAGTCCGGCGGCCGCCATGTAGGTACTGCCGATCGTCTTTATCTTTTCAACACAGCTGTACTTGGGTTTCGAAAGCAGCTATGGATTTTAAAAAGGCAAAGAAAAAAAGCAGTCGGCAAAAATATAAATGAGAGAGAAAAAAACAAATTTGGATGCCAAGATTTGGATGCCAATATAATAGAACTGCTTCGTTATTACTCAGGTCTCTGGCTTTTGGAATCCAACAGCTGTCATAATTGTAGGTACTGCTTAAAGTCTGCTTAGATTATGATGCCTACATAATACACTGACTTCTACATTGTTACTCTGATCTTTGGCTTGTGAAATTCTGAAGCTGCCATGGCTGTAGGTTCTGCTAAAGGTTTATATTTGTTTAGGCTGTTTAGTGTGAGATTCAAAATCAGCTGAAATACAAGAAAAAAATGAATAAAGTGTTCATCTTCTTTATATGCATATATGTGACAACCCAACAACCTAACAACTCATTATTGACATCTGTTTCTGTGTATATTCCTTTATTAGAATGAAGGTATTGTGGTCATGCAATTAAAGTAGCAGTAAAATGTCAACAAAATAAAACATTGAAGTCATAATTTTGTAAAGAAATTTTGTGCATACCTCATCAAAATCAGCAATGATTTCATTGAGCAATCTGAGGCATTCCAGCCCCTCATTATTGACATCTGTTTCTGTGTAGAATTCTTTGAAGTTTGGTATCGATGCAAACATCACAGCAATTAGACTGTACGACTGGTGATATAACTCCTGTAAACCAAAATATATAAAAATAGAAAGAGAAAGCACCGAGTTGGATAAATAAGCTAAGGAAAAGGAGTATGGTATAGAGAGTAACTGTTTGTTAGTATGGACAAAAACAAACAACTCTGGCTGCTATAAAGGCATTTCAGCTCCCACCATGAGACTATGGGCGTCGATCTGTCATTGATACCCATTCATCAGGGGGGGATGATCTATTCATTCATCCCCCCTGATGAATAGGTATTACGTAAGTATCGACGCCCATGCATGAGACTAAAAACAAATTGTGCCAAGATATGTTTATCATTGCGTGAAACAGCAAAGTCTCATGGGTGACTAGCTTTAGTGGCTAATTAGCTCTCCAGGGGGTTGAACAAGATACCTGAGTTGATTTGACCATTATCAAGATGAATAGGATGTTATGACACCAACAACTGTGCATCTTTCATAGAATGTAGGCATATGACCATTTAAAGTATTGAATTACAGTCAAACCTGTCTTAATGGTCACCTGTCTATAATAGCAGCCACCCAAAATCTTTACAAAGAAAACAGTGTTATGGAACCTGTCTATTGAAGTCACCTGTCTACAGTGGCCACTCTTTGTATTACTCTTAGCTGGTCATTATACACAGGTTTGACTGTTATATCAAATATTATAACCAATTTATTTTCATGTGAGAATTCATAAGTATAAGGTAACCTGCTCCTTCATTTCATATTGAAGGAAGATGAACCTGATTTATCTACGGCGAGTAGGAAAACAACAACAACAAACATCAATACCAACACCAACCTTACCAAGAGAAATATACATTATGTACCACACCACCAACAAAAACAAAGCAAGTTTGGATTTGTGAATCAGGCACACAATGCAATTTTGCAAACGCCCTGCGCCCTGGCCGTGTGGAAATCACACTGACTCGGTGTTATGCAATCCCTCAAACTAGCCTATTTAAAATGGTGACCAGTGGTGTAGAATCCCAAGGCATGACCATCTTTAAACTCCAAATTTCCTGATTTTTTCCCCCCAGATTTTTTTGCGTATAAATGTACATGTGATGCTCTCCCCCCAAAAAGTACAAATACATAATACTTATACAAAAGGGAATTTACCATTTTACAAGGTTGACATTAAAATGTCCCACATATTGTGTAGTACTGAACAAATTAACTGAAGTGGATACACAATCTACATGTATGTACATTTCATTACAATCCTATGCTTAATTGTGGTCCAGAGAATGATTTACTTGAAAGATACGTAATGAGTTGATGCCCAAAAGAGAATAATAATACACTCTCTGTATAGTTATACGTGTGAATAATTAACTAAAAGAAAAAGAAAAGAAAAAGATATGAAATGAGAGCAGTCCCAGGACGAAATTCCAGTTAAAATTCTAATTGGTACCCATTGATATTAAATGAGAGCAGTATGAACACGCAGTTTATGTACTGCCAATACATCCTCTAATCAACAACTCAATCAATACTAGTTAGAAAACACACAATAAAATTGTACTATTCACCTAGAAAAGAGTGAAACAAAACAAGTCATGGTCAATGAACTAAAGTAGGTGTGTTCAATGCCTTTTGAATAACAATAAACAAAATAAAAGATTGTGAAAATAACATAATATAATAAATGACATTGCACACACACAAAATGGCAATTACATTCTTTGTGAGAGGATGACTAAAAATTACAATAAACAATAAACAGCTAGCAACAACAAAACATTTGGGAGTCGTTTGACTCACATCACCACTGCTACATAGTAGACCAGCTTTCCATGGAGATCGTTCCTGGTTTATATCTAGGTACTGGATCCACGAAAGCATTAAAGTAAAAAAGTAGATAATAGAAAAAATATTTATTGTAATAATTAATTTCATTATTCTACAATGATTTTATTTTTATTTTTTTAAATTTCTTTTTAAATAATGATAGTAGAGACTTTGGGTGATAATTTTTGTGTGATAATTGTTATTGGGAAAGAACAGCTGAATAAGAGGAATAAGAGGGAAAATATAAATGTTTTAATCATATAATGCAGATAGCATTCGGAAACAATTTAGGGGGCACTCCGAATGGTGATTATGGAGTTAGATTTTCTTTTAAATGCATTTTTTCATGAACAAAAACTCTTATCATGGATCCTCTGTTAAAATTCACAAAAGTCAGTATAAAAGTAAAATTTTGCTCCCTTTTGATGTGTCGGGGGGACTTTAATAGTTCCTACCACCAACCCTCTCCTTACAATAACTATACCGGCGCTGTAGTTCTTATCAGAACTACAAGCTCAGAAAGAATACCAACAGTCCTTTCCAGGACTACCAACAGTCCTTTCTAGGACTACCACAGTCCTTTTTAGGACTATCCTAGAAAGAATACCAACAGTCCTTCTCAGGACTAACCAATCCTCTCCTTATACATGGTGCAACCGCAAACCACACGTATTATTTAATAGTTCACTTTAACACTTTGAGTGCCAGGGATTTCACATCTCTACATGGCATTTGTATGTATTGTGTGGTGCAAAAATGCAAGCTTCTCACTCACAGAGTTAAAGGGTATCACCACCCAAAAATAATATTCTTTTTTTTTAAAGGTAACATTTTGAGTAGTCCATACCAATAAAATGTTCAGAAAAAA